>CM053334.1:7612858-8055358 GCA_028583605.1 Dastarcus helophoroides | reverse complement strand
CTTTGAGGTAAGAACCTCGCATTTCGAAAAAAGTGGAAATTTAAAAAAGTCAGAAATTTCAGGAACAAGACGGGAAAAATCAAAATTCTTAGAAAAATCCAAACTTTGAGATAGAAAAATAATTTTGAAAAAAAAAACGAATAAAAAACTTGAAATTTGGAGAAAAGTGTCAACTTCAGCTGACGTAAATTTCGCAGATAACATCAAATTTTAAGAAAAAAAAATTCCAAAAAAAGATGAATTTCAAGCAGTAGAGCCAACGTCTAGAAATGTAACAAAAATTGTTGATTTTCTAAGTACCGTTAGCCAAATAGCTTCGATGTGTACCTACTGCCATATATTTCCTGTAAATTCGAAAAAGGCTTTTAAAATTTCCATTAACAAAGTCGAATTTGGCATGGAAACCGGCAGGAAGTTATCGCTGAGCGTGTATCTGAAAATCTGGTGACAAAATCGCTTTGCAAACAGATGTATTAAAGCGTAGCTTAAATGCGGTATATTTTCATCTCCCGCTGCGACGCAGAACGAGGGAAAATGGAGAATTGAAGAAAATTAAGTGCCCCAGGAGGGTATGCATGGCAGGATATTACATTATCAGACACTCTCGCAGTCAACAACTGCAGAATCCTGGAACCCCACGTTCACCGTATCGGAACAGTGCCGTACCGGAAGAATTAACAGGTTTGCAAAAGTTATTGCCTCATTTTTTCACTTTAGTGGGAGTTTATTCGAACTTCCAATACAGATTTTAGAGTTTTTTATGAAATTTTACGTGTTTTTCAATTTTTGGCTTTCCTTCCAAAATTTCCTGTTAAAAACTTGATATTTTTATTCATAAGGAGTTGTTCTTGAAATTTGTTGTGGTTATTTGACTTAGAAATTTAAAAGTCGTCAATTTGAAGATTCTTTATAACTTTTAAAAAGTCGAAAAATGTCAGATTGGGGAAAATTTGCGGAAATACTAGATCTTGCGAAAAAAATCGAAATCTGTTGAAAAGTTGAAATGCGGAGGTTAACCGAAGAGTGAAAGCAATGTGGCGCCAACGTTTCGTAACTGAGAAGGCACCATATTTTTAGAGTGGGCACAATTGTTTTGAAAAAAAAGATATCCTTCTATTTCGAGCTTCTGGACTCTTAGGTTTTTCAAAAATGTCAAAATATTCTTTTTTTTTTTCATATTTAGTCTACAATGATGAATTTGCGAAGAGCAAAATGGTGACTTTGAGTCATTGGTGTCATTGGTGGCTGTGTCATTCCGTAAAAGTTACTATTTATTTAGAAGCTGCGAGCTCTTTTTGTCATCAAACGTGTACTCTTTTGAATGCAAGAAGAATGCAATCTAGACTACAAATTCATGCAGCCCTCCATGCGTGTATAGTGAATCAAAGGTAGCTGAACTACCCAACAGTTGAAACACTGCCACCTAGCGAAGCGGTTGCTCTCTAGGAGTTCCCAGAAGACGAGGATTCTATAATGCACAGACCAATAGGTTTGAACATTTATTAGATTCGAAGTTTGGAAACCAAATACCGGTTTCGATCTTGTTAGATCTCGTCAGCTTGGTATATTCAACTCGAATGCTAATAAATGTTCCGACAAGTAAGTACTAAAACATTCACAGGCGTCAAGCGAGTGACTCTTTAGTACTACCACCAACAATGTCGTATGCAAGAAGAATGCAACCGAGACTACAAATTCATGCAGCCCTCCAGGCGTGTATAGTGAATTATAGGTAGCTGAACTACCAACAGTTGATGAAACACTGCCACCTAGCGAAGCGATTGCTCTCTAGGAGAGTTCCCAGAAGACAAGGATTCTTGTTCAAACCTATTGGTCTGTGCATTATAGAATCCTTGTCTTCTGGGAACTCTCCTAGAGAGCAACCGTTTCGCTAGGTGGCAGTGTTTCAACTGTTGGTAGTTCAGCTACCTATGATTCACTATACACGCCTGGAGGGCAGCATGAATTTGTAATCTAGGTTGCATTCTTCTTGCATACGACATTGTTGGCGATGGCCATAGTTTCTCTATGGACCAATAGGTGGTAGTACTAAAGAGTCACTCGCTTGACGCCTGTGAATGTTTTAGTACTTACTTGACGGAACATTTATTAGCATTCGAGTTGAATATACCAAACTGACGAGATCTAACAAGATCGAAACCGGTATTTGGTTTCCAAACTTCGAATCTAATAAATGTTCAAACCTTATTGGTCTGTGCATTATAGTACTCTTTTGCTGTTCAAATTTTCTGATCAGACAATTTCGATTTTTTTTTTAGAATTTCCACTCACTTTCGAAATTTTAACTTTGAAGAATTTTGTTTAAATATTGCCTTTTCCGAAAATTTTGTTTTGTTTAAATATTCTGCTTACTTTCAAAAAAACTAATTTTTGAAAACTTCGAACCGTTTTAAATATTTCATCTCAATCTCAATATTTCGATATTTTTAAGTTTCAAATTGTTTTTCAAAAGAATTTGACTTTTATAAAAAAATTATCTTTTTTAAAAGTTTAACATTTTAAAAAATTGGACTCAATTTTGACATCCTAAAATGTCCACTTTTTTGTAGACTATCTTCAAAATTTTGACTTACGAAATCACTTTTCCGAATTTTGAGTTTATATCGAAATTTTGACTTTTTTGTAAATTTTGTCACAAAACTGAAAATTTTGACTTTTCAACTTTTTTAAATATTTCGATTCCTAAATTCCTGCTTTTTTCAAAATGTTGCATCTTTTTGTAAAATTCCACTTTTCTAAAATATGTTGACAAAATTTGGATTTTGGATGTTTCAACTTAATTTTAATTTTCACCTTTTCCAAAATGTTGACGTTTTAAAAATATTTATTTTTTTAAACAGGTCATTTCTCTCTCGAAATTTAGACTTTTTTTGACAAATCAGCCTTTTAGAAAACTTGCTTTTCTAGAAATTTTGATTCTTTAAAAATTCTGCCTCTTTCAGAAAATTTCGACTCTCTTTTATGAAAATTTCGATCCGTCTTCAATATGTCAACTTATTTAAATATTTCGATTTTAAGTTCAAATTATTTTTTTAAACAATTTGACTTTTACAAGAAATGTTTACTTCTCTTTTTAAAGACTTTTTGAAAATTCGACTCAAAAAATTTGGACATCCTAAAACTGTCGCTCTTTTCAGAATCTTTTCACAATTTTTACTTAAAAAAAGCGAATTTTGCCATTTTTTGTAAATGTTGCATAAAATTTAAAATTTTGACTTTTTAACTTGTTGACATTTTGAAAAATTTCGATTCTTAAAATTTTTAATTTTTTTCAAAACTGCCTTTGTATGAATTTCAGTATTCTGAAAATTTGAATAAAAGATAATATTCTGATTTTGAAGGTTTCGATTTTTTTATAAATTTCAACTTCTAAAATTTCTACCTTTTCCAAAATGTTGACATTTTAGATTTTAGCTTTTTAACAAAGTCTTGATTTTTTTCGAAAATTTCCAAGTTTTTTTAAAAATTCAGACTTTCTTAAAAATTCGACTTTAAAAATAATTTAGCATTTTTAAAAATTTCGATTGCTAAATTCATATTTTTTTCAAAATTTTGCATCTTTTTGTAAAATTCCTCTTTTCTGAAAATTTTGATTTTGGATGTTTTGATTTTTTTTTAATTTTCGCCTTTTTCAAGATGAAGATGTCTTAAAAATATTTCTTTATTTTTTTAAAGGTTCATTTTCTCTTGACATTTAAACTTTTTTTGACGAATCAGCCTTTTAGAAAAAATGCCTTTTCTGAAAATTTTGATTCTTTCAAAATTCTACTTCTTTCAGAAAATTTCGACTCTCTTTTTTGAAAATTTCGATCCGTTTTTAATTTATCAACTTATTTAAATATTTCAATTTTAAGTTCAAATTCGTTTTTTAAAGAATTTGACTTTTACAAGAAATTGTTACTATTGTTTTAAAGGTTTTTTTGAAAATTCGACTCTGAAAATTTCGACATCCTAAATTTGTCACTCTTTTCAGAATCTTTTCAAAATGGTTACTTAAAAAAATTGAATTTTGAGTTTCTATTGAAAAATTTGCCTATTTCTGTAAATGTGGCATAAAGTTAAAAATTTTGACTTTTCGACTTTTTTAAAAGTTTTGATTCCTAAAATTTTTAATATTTTTCAAAACTTTGCCTTTTTGTGAAATTTCACTCTTCTGAAATTTGGATAAAAGAGAATATTTTGATTTTGAAAGTTTCGATTTCTTATAAAATTCGACTTCCGAAATTTCTACGTTTCCCAGAATGTTGAAATTTTAAAATTTGGACTTTTTAACAAAGTTTTGATTTTTTTTGAAAATTTCCAAGTTTTTTTGAAAATTTCAGCCTTTGTTAAAAATTTGACTTTCAAAAATGCGCCATTTTGATTGTTTCTTCTTTTTGAAAGACTAAACGTTTTTCGAAATTTGAATTTGTTATATTATTTTGGCTTATTTGAAATGTTTTAAGATTTTGGGTTTAGTGGGTTTAATGGTTTAAGCTTTTCTGAACAAATTTTTAAAGAAATTTAACTTCTTTTGAAATGTTCGAGTTCAGAAATTTTTAATTCTTTTAATAATTTCGTACTCTTGAAAATATTGACTTTTCTGAAATTTTCTATTATTTCAAAATCTCAACTTTTTTTAAAATTGGTTTTTGGAAAAATTCGACTCTTTCAAAATGTTGACTTTTTGACAGTTTTTTGAAATCTTTCTCCCTTTTTTTGAATTTCTACTTTTTTTAAATTTAGCTCTTTTAAAAATTTTAAAATTTCGTCTTTTTTCAAAATATATATATTTTTTTTTCATTTTCACTTTCTGGTAATGTTGACGTTACTAAGAAATTTTCTACTTTTGTAGAAAGCTTCGAATATCCAAAATTTTGTCTTTTATAAAAGTTTGTTTATTCTGGAAGATTCAGAATTGACCTTTATTAAAAATTTCGATTTTTTTTGGAAATTTGGACTTTTGAAACCTACCGCCTTAAAAAAAAGGATAAACATTTAAAATTTACTAAGCTTTGAATTTAATTTCGAAAAAAGGTCAAAATTTTGAAAACATTTAACAATATTTAAAAAATAATTGCCATTTCTAACCACCGATGATGCTGAAAAGTGAAACCAGGTCTGGTCATAGCAAATATTTATGGAAACATCATGGAATTTTTAATATCTGTTGTCGTTTTAATTGCTAGTACAGTTTAATAGTAAGTCTCACTTTTTTTTTACTCGAACTTTTTGTTTTACTCTTTGAATTTATAAAATAAATTTTTAAATTTTCTAATTTAAATAATTCAAGATTAAAATCTGGATTTAAAGTAAAAATTCACATTTCAAAAACATTCAGAATTTTTAAAAACGAAATTTAGGTTTTACCAGGATATTACGAGAAAAATCAAAATTTCGGTATAATATTGACATTTATATAAAATTCTTAAATGGTGGAGTTCAAAAATTTTATTTAAACTTGAAGATTTGATATTATTGGATTCTTTGAAATTTATTCGTAATAATGCACATATTTATTATAAAATTTGGTTGTACACTTGGGTGGGCACTGAGCACAAAAAAGGGGGGCGGGCACGTGCCCACCCTGGCCCTCCTTGGCACCATCTTTGAGTGAAAAATTGAAGTAAACATTGATAACGTAAAATTATTCATAAACCAGCGTTTTTCAACTTTTCATTGAGGCATTTTTCTAAAAGGATAGAAATAGACGATAAAGTCGTCTATTTTTATCCTTTTAGACGCGACCTCTTAAAAACCCAGAACAAAAATGACCAATGGCTGAAATTGAAATACAAATCTTGCCCCCTGAAGCCAAGAAAGATTAAAAAACACAAAAAAGGTTGCTCTAACTCGTTTCGATAGCCAAGCTATAATCTTCAGAGAGATATCCCTCTGAAAATTAAATTAAATTCTAAACGTTCATCCTTTTTTTCAAGGTGGTAGTTTTCAAGTCAAATTTTCAAAAAAATCGATATTTTTTTAAAAATGTCAGGAGATAAGATTTGTATTTCAATTTTTGAAGACAACCAAAGACCAGTTCTTTCCACAAAAAAATGACCAATGGCATTATTAAAAGAAAATTTAATAAAATAGACAAATTTTGAAAAAAAAGTTAAAATTTTTAAAGTCGAAAATTTAAAATTAATAATCAAAAAATTTGAAATTTTGAAATGTCAAACTTTTATCGACATTTAAAATTTCCAAAAGAATTAACATTTTCACAAAAAAATAAAACCTTTGAAACATTTGTGATTTTTTTCAAAAAAAAAGTCGACATTTTCTAAAACGAAAAAATACAAAAGCTGCATAATCAGAAAAAGTCGAAATTTCAGGAAAAAAACGACGAATTTTCAGATAACAATTCGAAATTTCGACAGACATGTTTTATAGAAGAAGTCGGATTTTACGAATAAATGCGAAATTAAAAAAAAACAAATTCTGTAGAATAATACAATATTGGAAAAAACTGAAATTTCGAAAACATTTTTCAATGAAAAAGATAAATTTAAAGAAGAAAAGAAAAGTTTTCCGATTGAATACATTTTTGGTTTACTGCACGAACTAGGGGGGGGGGAAGAAGTGCCCCACACTGTCCTATTCTATCTGCGCCTATGAATATGAAATTGTTTTAAAAACATTCATTCAGTTTTTTGTGCAACGGGCTGGTCCTTGATTATCTTCAAAAATTGAAATACAAATCAGTATTTCTCTGAAGATGATAGCTTGGCTGTCGAAACGCGTTAGAGCAACCTTTGTTGTATTTTTTACTCTTTCTTGGTTTCGGGGGACAAGATTTGTATTTCAATTTATTCAGTTGCGTTGCAGTTATTTCTGACAAAGTTGCAGGCAGCAGCTAGCAATACATATAGTGAAAAATTCGTGGCAAAATTTCTGCTTTCGTGCAAAATTGCAAAGTTAATTTTATTTAGGTGAAGTAACTTGCAGATTATTTGGGAATGATGAAGATAAAACTTGTTTGCTAACACTTGAGTGGGAAACGATTGTTTTGTAAAAGAATGTAGGTATTCTCGCAAGTAATAAAAACTTTGCTCACAATTTATTATAAAGCTATAAATATACTTTGAAAGTAAAAGTTTGAGATAGTTAAGAAAGTCTTTCAATTTTTCTCATTTTTGAAACCCAATTTTGATTCCAACACGAACAAACAAATCTGTGTGTTATATTCAACGAAACCATTGACGCCGTAGAAGCCTCTGAATACTTCTAGAATAGAGGTCGGCAAACTTTTAAGCTGAAAGAGCCAGACGCTTTAAGAAAATTGATTTCGTGAATTTCAAACAGCCACAAATTTTTATTTCCAATTTTACATTTTATTTCAAAATTAAATAAGATAAATCAGACAAAATATTGGACAGAGAGAGACCCCTCAAACTCATGTGGTCAAACGAAAATATATTCAGCCCAAAAGACTCTTTATTTCTCAAAATTTAGATCTTTGCTACAAAATTTGTCCTTTTTTTCGCAATATTGACTTTTTTAACTCTTCTCTATATTAGTCTTCTTGTTTTATATCTATTTTGTTCCTAAAATTAGACTTTTACCCCAAATCTTTCTTTCTCCTCTAAACTCGACAATTTGTGGAAATGTTTACTTTTTTCTAAGTCAGCATATTTCAGAAATTCTTCTGTGAAGTTGACTGGTCGGCAAAAAAATTTGAATTCAAATTAACGCGCATCATATATTATCTTTTATATGGAACAATAAAAAATACTACGAAACAAAGTAGTACTTTTGTATGTAAACCATCTATCTATAAAAAGAAATTTCAAACAAAATTATTTCACATTCATCTTTATAGGTGATTAGTTTTTTGAAGGTAAAATCAATTTGTATTTCACAGTCGGCAAATTTTTCTAATCGAGTCAGCATTTTTAACTTGACTCACCCCCCAAAAGCATCAGGCTCGGTACGCCCCTGAACTTATTTCTGAAAAATTCATCTTTTGTCGATTTTTTACTAAAAAAAGTAAAAATTTGAAGTAATTGGAGATGTTAAGTAAAATAGTTTTTGAGGATTTCGATCTTTTTTTCAAAGGTTTCTTGTTTATAAATTTAGAGATATTCTCAAATTTCACTTTTTTTCCAAAATTACATTTTTTCGACTTTGTTCTAAATTGCGGCTTTTTTAGAACTGTATACATTCTTTTTAAAATTCGTTATTTTTCCAAATTTAGCCATTTTGCCCACATATTGACTTTTACAAAACATTTAAACTTTTATTTATTTTCTACAAATTTGGACTTGTTTCGCAAAATTGGGTTTTTTCGAAATTTCGACTTTCAAAATTTGACATTTTATCGTTTCTGCAAGTTGCAATTTTTCCAACGAAATTCGTCAATTTTCAAAATGTTTTTTAACCTCAAAATTCCATTTTTTTCTTAAAATGTGACCTTTTTTAAAGTTCACTATTTTTCTCGAAACTAGAAGTTGTATCAACATTGTCTTTTCTTTCGACATTATTTACCAATACTATCAAAATTAGAATTTATCTGAACATTTGGAGTTTTTTAATTCGTCTTGTTCTCGAAATTTCAAAGTTATTCTCAAAATTTAACTTTCTCTGGAAAAATGTTAATTTTTACTTTCTTCTTTTCTGAAAAATTTCGGCTTTTTTAAAGTTTAACGATTTTTTCTAAGCTTTTTTAATTTTATCTTTTTTGAAAACTTTTCACAAATTCATTTTTTCGAAATCTGTTTTTTCCAAAATTCGTTTTTTTCTGGAAATTTCAACTTTTATTTCGAACTAAATTCATCCATTTTCAAATCTCAAAATTTATTTTTTTCTTAAATGTGACCTCTGGGAAATTGTAACCTTCTCTTAAAATTCAGTACTTTTCTTGAAGCTGGAAGTTTTATAGAAATATTCTTTTCTTTCAAAATTATTTTACCAATTTTCTTAAAATTCGATGTATCTGAAAATTTGGAGTTTTTTTTAATTCGTCTTGTTCTCGAAATTTTAATTTATTGTCAAAATTTAACTTTTTCTAAAAAATTGCAAATTTTTATTTTCTTCTCTGAAAAACTTTGACTTCTAAAAAAGTTCAACAATTTTCTTAAGCTTTTAATTTTTTACAATTTCTCTTTTCGAAATTTTACAATTTTTCACAAAATTTTAATTTGTCTAAACATTTCAAATTTTTAAATTTGTCCTCTGAATTTCAATTCATTGCCAAAATTCAGTCTTTTTCTAAAATTTTGCTTTTTCACGAATTCATTTTTTTTTAAATCACTTTTTTTTAAATTTAAACTTTTTCCGGAAATTTCAACCTTTACTTCGAACGAAATTCAACTATTTTCAAATGCAAGAAGAATGCAACCTAGACTACAAATTCATGCAGCCCTCCCCTCCCTCCAGGCGTGTATAGTGAATCATAGGTATCTGAACTACCAACAGTTGAAACACTGCCACCTAGCGAAGCGGTTGCTCTCTAGGAGAGTTCCCAGAAGACAAGGATTCTATAATGCACAGACCAATAGGTTCGAACATTTATTAGATTCGAAGTTTGGAGACCAAATACCGGTTTCGATCTTGTTAGATCTCGTCAGTTTGGTATATCCAACTCGAATGCTAACAAATGTTCCGACAAGTAACTACTAAAACATTCACAGGCGTCAAGCGAGTGACTCTTAGTACTACCACCTATTGGTCCATAGAGAAACTATGGCCATCGCCAACAATGTCGTATGCAAGTAGAATGCAACCTAGACTACAAATTCATGCAGCCCTCCAGGCGTGTATAGTGAATCATAGGTAGCTGAACTACCAACAGTTGAAACGCTGCCACCTAGCGAAGCGGTTGCTCTCTAGGAGAGTTCCCAGAAGACAAGGATTCTATAATGCACAGACCAATAGGTTCGAACATTTATTAGATTCGAAGTTTGGAAACCAAATACCGGTTTCGATCTTGTTAGATCTCGTCAGTTTGGTATATCCAACTCGAATGCTAACAAATGTTCCGACAAGTAAGTACTAAAACATTCACAGGCGTCAAGCGAGTGACTCTTAGTACTACCACCTATTGGTCCATAGAGAAACTATGGCCATCGCCAACAATGTCGTATGCAAGTAGAATGCAACCTAGACTACAAATTCATGCAGCCCTCCAGGCGTGTATAGTGAATCATAGGTAGCTGAACTACCAACAGTTGAAACGCTGCCACCTAGCGAAGCGGTTGCTCTCTAGGAGAGTTCCCAGAAGACAAGGATTCTATGATGCATAGACCAATAGATTTGAACATTTATTAGATTCGAAGTTTGGAAACTTAATACCAGTTTCGATCTTGTTAGATCTCGTCAGTTTGGTATATCCAACTCGAATGCTAACAAATGTTCCGACAAGTAACTACTAAAACATTCACAGGCGTCAAGCGAGTGACTCTTAGTACTACCACCTATTGGTCCATAGAGAAACTATGGCCATCGCCAACAATGTCGTATGCAAGTAGAATGCAACCTAGACTACAAATTCATGCAGCCCTCCAGGCGTGTATAGTGAATCATAGGTAGCTGAACTACCAACAGTTGAAACGCTGCCACCTAGCGAAGCGGTTGCTCTCTAGGAGAGTTCCCAGAAGACAAGGATTCTATAATGCACAGACCAATAGGTTCGAACATTTATTAGATTCGAAGTTTGGAGACCAAATACCGGTTTCGATCTTGTTAGATCTCGTCAGTTTGGTATATCCAACTCGAATGCTAACAAATGTTCCGACAAGTAACTACTAAAACATTCACAGGCGTCAAGCGAGTGACTCTTAGTACTACCACCTATTGGTCCATAGAGAAACTATGGCCATCGCCAACAATGTCGTATGCAAGTAGAATGCAACCTAGACTACAAATTCATGCAGCCCTCCAGGCGTGTATAGTGAATCATAGGTAGCTGAACTACCAACAGTTGAAACGCTGCCACCTAGCGAAGCGGTTGCTCTCTAGGAGAGTTCCCAGAAGACAAGGATTCTATAATGCACAGACCAATAGGTTTGAACATTTATTAGATTCGAAGTTTGGAAACCAAATACCGGTTTCGATCTTGTTAGATCTCGTCAGTTTGGTATATCCAACTCGAATGCTAACAAATGTTCCGACAAGTAAGTACTAAAACATTCACAGGCGTCAAGCGAGTGACTCTTAGTACTACCACCTATTGGTCCATAGAGAAACTATGGCCATCGCCAACAATGTCGTATGCAAGTAGAATGCAACCTAGACTACAAATTCATGCAGCCCTCCAGGCGTGTATAGTGAATCATAGGTAGCTGAACTACCAACAGTTGAAACGCTGCCACCTAGCGAAGCGGTTGCTCTCTAGGAGAGTTCCCAGAAGACAAGGATTCTATGATGCATAGACCAATAGATTTGAACATTTATTAGATTCGAAGTTTGGAAACTTAATACCAGTTTCGATCTTGTTAGATCTCGTCAGTTTGGTATATTCAACTCGAATGCTAACAAATGTTCCGACAAGTAAGTACTAAAACATTCACAGGCGTCAAGCGAGTGACTCTTAGTACTACCACCTATTGGTCCATAGAGAAACTATGGCCATCGCCAACAATGTCGTATGCAAGTAGAATGCAACCTAGACTACAAATTCATGCAGCCCTCCAGGCGTGTATATTGAATCATAGGTAGCTGAACTATCAACAGTTGAAACACTGCCACCTACCGAAGCGGTTGCTCTCTAGAAGAGTTCCCAGAAGACAAGGATTCTATAATGCACAGACCAATAGGTTTGAACATTTATTAGATTCGAAGTTTGGAAACCAAATACCGGTTTCGATCTTGTTATATCTCGTCAGTTTGGTATATCCAACTCGAATGTTCCGACAAGAAGAAGAAGAAGAAATCTCAAAATTTGATTTATTTCATAAAATTTGACATTCTCTGAGAAATGTTGATCATTTTTTAAAATTCAATACTTTTCTCGACACTGGAAGTTTTATCAACATTCTCTTTTCTTTCGAAATTATTTTACCAATTTTCTCAGAATTCACATTTATCAGAAAATTTGGATATTTTTTAATTGTCTTGTTCTCGAAATGTCAAATTTCTTCTCAAAATTTAAATTTCTCTGGAAAATTGCAAATTTGTAGTCGAAATTTTTGAGCATTTCTTAAAATTTTGACTTTTTTCCTTGAAATGTTTCCCAAAATCTGACTTTTTTCTTCCTCTCTGAAAAATTTCCACTTTTTTTTAAGCTTCCAGGTTCATTTTTACAATTTCTCTTTTCGAAATTTTACAATTTTGCACAAAATTTAAATTTGTCTAAACATTTCAGGTTTCAAATTTGTTCTGGGTTTCAATCTCTTGTCGAAATTCGACGTTATTTTTATCTTTGTTAGGAACTTTTGATAGATTTCAACTAAATTCATCTATTTTTTGACTTTCTCTGGAAAATATTGATCTACTGGAAGTTTTATCGACATTTTCTGTTCTTTCGAAATTATTTAACCAATTTTCTCAAAATTCGATTTATCTGAAAATTTCTAGTTTTTTTTAATTCGTTTTGATCTCGAAATTTCAATTTTTTTTGCTAATTTTTTATATTTTTGTTCTTTGGAAAACTTCAACTTCTAAAAAAAAGTTGGACAATTTTTTTTAAGCTTTTAATTTTTTACTATTTCTCTTTTCGAAATTTTACGATTTATACAATTTAAATTTGTCTAAACATTTCAGGTTTTTAAATTTATTCTGCGAATTTCAATATATTGTCAAAATTCGAAGCATCTTTCTAAAATATTGCTTTTTTGAGAACTTTTGACAAATACATTTTTTTCGAAATCGCTTTTTTTCAAAAATAAGCTTTTTCTGAATATTTCAACTTTTATTTCGAACGAAATTCATCTATTTTCAAATTTCAAAATTTGATTTTTTTTCATTAAAATTTGACTTCTGTGGAAAATTTTGACCTTTTTTTTTTAAATTTAATACTTAGAGGGAAGTCACCAAATATGGAATACCATTTTGTTTTAGGGATATAAAAAAAAACTTCATAGAAATGAAAACAGTTTAATGTTATTACTAATCAGTCATACATTTATATGTAGTAATTAACAGCCTTTAATCAAATATATTAGTTATTAAATTACAATCTAACACAAAAACCAAAATTACAAATAAGTAACCAAATATGGAATAGGTACCCATAAATCATCATATCAATAAGAAAAATAGACATAAATATCTATGAGATTAAATAATTAAAAATAACATATTGTGATAAATGAAAGAAGTTACTTAATTCACTTGCAAAAGTCACAGATCCAAGTATCAAACTCTGGACCAGCACAATCATAATGTGCCCAGAGCCCACACATTAAGCATTTAATCCAGCTTTCTCCACTTTTATCCATGGAAAAAAGTCTTGAACAGAACATACATTCTGCATCAGCAGAGTCAGGAGATACTTGGTCCATCAACTCATCATGTTCACTGCCTTCATCAAACTGGATATCGTCATATTCCTCAGAGTCTTCTTCTTTCCAATCATCCTTATTTTTCTTCGTTTGTTTCTTTCTCTTCGCAGTTTTCTTCTTATTCTTTGTCTTGACTAATTTACTTTCTTTTTCTTGTCTCTTCATATTTTTATTTACTAAATCATTTTTGTAGGGTGAAGATGGTATAACTGCTGCTACAGCAGCTTTTCTTTCTCTATTAGATACTTTTCTTTGTTTCTCTGGTGCTGGACTTATGGCATGTGGAGACACCAGATCCAAACTGCTGCGATTAAGCCCGGAAGTCGAGGGTGCAGGTTCAGGTTGTACATTAGCAGTTGTTTCTGGTACAGATATTTCTATCAGAACTTGACCAGTTTCAGATCTTGATTCCAGTGGAGTGATATTGTTTGTACAACCGGCTCTTACAGCATTTTGTTGCGCAGCAATAAAGTCCACATCACTGAACACATTTTTATTTAAAGGCCATAATCCAGTGACTTTGAACTCGTTGGCTGCAATTTCACCTATTTGTACTTTCAAATAGGATTTGCCAAACAGCTCCACAATATCATATGGACTTAGAGGTCTGTTGTTGTTTCTAATCCAAATGCGTATTTCCTCACTGTAGTATGTTTTTAATGGCCCCATGAAAGTCTTGTCTAACGGCTGCAATTTGTGAGTCGTATGTGGAGGTAACGAAACTATGTGCACGTTATTTTCCCTAGCAATATCTATTATATCGATATTGTGAGTATGACTATAGTGTCCATCTAGTATCAGTAAAACCCTTGATTCAGAAGTCGGGTTGGTGTGTTGAATAAAGTGCCTGAACCAGTCTGTAAAGATGTTCATTTGAATCCACCCTGATGGATGTGCAACTCCGACTGATCCTGGAGGACAGCCTCTCATTAGCTGAGCACTCATATTTTTTTTTGGGAAAAATAATGAACGGTTGCACAAAATGACCAGTAGCATTCATACAAACAACTATTGTCATAAGAGATCCTCTTTCTGCTGATGTCAGTGCAGCTATCTGGCGTTTACCTTTGTGACCGATGATTTGTGGTACCTTACTTTGTACTATTGTGAGGCCTGATTCATCCACGTTGTAAATTCGATTTGGTAGATAATTATTTTTAGTGTAAAGCTCTTCAAGGAGGTTGAAAAAAGCATCCACTTTTTCTTTATCAAATTCAAATGCTCTGGCAAAAGATGTACCAGTTGGTCTTCTTATCGCAAGTTTATCTTTATGACGATTTAAAAATAACTTTAACCACTTTTTTCCCGCCATACCTGATTTACCGAAGGGATTCTGCAAGTTGTTTCGCTTTGCTAGCATATACGCCATACGGCGAAGATCAGTTCTTGTTAAACCGTGAAACTTGCTCTCCATCATTAATATGTATTCTACTAGCTGACGTTCAAGTTCGGAGCCCAATATAGTTTTTCGTCCTAATGTAGTAGCTGCTGCCACTTCTGGAGACTGTTCATCTTGTTGGCATAAACGAAATAAAGTTGTCCTAGGCACTTGAAAATGCTGTGCCGCTTTCAAATATCCCATTTTCTTTCCCCGGACGAATTTTATAGCTTCTGCCATTTTTTCTTCATCCCAGATTTTTCGTTTCTTGGTTGATTGTGAAGCCGACATTCTAAAAACAAACATAACATATATTTTTTTAAAGAAATAGTAGCAAGTACCTATCATGTGAAATATAAAGACCTAATTATGGAATATTCCATAATTAGACACCGACGACTGTCCATATTTGGATTTTTATACTAGTTCAAACTCGTCTAAATATTTTTTCAAGTCACAATATTTTAATGACTGAAGATCACAAAATGTTGAAATAAACATAATATCGATATACTAAATAGTATAACACTTATGTATACATACCTAATAACTGGTAATACTCATTTATTACTTACCTTTAAAATTTTCTGCGTGACAACAAAACAAAACACGCCTGCCACACGTGTAGCATTCGCGCAACTGACACGATGGTGTGAGTGCGGTAGTAAATAGACCGAATGAAACAAAAGATGGTCGTGTGTTACGTTTCATACTTACATTTTTAGAGAAATCAAGGTATTCCATATTAGGATACTATTCCATATTTGGTGACTTTCCTCTATCTTGAAACTGAAAGTTTTATCGATATTCTCTTTTTTTTTTCGAAATTATTTACCAAATTTCTGAAAATTCGAATTTATCAGAAAATTTGGACTTTTTTAAACCGTCTTGTTCTCGAAATTTCAAATTTCTTCTCGAGATTTAAATATCTCTGGAAAATTTCAAATTTTTTTGTCGCAATTTCGAGCTTTTCTTAAAATTTTGACTTTTTCTTTGAAATGTTCTCTAAAATTTGACTTTTATTCGTTTTCTCTCAAAAATTTGGACCTTTTTAAAGCTCGATAATTTTATTTAAGCTTCCAGTTTATTTTTACAATTTCTCTTTCTGATATTTTACAGTTTTTCAAAAAATTCATAATGTTCAAATGTTCTAGGTTTCAATCTATTGTCGAAATTCGACGTTTTTTTCTAAAACCTTACCTTTTTTTGAGAACTTTTAATAAATTCATTTTTATCGAAATCTCTTCCCTTTTCTCAATTTTTTCGAAATCTCTTTTTTTTCTCAAATTTCGACTTTTTCTGGAAATTTCAGCTTTTATTTCGAACTTTGACATTTGCTGTTTCTGCAAATTTAGATTTTGTTTTCTCACAAAAGTAATTCAGCGAAATTTCAAGACTGTAGAAAATTTACAAATAGAAAAGTAAAAATCATGAGAAAAATATTTTTTAGAAATTTCGACTCCCCAAATTGGTCTTTTTCTAGAAATTTCAAATGTCATGTGTTTTTTCAAAATGCTAATACAAATCAAGCAAAAATTTCGGAAAAATACTTCTTGAAATTATAACTTTTTTGTCAAAATTTAAGCAAAACGTAAAAATTCCTAGAAAAGTATTTTTGGAAATTTCGAGTTCTGCAGCTCATTTGTTTAATGAGTACTCATTGTCTGTGTACTGTAGCTTTTATTTATTTAATTTTTTAGGAGAATGTAAAGATCCTCAATTGTCTTTTACAGGAGCCGCATGCGGCTCGCGAGCCTCAGTTTGTCGACCCCTGTTCTAGAAAGGTTCGTCTTGCTAATCCACGAAACTCAAAACTCTGTTACTTTCTAAGAGTAAAACGAATCGGATACATATGCATCCAATTTGGATTTTGCGGTGGTTTTACTTTTAAACAACGATATCAGTAATACTGTGCTTATAAAGATTCCTATAATCGAAATTTTTATGGGTTTTCTCCCAACAAAACAACCCAATTCCAATTTATTATAAAAATCGAACTGTTTCAGGGCTCGTTACCGCGTCCCCGCCGCCGGCGCTGTCGTCCCCCCTTGGGCGGCCCCTTCGGACGGGCACTAAACAATCGAGAGATAGAGCACACAGATGACATCATCCCACGTCACAATGACAGCTCGAGGCCGTGTTTGGATGCTGGGTAAACATTGATCTTGAGATGCGGCGTGTTGATTGGACCGTGTGACACCTGGGTGTTGCTAGGAGACAACGAGCGAGCCGTAGGGCGAAAGGGCGGTAGTGGCGGAAGAGAGGGCGATTTCATCCCCTCGTCGTCTTGGCAACGGCCACCCTTGCATAGCACCCCGAGTGTTGCCGGCGTCCTAATATGTCGCCCGTTCCACACTCTCTTTGTTGGTTCGAAAGCAGGACCGTACTGGCCCGTTGGAATGCAGTTGATTTTCGTCTTCCTTGCGGCGTTGTTGAATAGATTTAGTTATTTCTGTGTATATTTTTTATGTAGAAATATCATGATGTTAGCTGGAGAAACTAATATAAATTTGCAACAATATTCCTAATAAGTGGCTCATTATTTGGTTACTTGGCTGCCAATAAGTCGTGAAGGTTGAAGTTTAAGATAAGATTTTTCACAGACTCGCCCTTTCTTGATTCTCCAATAGGGTGGTCCTTATTTAGGAAATGTTCGAATTTTTTTCCACGATAGTCCTAAATCGGTTCCAAATATATAAAAATAAATTCATGCCAAGTTATAGCTCTTAATTTTAATATCAACCCGGCCCCCCCGATAGCCAAAGTTTTAAATGGAAATAACATAGGAAAAGTTCTGTTAATACTTTGGAATTTTTTATCCCATAAACCAATAAACATATCATGTCGACAAATGATTATTTTTATAGAAAATTTACCGCTCTACAAAAAAGGTCTCTTATGACTTTTGGCTAACTTGACTGGTTTAAAAGTTATTCGAGGTCAAAATCAAAGTTCTAGTCAATCTAATGGTTTTTTTCGTTTTTACTATCATTTTATGATTCAAAAATGAAAAAAGGGTTATAATTTTTAATCTTGATGATTTTTTTCCAGAAAAATTCCAAGGTGACCGTGACCCTAAAATAATAGTTACACTAATTTTTTTTTATTTTTGAACTGTCATAAGTTTCAACTATATTTCCAATTTCAAAATACACAAAATATTTTTGGCAAATTATTGAACGATTTTAATTTTGATTGATAAAAATATTGATACAATCTGGTTTCAAATTTAAATTTCAAGATAAAAACATTTCAGAAACTGATTATGCCGCCATCTATTAGATTTTACTTCAACTTTTCACATCACAATTTATTCTAAAGTACTCATAACCTATATTTATTATCTCAACTCTATTAAAATCGTTCACGAATATTTACTAATAGTTATGCTTTCTCGTTGTTTAATTAAATCCTTAAATTTCATCAATTCGATTTTAAAGTCATCAGACAAATATGGAACTATCACGTTTACGTCAAAACATCCTTTTAATTGGTGATGTTGACGTCCAAATAGTGGGTAATAAATTACCATCGAAATTGCAAGCTCTAAAAGTGTTCTTTTTTCATACACGTATTTTAAATACTTCTGTACCAGAAAGTATCGCTGCAGTAATTGATGAAATTATTGTGTTTTGGAAAACAGCTCAAATTCCCGTTCAAGATATGCAAAGATGCCGAGATAAATTGAAAAAATTGTACGATGAGTGGCGCATACTTGTCAAACACAAAAATCGGAGTGACGTGGCTGTAAAAAAACAAAATGAATTTGTTTGTTCATTAAAAAAATTATTTGACATTGCACCATCAAATGTATTTGAAGTTATTGATGAAAATTCTAAAGAATTCTTAATTAATCAGAGATCAGATGAACGAATTGGTTTTATTGCAAATATTAAAACAAAATATGATGACGATGATAATAATTCTAATAAATTAAACAAAAAAACTCATTTTGAAAAACGAAAAAAAAAGTGTGGTGAAGAAAAAGCATTATTGGGTAAATTTTGAGAATCAAATAATCAATTGATTTTTTATTACTTATTCACGTTCATATTTTATTCGTCATATTATTGTCCTTATTTGTTTTAAACAAAAATGTTGAACTTTTATCTAGCCAGGGAAGTGCTCTATCTGCATCTAGTGAAGAAATATACTTTCCTACTACTGCCGGATCATCAGAATAAAAAAAAACAAGAGGAAGTTATAATATTCTCAGTGATAGAGTTGTAGCTACTTTCGATCGATGTAAAGTAAGTGACAGAAATGCTGTATTTATAATAACTGCTATCTGTCAATCACTTATTGATATAAACCTACTAGATGTGGATATTAACTCTTTGATTATCAATCGATCATCTATTCTAAGACAACGACAAACTCTGCGAGAGTCAAAATTAATAGAAATAAAAAAACACTTCCAAGACTTGAATTTATCATCTATTGTTGTACACTGGGACGGAAAATTATTACCTAATTTGTTAAATACCGAAACCGTTCATCGATTACCAGTGATAATTACGTCAGAGGGCAAAGAAATTATGTTAGGTGTACCAACGAGTGAAGATGGGACTGGAAAGGCACAAGCTACTATTATTCACGAAACATTGCTGGATTGGGGATTCGACACTTCTGTCAAAGCGATATCCTGTGATACTACTGCTTCAAATTTAGGCATTCGAAATGGTGCTGCTTCATTACTGGAGAAATTATTAGAGAGAGATTTATTATATCTTCCGTGTAGGCATCACATTTTCGAAATTGTCCTAAGATATGTGTTCGAAGCTGTTTTTCCAAATACTGTTGGGCCAAATCTTCCACTTTTTATCAGATTTCAAAAGCAATGGGAAACTTTGAATAAACTGAATTACAAAACAGGATTAGATGATCCAAGAAATAAAAACGAGTTAACAGTAGAAAAAATTAGGTCTATAAAAACTTTTGCCACTGAAGTTCTGACAACAAAGCTGCCTCGTGATGATTACAAAGAGTTTTTGGAGCTTACTCTAGTCTTCATTGGTGTTATCCCAGAAAAATTTAGTTTTCGTAAGCCAGGAGCTTGCCATCATGCACGGTGGATGGCAAAAGCTATTTACGTGCTGAAAATGTACCTGTTTCGTGAACAGTTATCGTTCGGTATCGGTATCGAAAAGGTGAAGACAATAAACTTCGACAAATATGTGTTTTTGGGACAACTGTTTATGTTAAAGCTTGGTATTTATCATCTAATAGTGTAAAAGCTCCGTACCATGATCTACAATTTATAAAAGAGCTACACAACTTTAAGGCGATCAACAGTAATCTTGCTACTGTAGCAATTAATAGATTTATGAATCATCTATGGTACTTATCGCCAGAGTTAGCGATCATCGCAATTTTCGATGAAGATGTTCCATTAGAAACCAAATTAAAAATTGTGGCTAAGCTGCATACAGAAGAAGACAAGATTTCAATTGATATTATTCCGGAAGAAGAGCTGGATTATACTAGTGAAAAATGTAGCGTAAAACGCTTTCAAAGCAAGAATATAAACGATTTATTGTACAACGATATCGATTTTTTTGTAACTGCAGAATCGATCAAATTTTTTGAAAGATTTGAGTTACAAACAGAATTTTTACAAATTCATCCTTCTGAATGGGCAGAAAATGAAAGCTACAAAACTGCATTACGGTTTGTCGAAAAACTATCGGTTGTAAATGACTGTGCTGAGAGAGGAGTTAAACTAGTGCAAGATTTTTGTAAACATTATACCAAAGATGAAAAACAAATGCAATTTGTATTACAATTAGTTAAAGATCATCGTCAAATTTTTCCTGATGCGCTAAAGAAAACTAATGTAACAACTTCATAAAAGTATGTGATTAAAAAAAAAAAAAATGATAATATTGGTATTTTCTTTCAAGTCATTGAAATTTTAATAATAAATTTTTTCAATTCATTAATACGTTTCTTTCAGAGCATACGTCAAGGTAAGAAAATTCGTTTGAAATATAAATTATAACTCTTTTTTCATTTTTGAATCATAAAATGACGATAAAAACGAAAAAAACCATTAGATTGACTAGAACTTTTATTTTAACCTCGAATAACTTTTAAACCAGTCAAGTTAGCCAAAAATCACAAGAGACCTTTTTTGTAGAGCGGTAAATTTTCTATAAAAATAATCATTTGTCGACATGATATGTTTATTGGTTTATGGGATAAAAAATTCCAAAGTATTAACAGAACTTTTCCTATGTTATTTCTATTTAAAACTTTGGCTATCGGGGGGGCCGGGTTGATATAAAAATTAAGAGCTATAACTTGGCATGATTTTTTTTTATATATTTGGAACCGATTTAGGACTATCGTGGAAAAAAATTCGAACATTTTCTAAATAAGGACCACCCTATTCTCCAACGCAGTAGTTTGGCTTCTGATTTCTTTTTTTTTTTGGCTCCCGGCATCCCGGGAAGTGATACCGAACTTCCAAGACTCACTTCTTCAACATAAAGTTGAGAAATATTTAGTTATTCTGGGTACAAATGTAACTAAGGATGCAAACGATAGTTCAATGTTTCGAAAACATCGATGTATCGTTTGTAAACATCGATGTTTCAACATCGATATAGGGATGCAGGCGATAGTTCGATATTTTAAAAACATCGATGTATCGTTTGTAATGTTGAAACATCGATGCTAAAGCAAAAAAAAATAATTCAGTTTAAAAACGATGTTTGAAAAATCGATGTATCGCATCGCGACAGAATTAGCGTCATATGTTGCATAGATGGGACTGCAACATCGTTCAAAAAAGCATCGATGTTTGAATATCGATATGTTTTTCAATGGAATATCAGCAGTGTACCAAGGGGGATTCTGGACCACAAAAAGGCGGGAAATTCAAATTATGACGCATACGCAGTAGACTCCAGGTAATAGGACACTTCCGAGGTCATAGAACTTTAAGGCAATAGGATACTTTCAAGGTTATAGTCCAAGTTAAATAACAAGTCAAACCAACTGTTAGACAAGTAGTTGTACAAGTTAAACCAATTGTTAGACAAGTCAAACCAACTGTTAGACAAGTCAAACCAACTGTTAGACAAGTCAAACCAACTGTTAGACAAGTCAAACCAACTGTTAGACAAGTAGTTGTACAAGTCAAACCAACTGTTGAACAAGTCAAACCAACTATTTTCTACTTTCCTTTGGAATAAAGATTGACTTGTACAGCTACTTGTCTAGGAGTTGGTTTGACTTGGAAATTCGGATCACAAGCTTGTAGCAGCCTCTCGCTCGCTTCATATACCACCTTCTTCCCAGACGCAGTCCCGTAGGGTTTGGCACTTTAACTCGGCAAACTGGGAAGAATTAAGAAATTTCTTTGCATCTTTCCCATGGCAGGAAGTCTGCTTTAACTCAGACAACCTTTCCTTAGTCGCCGAATCCATCACGGAAACTATCCTGTATGGAATGCTCAATTCCCCACTCCCAAAAGAAGTCTGCCTCCAGTAAATCTAGGTTCAGTAAAAAATGTGCTCGAACTGTCTCCTGCCAAAAATTAATAGGATTGACTCCCCAAGGGCAAGGTTCTTGAGGCATAGACAGTCGGAGACAGCAAATTCCTGTGCGGTCTAGCTTGACAAAGTGAGGACTTCTGTTTATAGAGACTCTTTTTTCTATAAAACTTTCAAATTATGGAACTTGTTACCGAAAGGAATTTTCCCCAAAAATTACAACCTGTCCTTGTTTAAGAAGGCCATCGCCATCTCTCCTTGTTTCCACATCCTACTCGCAGTCCTTTGAAAGCATAATGGGCTTACCCTTTGCGAGTGGATTAAATTTAAAAAAACAACTACTTGTCTAACAGTTGGTTTACTTGTACAACTACTTGTCTAATAGTTGGTTTGACTTGTCTAGCAATTGGTTTTACTTGTACAACAACTTGTCTAATAGTTGGTTTGACTTGTTATTTAACTGGAACTATAACCTTGAAAGTATTCTATTGCCTTAAAGTTCTATGCCCTCGAAAGTGTCATATTACCTGAAGTCTACTGCGCATGCGTCATAATTTAAATTTGCCGCTTTTTGTGATCCAGAATCTCCCTAGTACACTACTAACATCGATGTCTTAAACATCGGTATTCGGTACCGATACATCGATGTTTTTCTTGGAAGTTTAAATTAGACATTTTCTAAGATGTCACCATTTAAAGTTTACTCTAAAAATTTCGACATCAATTTCAAGATCCCAGCTCTAAATTGGAATATAATATTGTATTTTTTCCTGAAATTTGTACATGAAGTTTAAAAATGTCAAGGTTAAATTTGAAATAGCGAGATTTCAGCGAAAATTTTAAGAAAAAATCATATCTTAGAATTTTACGAAGTTTTAGGGAGTCGGCAGTGTATAAAATCATAAAAATTTAAATTTGGGATTTCGACAAAAAACTGAAATACTAAAAAATGTGGAATTTGAAAAAGTTGACCGAAAAATCGAAAATTTGACTAATAACTTCAAAAAATAGGGATATCAAATTAGGAAATGAAAATCGAAGTTTAAGGAAAGAAGTAAATTTGAAGCTTTCTAAAAAAAAGTTCAAATTTCCAGAAAAACTCGTAATTTACAAATAAAATTGTAAGGTAAGCAGAATTTCCCTACCTTGAAAGAAAACACGCTACTGCTTTATTCTAAAGTTACTAACGGAGGATTTTTTTAACTTTAAACTCGAAATTTTAAGAAAAGAAAACAAATATGTCGAGTAATCTCCAGATAAAACTCGAAATTTGAAGAAAATATCGAAAATTTTCAAGTTAAAACGTTAAAATTTTAATTTGGGTTGAAATTTTGAGACTAAAGTCAATATTTTCTAGAAAATGTGGAAATTGTTAGTTCATAATCCAATTTTTAAACAGAAATTAGAGATTGAAAGTAAACTCCCAAATTTGGGGTCAAAGTTGCACGGATTTGTGTAAAATTTTGAGAAAGCAATCAAAATTTCTAAGAAAAAATTCCAAATTTAAGGGTAAAATAAAAACTGTTTTAAGTACATAAATTCAACGAACCAAAATAAACCGATATTTTTTCGGGTTTCGCTCCGGTTTTCGTTCCGACGAAAATAACTGTTTTTTTGGGTTTCCGGTTTAGTTCCGGTTCGAAGCCCTGGAGAAAATTATCTAGTAAAAATTGAAACTAAGTTTTCAATTATAAGAAAAAGTTGAAGTTAAAAAAACCGAGAAAAGTATATGGAAAAAAAGTTGCAACTTCTAAAAAAATCCTTTGAAGTAGGAAAAAAAGCAGACATTGAAAGTATAAACTGAAATTTTTAAGAAGCAGAACAGCGAAAAGCTCATAATATATTTTAAAAAAATTAAAATTCATATTTCGAAAAAGTGGAAATTTCGCGATTAACAAGGAAAGTACCCGAGGTGTACCCCACCGATTTTTTTCATTTTGTGATATGTTATAGTATTCAAAAAAATAGTGGACACGTATTTTTCTTCAGAGGCTAACCCGGCAATTAAGTGTTGAAACCCCTTAGAGTTAACCCCTAGAAACAGACATATTTTATTTATCGAAATTGTTACTGCTTGGGATCAACGCTTGATTTGATCCGCCACTGGAAGTTATTAAATTAAAATGTAAAATAACCACTTGTGAGTATATTTTTATTTTCATTTACAATTTGAATTTTTTTACTGTGATGATGTTTTTGAAAAACATTTTAATCTTCAAATGCACACTTTTCTTCTAGAAATTGCGAAAATCTATTTTTATAAATCATGAACTTTTTTCTCAAAACTTCATTTTTTCCTTAATTGTTTTGTTTTCACTTTTTACTATCTTTCCTAAAAATAAATTTCTCAACTCTCAATTTTGTTTTTTCTACAAATATTCACTTTCCAAATACAGTCAAAACCGGATATAACGACATCGTTTACAACGACGCATCGGTTATTACGACTAAATGGAAAGGTTCCGGCCGATTAATTTAAAAACTAAATGTACTGCCAGTTATATCGCTTATAACAACTACCGGTTGCAGCGTCCGCAGTTTATGGTCCCTTCAATGTCGTTATATCCGGTTTCGACTGTAGCTCCTTTTTATCTCAAAATCTACTCAACCTTTACATTTTTTTCAAAAATTATGTCTTCAATAAAACAATAAATTTGCACTTCAGGAATTTTAATTTTATTTTGAAATTGAATCGTTAAATTTTATTTTTTTTCTCGAAATTTTAAGTACAAAATTTTTTATTTGTAAAAAAATTTCAGGAAATTTTGACTATTTCAATACAAATGAATGAATTTTTACCGAAAAGTTGAAAAGTTGGAGATGCTAATTTTCAAAAAAAATAAGGGTTAAGATGTTCAAAGTATCAAAATAGTTGACATTTTGAAAACATATTGAAAATATTGAAAAAAGTCAACGTTTAAAATAACTGACAAAATTTTAGAAAAGTTAAAAAAAAATATAGAATTTGAAAGTCGGAATTAAAAAGGTCGGATCTTCTTAAAGGTTAACATTTTCAAATAATTCTCAGTTTAGGAACAAATAGCAAATTTTAAGCTTTTAAAAATACCTACCTTCAAAGAAACAAAAAAAAATTTTTAAAAAAAGAGTCATAATTGTCAAAAAGTCAAGATTAAAAAGAACTTAATCGAAAAAATTAGGTTTTTATAAGAGTAGGGATTTCAAAAAAGTCAAAACTTTCTTTGAAAAAAGAAATTAAAGTTTCCAAAAAGGCCGACATTTCCAAAAAATTGAAATTTTCATTAGGTCGAAAACGTTAAAAAGTCCAAATTTTGAAAAGAATTCCAAATTTTGAAATGAAACGAACAAGAATTAAAAAAACCCGATGTTCCAAGAAACTCGACATTTTCAAAATAATAAATTTTACCACAGGAAAGTCGAAACCAGGGCCGCGCCGCCCATGTGTGCAAAGTGTGCGGCGCACACAGGCGCCAAGACAGTAGGGGCGCCGCCATCGAAATTATTTTTGTTACTCTTACAAAACAACATATTCCTTGTAGTGGAGTATCGATAACTAAGTAGGTACAATAAGTGCAACATATGCCTTGTAAATAACAAAACATATATTGCTCCTATTGTACAAGTCTCCCAAGATAATATTCACGTTTATGGTTTAATTTTACGCTTTGGGTTTTAGTTTACATTAATTACGAGCTCAGCGTTAAAATCAAAAGAACCGCCGTGATTTTGTTTGAATGAGTTTATGAACGCAACCCGGTCGATGCGATACAAAACAATTGAACAATCATTCAATCAAATTTCGATTGAATTCCAAAATTTAGACTTTTGTCTTGTAATTTCAACTTTATTTTATTTTGAAGTATTGATTTTTCCAAGAATCTGTGTATAATCTTTACAGTGTTTTTTTTTGTATTTTTTTTGAAAATTAAGTACCCTTTTTCAAAATTTTCATCCTTTGAACATTTTTGTTTTTTCTGAAAATGTAAAATTTTTTAAAACTGGACATTTAACTTTTTAAATTTTAGATCTTTTTCAAAATTTCATTATTTTTTTTGAAAAATTATATTTTTATTGAAAATTTCGATTCTTAATAATTTCGACTATTTTTGCAGTTTCGATTTTTTGAAATGGAGACATTTTATAAAATGTCTACTTTTTTCACATTTTTGACTATTTTTGTTTTTTTTTTAATTTGGTTACTTTTTAATTTTAGAAATGTTTTCAAAATTTCGTTTTGTTTTCAAATCTTGACGTTTAATGAAAAGTTTCACATATTTTCAAAATTTTAATTTTGTTGACCTAAAATTTCAATCTTTTTTGAAAAATCTTCAACTTTGGTTCAAAATTTTAACTACCAAAACTTTTAACTTCTCAGTATTTGGTCTTTTGAAAACCTCGACCTATCTGATAATTTTTGACTTGTTTTCAATATTCCGGCTTCGAAAAATTTGGGTTTTATTGATAATTAGAGTGGGCATTTTTTAATTATTCAAACTTTAAACTTTTTAAAAATTTCGAATTATTTTAAAAAATTGATAATTCTCAGATCTTTTTAATGTGTCTATTTTTTCAAAGGTTTGATATTTTTTTTAATTTGGACTATAAAATTTCGACCTATTTGTTTGAAAATGTCTTCATTTTCAAAATTTTGACTTCTTTTGGAAATTTGAAAGCATTTGAAAATGTTTGCCTTATCCTTAAATTTTTTATATATTTCGTATATTTCTCAAAATTTAGAAAGATCAAAGTGTCAAAAAATTTCGACTTCTTTTTGAAAATTTTAACCTTTTATTAAATCTGCATTTTGCTAAAATTTTCGACTTTTTTTAAATTTGCACTTTGTTAAAAATTTAGTTTTTTTCAAATGTTCGAATTTTTCAAAATTTTAGCCATTTTTCAAAATTAAAAATTTTGGAACATTTAAAAATTTCGATTATTTGTTTAATTTTAACTGTTTTTAAAATTTCGACATTTTTTGCAAACTGTCGATTCTTTATTTAAAAATTTTGATTTTTCTTTTAAGTGAGACTTCTTAAAAACTCATTTTGAAATTTTTAATCAATTCGTAAAATTTCGAATTTTTCTAAAGATTTCGACTCTATTTGAAAACTTCACCTTATTTTTAAAGGTTCGAACTGTTTTCAAAATATTATTAATAATTTTTTTGAACATTTCCAATTAAATCTTCAACTTAAAAAAATGAGTTTTTATTTTAAATTTGAACTACTCAAAATTTCGACTTTTTCCAAAATTTTACCTTTCCAAATTTCAACCTTTTTGATAATTATGAATTTTTTGATTATTTTGAGTTTTTTCCAATATTCAAAAATTCAGCTTCTTAGAAAATTTAATTAAAAATTTAGTTTAAATGTCGATAATATTCCAGAATTTTGCCTTCTGTCATTCGCAAAATTACTGAAAATGTCGACTATTTTAAAAATTTAATCTTTTTTCTAAAATATTAACTTTTTTTAAAATCGTTATTTTCTTTTGGAAATTGGACTTTCTATGAAAATTTCGAAATTGTTAAAAATTCCACTTTTTTCCAAATTTTGGCTTTTTTGATAACTTTGGCTTTATTTTTTATAACTGGTGATTTTTTTCTTTTAAAATTTAAATTTTTTAGTATTATTACTATATTATATTTATTATTTATTAATTATTATAATAAAATAAATATTACTCCTGCGAAGCTTTAAAACAAATTTCGAAAAAAACTTGCAGTTTATGTACAAATAAATTATCAAAATTTGAATTTTAATCTCAAAATATTGACTTCAGGCATTAAATTGTTGATTAATTTTTTTGCAACATTTTATTGTTTTTATTTTTTAAATTTTGAGACTTTCGTGAAATGTTGAGACTTTTTCTCGAAAATTTCAATAATTCCCACTTTAAAAGTCGAAATTTAAAAAAAATTTTTGTCAATTTATTTTTCCAAATTGTTCTTTCTTCTTTGATTCCTAAATTGTTCTTTATTTCAAAAATTTTGTATACAAATAGGAAATTTCAATTTTTCCCAAAAATATTGTCTGCTTTTTCTTGAAAATTTGCTCTTATTCTTTAAATTTGAACTTTACAATTTTAAGAATAAATTTAACATTTTTAGAAAAATTGGAAATTTTGATTCAGAATTTTTTTTGGTCCTATAGTAGTAGTAATTTTTAGAGAAACTTAAATTGCAAAAATTTACAAGGTTCATTTTTTCTTGAAGTTTCAATATTTTTCTCAAAGTTTTCTTATTTTTATGCAAATTTGGAGTCTTAATAAAACAAAGTCGTGTTAGTTACACCATTTATAAGTCCAGAACGGCTTAACGGATTTTTATGTTCTTTGCTTTGTTAGATTTGCCTCGGCTTCGAATAGCAGAATAGACTAAAATATTGAAATAATTCACCTGTTTTGTAAGGAATCCGTGTACAGCACCATCCCTAATTCATAACAGGAACATGACAAAAATGTACCGCAACTTACAATAACCGTAAATGTGTTGTAATCAGCTTCCAGTGGATGGCACTGTATCTGTTTTGATTATGACTCGTTTTTAGCGGTTTTTCGCGTAGGATTCACCTGGAAACGGGCAACCGTATTACATATTTTAATGTAAAATTTCATTCAGCTAGTGAGTTTATGCAATATTTATTAATTTTGAGGTGGTATGAAGTTCACCAGGGCCAGCTAGTACTTAATAATATTCAATTTCTTATCAAAATTACAAAATAAAAGGAACTTTAAAATATTTACATTTCGTGAAAAACTTTAAAATTTCTAAAACAAATTAGAGAAATCAAAATTTTGACAAGAAAAAATATTTTAAAGACAAAATTTTTAGCAAAAGTCGGAATTTAAAAAAAAATCCTTTGCATAAAATGTTTAGAAAAGAACACGAATTTTATGGGAAAAAAATCAAAATTTTTTTGAGAAAATTGAAATTTAAGAAATAATTTGAAATATCTTTATAAAAAGATTGAAATTGAAATTTTACGAAAATAATAAAAGACTGGGTTGTTATTTCATTTCAGAAAAATATCGAAATGCGAAAGGAGATGAAATTAATTTTTTTGGTAATTTCTTGTTTTTTCCAAAATGTTGACATTTTTATAGAAATTTCAGGTTTTTTTGCTAAACATTTTTATCAAAATTAGAAAATAAAATGAATTATAAAACATCAAAGTCTAGCGAAAAATCTTGACAGTTTTAAAGCAAATTAGAGGAACATAAAAAAATCTGGAGAGGTTGAAATTTTCAGAAGAAATTTTAAGGACAAACTTTTTAGAAAAAATAGGAATTTATAACAAATTTCTTTTTATAAAATATCTAGGAAAAACGGAAACTTCAGAGCAAAAACAATTAAAATTTACTTAAATGAATCGAAATATCTAGAACCAACGTTAAAATTGAGATTTCAGGTATTCACTATTAATTTTTTTTAGAGAAATAATAAAATGCAAGAAGAGTTTGATTTAAATGTTATTTTAAAATTTTAATTATTTTACAAAAATTAGAAAAAAATATTAAAATAGATTTTAAAATCCCGAAACTTGACATTTCTATTAAAAGAAATTAGAGAAAATTTAAAATCTCTACAAAAAATGGTTTAAGGAAAAATCTTTGGAAAACTTTGAGAAAAAACTCGTAAGCGAAATTGGGGGTGCTGCAGTTCCACAGTGCCTATAAGCGAGCCGCCACTGCTATTTAGAAAAATATTATCTCAGTAATATAAAACTGGAGAACATTTATTTCAGTCAAAATTAACAAATAAAAACAAATAAAAAAAAAAGTTGAAACATGAAGATTCGTGAAAAAAAAGAGGCGCTTCATAGGTTTCGCACACAGGCGTTGTGGGGGTCGGCGCGGCCCTGGTCGAAACCTCGAGAAAAATAACAGCCATAGCTTGGCTGTCGAAACACGTTAGAGCAACCTTTGTTGTGTTTTTTACTCTTTCTTGGTTTCAGGAGACAAAATTTGTATTTCAATTTTTGAAGATAACCAAGGACCAGTCCGTTCTACCAAAAAAATAAATAAATAAAATTTACTTTCTTCCTAAATTGCGATAAAATCTGACTGGGAAATTTCGAATTTTTAGTAAGATTCTAATGCTTTTTCTCGCTTTCTAAGCTTTTTCTCAATTTTTTTTTCAATATTCGATATTTAATATTTCTAGGAATGTTTTTCTTTTTCCTGGTAAATTCTTTATTTTTCTTAAAATGTTGACTTTTACTTTCTCTTGAAATAGTCTTTTTCCTAAAATTTGCCCTTTCCTCAAAATTATTTTGTTGAAGTTTCGATTTTATTTTCAAAATTCTACTTTTTGAACTATTTTCAAAAATCGTTTATTTAACTCAAAATACTGCCATTTTTTGTTCTTGGTTCTTAAAATGTTCACTTTTCTTTCTAAATTAGATCTGAATGTTAATAAAAATGTTGAGAGAAATATTTTTAGAAATTTCGGGAAAAAGATTTCTTGTAAATTTATTTTTTTACAGAATTTTAAATTTTGAGAACAACGCGTTTGGAAATTACGATTGTTCGTTCTCAATATTAAAATTTTTCTGAAAATATCGTCTTTTCAGAAAATTAGACCTTTGAAAATTTTGACTTTTTTTCCAAATTTGAGCATCTTTCGAGCTTTCAAGAAAGCTTCAGGTTTTTATTGTTGATATAATTTAATGAAAATTTCGACTCTTTCAGTTTTTTTTTTCAAAGTTCACTCTTTTCCAAATTATTGGTTTATTTTCAAAATTCCAATTTTCCTCGTAAAATTGGACTTTTCCTTGGACCTTTCAATATCTTCTAGAAAGTGCGATCTTTTTGTCGAAATGGCAAAGTAATTTTCGAAATTCCTGATTTTTTTTTTTTTTTCGAAGTCCGCTTTACTAATCATCTGTTTTTTCTGAAAATTTACCCTTTTTTAAATTGCTAGTTTCATTCTCAGAATTCCAATTTTCCTTTTACAATTGGACTTTTTCTTGGACATTTTCAATATCTTCTGGAAAGTGCGATCTTTTTCTCGAAATTGCAAAGTATTTTCCAAAATTCCTGATTTTTTTTTTCGAATTCCGCTTTGTTAATGAACTGTTTTTTCTGAATTTCTTTTTAAATTTGATTAACGTTAATTTCAACTTGTCTCTCAAAATACGATACTTTCTGTTTTTGGACATTTCCATCTAAAATTGAATTTTTTCTGAAGATTTCGACTTTTTCACAAAATTAGTTTATTTTTCTAAAGTTGGATCGAAATTTTCATAGAAAGAAAAATTCGGAGAGAAATATTTTTGAAAGATTTTTTATCTAAATTCAACTTGTTCTGGAGATCGCTACTTTTTTCACGAAAATCGTCTATTTCGTCCTTTTTTGAATTTTTGATTTTTTCAAAACTTCTATATTTTCTGAAGTTTTTCGAAGGGTTTTGCTTAAAGTTCTCTTTCGAAATTTCGACTTTAAACTAACAATTCTATCTTTTCAGTTCGTGTAGTTTCTAAATGAAAATATATATCACACAATCGAAAGGTTTTCTATGTTTGCCCATAAATTTTTCAGAATGATTGTTGCCCCCTCACCTTGAAGGAAATTCTGCCTACGCCCATGTTTATATTTAAATGACTTTGATTCTCATCAATTCAAATTATAGGGCGGTAACGTAATATTACTGAAATCGATAATACAGATGCCTACTTTTATGGCAATAGCTCCTTGAACCTAAGAAGAGAGGCCGCTCTCAAAATAACGATCAAAAATTAAATTTAAAACTCTTAATTTTGTTTTTCCCTACAAATATTCTCTTTCCAAATAGCTTCTTTTTATCTCAAATTCTATGTCAACCTTTACATTTTTTCCAAAAATGATGTCTTCAATAAATCAAGAAATTTGCACTTCAGGGATTTTAATTTTATTTTGAAATTTCATGGTTAAATTTTTTTTTTTCTTAAAATTTTAAGTAACAATTTTTTTTTATTTGTAAACAAATTTCAGGAAATTTTCGAAAAAAATTAGATTTTTATAAAAGTAGCAATTTCAAAAAAGTCAAAACTTTCTTTGAAAAAAGAAATTAAAATAGGCCGACACTTCCAAAAAGTTGAAAAATTAGGTCGGAAACTAAAAAGTCCAAATTTTGAAATACAACAAGATTTTAAAAAAAAACCGATGTTCCATTTTTAAAAAAATAAATTTTACCACAGGAAAGTCGGAAACTTCGAGAAAAACAAAATTTTAGAAAAAAGTCTAAAGAAGAAATGAAGACTTCGAGGAAATAGTCAAAAGTTTGAGCAAAGGTGGATATTTTTAAAAACAGTAGAGATTTTCACAAAAACAATATTTCGACATAATCTTTTTTTTTTGGTGGAACGGACTGGTCCTTGGTTATCCTCAAACACTGAAATATAAATCTTGTCCCCTGAAACCAAAAAAGATTAAAAAACACAACAAAGGTTGCTCTAACGCGTTTCGACAGCCAAGCTATCATCTTCAGCGTGATATTCAGATTTATAAAGGAATCAAAAAGTCAAGATTAAAAAAAACTGAATCGAAAAAAATTAGATTTTTATAAAAGTAGGAATTTCAAAAAAGTCAAAACTTTCTTTGAAAAAAAAATTAAAATTTCCAAAAACGCCGACACTTCCAAAAATATGATTTTTTTTAATAAAACCAACAACATTTAAAAAAACGATATTCCAAGAAACCCGACATTTTCAAAAATATAAAATTTAGAAAAAAACGAAATTTTAAAGTATTCGAAATTTTCAAAACCAAATTTTAAAAAAGGTGATGAAGGAAAAATCAAGATCTTTACATAGGGAAGTTAAAAGGTCAATATTTTGGAAAAAGTCAAGATTTTTAAGAAAGTCGAAATTTCGAACGAAGTCAAACATTTTTCAAAAAAGCGAAATTTGAAAAAGAAAGTCAAAATTTTGAAGAAAGCCGAAAAAAAATTGAAAGTTTACAAAAAGTAGTGTTGGAATAATCGAAGGATTTTCAGAATCGAATACATTAAATTCGAATACTTTTGAGAATCGAATAAGTATTCGAATACAAAGAATCGAATTATGGGATAATAAAATACCTACTAGAAAAATTGTCTCGGCGACCTATTCGAGGTATGTGGTGGCGAGATATGACTTTCGATTTCACTACTTCCGTACCTATGCCCATAATTGGTAATTTCCTGATTGAATGTATATAAATTTCTTAATATAAATAAATCTTGAAGCTTTAAAATTCACATACGTGTCTTTAACTTTGATTGGATTCGCGTATTGGCACTGTATTTCCAGATATTGCTAAATTTCATTATTAAAATTGAGAGCCAGATTTTAAAAAGTACTTAAGCATTTCGTTATTTAATAATTTTATGAGAAGAATGAAGCAATAAATTAAAAATTAGATACATATTCGAATGCAGGAGTGTGCGAGCATAATGCGTAACCAACCATCTCAAATAAAAATGATCTCAAATCAGTGGCGGCTAGTAGCTAAAACTGGAGGGGTTGCTGCGACGGTGTTTGTGTGTTAAAATTGTGTAAAAGCAAATGCGTTCAGAAAATTAATAACAAATCAGCTCTGTTGCTTCTTAATGAACCTCCAATAGAAACCTCAACTTTAGGAAAAAAAGGCGAAATTCGGGGAAAAATTGGAATTTTGTGATTAAATAATAAATTTTATCTGTTTTTTAGAAACTTTCCTGAGCTTGAAATATATTTTTTTTTAAAATGAATATTTTTTTTCTTTTTAAACATAAACTTTTTGAAAAAAATGTCGAATTAAAACTCAAAATTAAGAAATAGTATCTATTTTTAAAATTGTTCGAAGTTTTGAGACAAATTTCGAATAATCATTTGGAGTTCAATTACAAATACATTCCCAAAATGTGAATTTTAATTACAATCGACTTCACGCTGAAATATTTGATCTTTGAAGTTTCTCTGGGAACTTCAAAACTACTAGAAAAAATTAAATTAGAACATTAAATTGTCAATTAATTTAGTATTTTGACTATTTTTAATTTCAAAATTTCGACTTTTCTAGAAATGTTGAGTCATTTTTGAAAAGTCGAAATTTTGAGAATATTTTTGACAATTAATTTATTTCCTATTATTTATTATTTTTTTCAAAAATTTTATAAACCAATAAAAAATTTCTAGAAATGTCTGCTTTTTCTCCAAATTTTGAGATTAATCTTTAAATTTCAATATATTTTTTATCGAAATTTGAAGGACTTGACAATTTCAAGAATAAATTTAACAAATAAAAATAACAGTTCTAGAAAAATTGGAAATTTCGATTCAGAATTTTCTTCGGTTCTACAATAGTGGTAAGTTTTTTTTAGTGAAATATCAAATCGCAAAAAAGTTGAAATTTAGAAGGTTCATTTTTTCTTGAAATTCAACATTTATGTCAAAATTTTTTTTAATTTCTTTGTTTTTTTCCCAAAATGTTGACATTCTTAGAGAAATTTCAGGGTTTTTTTTAACATTTTTTGTCAAAATTTGTATATAAAGAATAGATAAAAGCAATCACTAAACATGTATTTAATCGATTTTAAAAATGTGAACCCCAAGCGGGGTGAAAAACGATATTTAACTGAACATTCAAATTTAAAATTTTCTTTTACAAGCCAAAAATTGAGTTTTGGAAAACAATTTTGCTCGAACAAGGCAACTTTGAAAAGGTCGAAATTGTCGAAAAACTTTTAAAAACAGAATTTTCAAAACAAGACGCAAGGGGCAATTGCAAAATAAGCAAAACAAGACAAAATTTTGAAATGTTGAAAGTTTCGACAAAAATTGAAAATTTCGTTAATTAACATTTTGAAAAACTGTTTTAAAAAAGTCGAAATTTTTAAAAAGGGTCGAATGAAATCAAGACAAAATATTAAAAAAGGTCCAGATTTTCAAAAAAATCGAAAATTTCAAAAAATGTTTCCAAGTAGAAGTCGGAATTCAAAAGAAAAGCCGAAATTTCGAAAATAATTCGTAACTTTCAAAAGAAAAGTCAAAACTTCGAGAAAAGATCGAAAATTTAAAAAATAATTGGAATTTTAAATAAAAATAAAAATCATCGAAGATCAAAATATTTCAAATTTTGAAAAATCGAAATTTTCCAAATTTTTAAAAATTGAAATTTACCAAGTTTTGGAAAATTGAAATTTTCTAAATTTTGGAAAATAACACCACATCAGAATAGTCGATATTAACAAGAAAAAAATATTAAAATTCGTGAACAAATTTGAAATAAAAATCGAATTTTCAAGAAGGGTAGAATTTTGAAAGATTCAACGTTTAAAAAAATGTTAAATTTCCACAAAAGTAAATATTTTCCTAAAATCCTTAAGTTTTTAAAACAGTACGATTTTTTAAAAATTTCAAACTTTTCAAAAAAAAAGTTAAAATTGAGAGAACGATCAAATTTTTGAAAACCGATCAAATTTTAAAAAATAGATTGTAAAATGGGGACATTTTTGAGGTTGAGATTTTGCAATTAAATCAAAAATGTCAGAAGAAGCCAAATTCTCACAAAAAGTCAAAATTTCTAGGAACATATCAACGAAATTCTTAACAAAAGTGGAAATTATCAAATGAAGTCAAAATCTTGAAAAAGGTCAAAATTTTAAAAGATTCTAATTTTCGTTGAAAGAAAATCGAAATTTCGAAAAAAAATTTGAAATATCTGTACAAAAAAAACGAAATTTTAGGAAAATAATCCATCGGCTATTACTTTCATTTAACATAAAGCAAAATGCGGAAGCAATGGAAAATTTTCTTAACACTTTTTCGTTTCTTTCCAAAATCTTAACATTTTTATAGAAATGTGAGGATTATTTTCTAAAAGTTGTTTGTGAAAATTATAAAATGAACTTTAAAATGTCAAAATCCCGTGATAAAACCTAACATTTTTAAAGCAAATTAAAGGAACATAAAAAATCAAGAGAAGTTGAAATTTCCAGAAAAAATTTTAAGTACAAAATTTGCTCTAAAAGTAGAAATTTCGAGAAAATTTGTTTATATAATATATTTAGAAAAATATAAATTTTCTCAACAAAAAAAAGTAAAAATATTAGAAAAACCTAAAAAAATTTCCACAATACAGTAGAAATTGCGAAATCAGGTAAAAACTCGAAGATTTGGTATTATTCTTTTTTTTTTTTCAGGGAAATCAAAATGCGAAAAGAGTTGGATACAGATTGTTTCTTGAAATTTTCATTATCTTCTCAAAATTTTGACCCTTTTAGAAAAATTTAACCTTTTTTTTTTCAAAATTCAATTCTTTCTCGAAATACTGATTTCTTTTTCAAAAGTTTTACAAAAGTTAGTTCTTAAAAATGCGTTTTTTCATCAAAATTAAAAATAGAAATAGATTTTAGCAGATCATAACATGAAAGGAAGGTATAAAGGAAATCAGAGAAAATTTAAAATTTCTATAAAAAAGTTTTCAAGGAAAAGTCTTCAAAAAAGACCAAACTTTTTAAGAAAAGACTCGAAAGAGGAACTAGGGGTGCTGCAGTTCCTCAGTGCATATACGCGAGCCGCCACTGTCTCGAATAAAATACGCATTCAAAATGCATGTCTAAGATCTGGAATACAAGAATCGGGTACAGTATTCAACATCGGAGAAGTTAAGAATCGGATATGTAGTGTAGTTAGGAGATCGATTCTATTCACTACTCAGCATTCCAATATTTTGTTGTATCAGACTACCACAATCTCGAATACATATATTGTATTCGAATACATATATTGTATTCGAATACATATTTTGTATTCGAATGCAAGCAAGTACCCGAAAACTTATGAATCATGCGATGATGAGATGTTGCTTGCGCGAGGCGAGAACGGATTCTATTCATATTCTCACTTCAACTCACGGAGTGTGGAAGTATTCGAATACTTCAGTTGAGAATCGGATGTATTCAAGATCTTGGCAGAATCGAATACATCTCACAACTTGTATTCGAATAGCCCAACACTAACAAAAAGGTCCTAATTTAAAGAAAATCAAAATCATAAATAGCCGACACTTAAAAAAAAAGTAGAAATTTTAAAACAAAATTCCGAAATTTTCGAAAAGGTTGAAATTTTGTAAAAAAATCTAAAATTTATAAAAATCATAACCTCCAAAAAGTGAACGTTTTCAAAAAAGTTAAAATTTCGGGAAAAGGTGGAATTTTGGAAAAAATGGAATTTTGAAAATGGTAACTTTCAAAAAAGCTCGACGCTCTGAAACAAAACAAAAATGTTCAATTTTGAAAAGATGTCGAAATTATCAAAGAAAAAATAAAGGTTTAAGAAACTGCAATTTGAAAAACATCTTAATTTTGAAAAATGCAGAAATTTTCAAAACAAAATTTTTGAAAAGTCAATACTTTCGAAAAAGTTTAAATCCCAAAAAAGGTCGAAAATTTTTAAGATCTTCAAATTTTGAAAAAAAGTCAAAATTTTGAAACAAAATTGAAATTTAAAAAACATCCAATCTTTCAATGAATTCGGTAGTTTTAACAAAAGAATTTTAATAAAACCCGATATTCCAAGAAATCTGACATTTTCAAAAATATAAAATTTAAAAAAAAACGAAATTTTAAAATATTCGAAATTTTCAAACCCAAATTATAAAAAAAGTGATAAAGAAAAAATTAAAATTTTTACATAAAGAAAGTTAAAAGGTCAATATTTTGAAAAAAGTCGAAATTTTTGAGAAAGTCAAAATTTCGAACCAGGTCAAAAATTTTTCAAAAAAGCGAAATTTGAAAAAGAAAGTCAAAATTTTGAAGAAAGCCGAAAAAAGATTGAAAGTTTACAAAAAGGTCCTAATTTAAAGAAAATCAAAATCATAGATAGCCGACACTTAAAATAAAAAGTAGAAATTTTCAAAACAAAATTTCGAAATTTTCGAAAAGGTTGAAATTTTGTAAAAAAATCTAAAATTTGAAATAAGATCGAAATTATAAAAATCATAACCTCCAAAAAGTGAACGTTTTCAAAAAAGTTAAAATTTCAGGAAAAGGTGGAATTTTGGAAAAGATGGAATTTTGAAAATGGTAACTTTCAAAAAAGCTCGACGCTCTGAAACAAAACAAAAATGTTCAATTTTGAAAAGATATCGAAATTATCAAAGAAAAAATAAAGGTTTAAGAAACTGCAATTTAAAAAACATCTTAATTTTGACAAATGCAGAAATTTTCAAAACAAAATTTTTGAAAAGTCAATACTTTCGAAAAAGTTTAAATCCCAAAAAAGGTTGAAATTTTTTAAGATCTTCAAATTTTGAAAAAAAGTCAAAATTTTGAAACAAAATTGAAATTTAAGAAACATCCAATCTTTCAATGAATTCGGTATTTTTAACAAAAGAATTTTAATAAAACCCGATATTCCAAGAAACCTGACATTTTCAAAAATATAAAATTTAAAAAAAAACTAAATTTTAAAATATTCGAAATTTTCAAACCCAAGTTATAAAAAGTGATAAAGAAAAAATTAAAATTTTCACATAAAGGAAGTTAAAAGGTCAATATTTTCAAAAAGTCGAAATTTCGAACCAGGTCAAAAACTTTTCAAAAAAGCGAAATTTGAAAAAGAAAGTCGAAAAAAATTGAAAGTTTACAAAAAGGCCCTAATTAAACAGCCGACATTTAAAAAAAAATAGAAATTTTCAAAACAAAATTTCGAAATTTTCGAAAAAGTTGAAATTTGGTGAATCTAAAATTTAAAATAAAATCGAAATTATAAAAAACATAACCTCCAAAAAGTGAACATTTTCAAAAAAGTTAAAATTTCGGGAAAAGGTGGAATTTTGGAATAAATGGAATTTTAAAAAAGGTAACTTTCAAAAAAGCTCGACGCTTGGAAACAAACAAAAAAATTTCAATTTTGAAAAGATGTCGAAATTATCAACAAAAAAAATAGAGGTTTGAGAAACTGCAATTTAAAAAGCACCTTAATTTTGAAAAATGCAGAAATTTTCAAAACAAAATTTTTGAAGTCAACACTTTCAAATAAGTTTAAATTTCAAAAAAGGTCGAAAATTTTTAAGATCTTCAAATTTTGAAAAAAAGTCAAAATTTTGAAATAAAATTGAAATTTAAAAAACATCCAATCTTTCAATGAATTCGGCATTTTTAACAAAAGAATTTAAAAAAAAATCGATATTCTAAGAAACCCGACCTTTTCAAAAATATAAAATTTAAAAAAAACGAAATTTTAAAATTTTCGATATTTTCAAAGCCAAACTTTAAAAAAGGTGATAAAGAAAAAATTAAGATTTTCACGTAAAGGAAGTTAAAAGGTCGAAATTTTTAAGAAAGTCGAAATTTTGAACCAGGTCAAAAATTTTTTAAAAAAGCGAAATTTAAAAAAGAAAGTCACAATTTTGAAGAAAGTCGAAAAAAATTGAAAGTTTACAAAAAGGTCCTAATTTAAAGAAAAGTCAGAATCGTAAATAGCCGACACTTTCAAAAAAAAGTAGAAATTTTCAACAAAAAAAATCTCGAAAAACTTGAAATTTTGTCAAAACAATCTAAAATTTGAAAAACGATCGAAATTATATAAATCATAACCTCCAAAAAGTGAACATTTTCAAAAAAGTTCGGCATTTTCAACAAAAATTTTCAAATAACGTAAGAAATTTAAAATGAAATCGAAGTTTTGAAAAAAGTCGTAATGTGTTTAAGATGACCAAAATCAGAGGTCTTTGTTCCTAGCTACCCCACCAGGTTTCTTGAAACCCAAGACACGGAATAAGCTTCTTTATATCCCGCAAGACTATCCCAGATACTTTCAAATATATTATCCAGAAACATAGATAAATTTATCAGCGTCATATGATTTGATTTCGACAGTAATACTTGATACTGTACCGGCAATTATTCATTTAATTCCGCGAACAAAGTCGCGGGTAGCAGCTAGTAACTAAATAAATTTAATATAATTGATAAATAACATCATCAAAACGCGCACCGTGAATTGTGAATCCCCGAGCACCTGCTGTACCAGGCTGTACCAGCTTGGGCTACACGCCAACATGCCGCGCTCACGCGTTCGAATAAATGCGTGAATTTCGGGTTGCCTAATGATGCAAATTGCGCAACTGGTAATACATGCATAGGAGGTAAAATTCGTGTTACCATCACGCGTGACCATCACGCGTTACTATCGCACTCTTACTGTTTTTATCAATTTTATTAACCATTTCTTTAATACAGGATTTTCTAACTAGAAGTTCACTTTGCTCTGTTATTTTTTCTGTAATTTTTATTTAGAAACTATATAATTTTAAAACTGCACATATCAAAACATTAAATGATATTTTCCAATTTAATCAGTTTACTTGTTAGGAAAATGAGCAAAAAGGAAATTTAGCTCTTTATTTTCTTTACTTGAGCCGCTTAATAAGTACGTTTCGCCCTTAAACGAGCAATTTGTCATCTCAATTTATTCCAAAGGTTTCGTTTGGTTTCGCTCGTCGAACGTCGCCGTTCTTTTGATAAACGAAAATAAGAAACGCACTGGTTGACTGCAATTTCTCATAATACATTTCAAGCATGAGATCTCAAGCTGCGTTGGCCTTTAAAATGCCTCGTTTGATCATACTCCGATTAAATTACTTATTTTCTCTCATTTTCCCTTCCGATTCCACAAAGTAATTTACAAAATTAATGGCACTGGCATAGTTCCTGAAAGCTTTCAAGGAAAATCAAATTTAACTTTTTATTGATAAATAAAGACAAATTGAAATAAAACAATTGAAAAACAGGCACAGTTTTGACAAAATAAATTACTTCGACTTTTCTAAGGAATATTTTAAGGTTTCGAGAGAAATTTTGATCTTTAACATTAAAAATTTCTTTTTCTGAAAGCTTCTCAGCAAAAAGTCTTAATTTTATCAAAATTTTAAGTTTATCTGATTTATCAAAAATTCGTCTTAAACATAGAATCTTATTTGTTAACTTTCAGTCTCTCGCGAAATGTAAACTTTTTTTCTCGAAGTATGGTGTTAAAGCTTAAATTTTTTAATTAAGTAATTGTACTTTTACTTAATAAATCTCTAAGCGCTGATTGACAGACAACGCATAAGCTAGGAACATGAAATTTCACACAAATGTTTCCCATAATGCGTAGGTGAGCACTAAGAGAGGATTTTTCAAAATTTAGCCTCTAAAGTGGTAAAAATAAGCTTTAAAAACCACTTAAAATGGATCATAAATAATAATACACCCCTCTGTATTTAAAGCTGCCTTTACACGTTGGAAACAAACGTCACTGATGAATGTGTGTCCATACGAATTTATTCCAATTTTGGTAGGTAATTAGAGTTCTTTTTTGTAATATTGTTACGGGCTATCGGTTCGAATTGATTATTAACACGTGAATTGAATAATAACCACTTTATTACCAAACTAAACTCGGAACACTACAACTGAATAATGAACTCCCTTATTTACTTCTAACTACTAACTTACTAATTACACTGACTGACTCTAACTAACTCACTGGAGGCATCATGGTTCTTTGGTAGTTTAACGCGGTTCCGAAACTTTCGTTCCTTTAACCGCCGTCTTTTAGTGAACATAACTGTGTTGATAATTTTGTGAGCTGCGGAGACCGCCACTCACTGGAGGAAAAGGCGACCGCCTTATATAGTTTTGGTTCCCAGGTTCTAGAAAAATCCCGCAGATAAGGCTTATCGTTTGCCGAAATTTCTGCAACGCTTATCTGCCGTTTGCTTTATTATCGGGGCCGCTTTCCCTTTATCAGATCTTTCTGGAAACTTTTCTTACGTACTAAATTCTACAATTTACATTTCGTTACAATATAAACTACTAAACATTTAAATTTTAGACCCGAAATTTTGGCTTTAATTTGGCACTTTCTATATTTAACGTAAAATGTTATGGAACATTTTTTTAGACATTTTGAAGCTTCTTCTTATACGCGCAGCTAGAATAGGGCAGGGTGGGGCACTTGCCTCCTCTGGTTCATATATCAAACCGAAAATTCATATGTATTTAACTAGGGGACTTTTCTCAACAATTTTTTTTTGCTTCTTTAAAATTCATTTCCTTCCTTGGGGAAATATTCGACATTTCGACTTTTTTTACAAATTTCCTATTTTTTTATAATATTTGTCTTTTATTCTTCATGGTAGACCCTTATTGACCGGAAATATTATGTTTTTTTCAATTTATTTAACATTTTTCATTCTTCCTATTCTATGTAAAATAAACTAACCTCTTAATTTGTAAACTGTCATGAAGTGACGTTTTCAATAAATTTAAATATCACGTAGTCGCATTTCAAAAATTGTTTAGAAAATTGTCAACAAACCATAAAAATTTAAATATTTCCAAACTGGGCCGAAGAAATGTTAAATAAATTGAAAAAAAAAAAACATTTGTCTTTTACTTGGAAATTTCGTAATTATTCATAAAATTCGACTTCTTTTATCAAACATGACTATGTCAAAATTTCCAATTTTCATTTAAAAGTTCATAGCATCTTTCTCTGTTTCGCTATTTCTCGAAATTCGACTTTTTCTGAATATTTCGACTTTTTGATTTTGCAAATTTCAGTCTGTTTATTAAAATTTGGCTTTTCCTTAAAATCTGATCGGTTTTCTAATAAAAAAAGTATATATTTTGGAAATTTATAATTTTTATTAAAGCACAAAAATTAAGAAAAAACTTTTTTTGTAAATTTCAACTAGTTTTTAAACCAAATTTCTGGAAATTGCAACTTGTTTGTCAAAATTTTGACGTGTATTGCGATATTAGACAATTTTTGGCGCCACGTTGAGGCAAGGTAGGGCGTCTGTCTTTCTTTGACTCGAGCGGTCAAGAAAAAATAAACAATCATCCAAGAAATTTTCATTTTTTTTTTTCTTCAAATTTCGATTTTTTTGCTCAAAATTTGTTTTTTTTTTTAATTTTGATAAAATCTAACTTTATCTGGGAAATTTCGAATTTTTACTAAGATTAAACTCTTTTTTTTATAATTTGGATCATTTTCTTCTAATTTCGTCTTTTTCTTGAAGTTTTAACTACTTCTTCAAAATGTCCACTTTTTTCTTAAAATTTGACTTTCTCTGGAAAATTTTGAATTTTTTGTCCACTTCGAAGTCTTCTGGAAATTTCGCGTTTTTTCAAAATTCCGATACAACATTTAGCTTTTTCTGAAAATTTCGATCTTTTAGAATCTGATATTTTACTTGACTAGTTCCTTAAAGTTTGTCCTATTTACGAAATTTTTAGTTTTATCCCAATATCCGATATTTAATATTTCTAGAAATTTCTTCTTTTTCCTGGTTAATTAATCTATTTTTTCAAAATTTTGACTTTTCCTTAAAATTTGTTCTTTTCGAAATTTCTATTATATTTTCAAGTCTTTTGTTTGGACTTTTGTTTCAAAAATCATTTATTTGAAAATGTTGGAAAAAATATTATCGGCGATTTCGAGAATAAGATTTCTTTTAAATTCAAGGTCTTTATTGAATGTTAAATTTTGAGAATAATGTTTTTGGAAATTGCAATTTTTCTGTCTCAAAATTCGACTTTTCTGTAAATTACGTCTTTTCACAGAATTAGAGCTTTGAAAATTTTAACTTTTTTTGAATTTTGGACATTTTTCGAGTTTTTGAAATAGGTTAGCTTTTTATTTTTAATACGGTTTATTTAAAATTCCGACTTTTCCAAATTTATTTTTCGAAATTATTACTTTATTCTCAAAATTTCAATTTTCCGCTTAAAATTGAACTTTCCAGAAAATGTGAAATGTTTTCTAAAAATTTCGTTCTTTTTCTAGAAATTGCAACGTATTTTTCAGAAATCGTGATTTTTTCGAAATCCTTTTCTTTTAATTAACTGTTTTTTCTGAATTTGTTTTTTTAATTTAATTGCTCGTAAGTTCAACTTGTTCAAAATATCTTATTCTCCAAATCTCGACTTTTATTTCAAAATTCGATATTTTCTGTTTTTTGACATGTTCATTTAAAACAGAATCATTTCTGAAGATTTCGACTTTTTATAGAATTCGTTTAATTTCTCAAAATTTGTTCAAAATTTTAATAGAAAAATAGAAATCTGAAAATAATATTTTTAGGAAATTTTGAGGTAATGAAATTTCAAGAATATCACAAAATTTAAATAAAATAAAAATTGTGAGAAATATATTTTTGAAAGTTGCTATTTTGTTTACCTAGATTCGACTTGTTCTGGAAATTACTACTTTTTTCATAAAAACTGACTTGGAAATTTCGCCTCTTTTTTTTGACATATCGTTTCGAAATTTTAACTTTAATTTGGAAGTTCGATATGTTCAATTCATGGAGTTTTTAGGTCAAAATACTCATTACCCAGTTAGAAGGTTTTTTGCCCATGAATTTTTCAGAATGATTGTTGGCCATCCTTGAAGGAAATCTTGCCTACGCCCATGCTTCTTCTCGAAATTACGATATCATTTCCCAATTTCGCCTTTTAATTCAAAAATTCGGGAAACAATTTTGTAGAAATTTTTAAATTTAAGTCAAAATTTTGCTTTGTGTTTTTTTTTTAATTCCTATTCAGATTTTAAACTCAGAGTTTTACTAAATTTTAACTTCTTTTGAAACTTCTCAGTTTAAAATTAAAAATACTCGTTTTTAAAATTCCTTTTGAGTTAAGTCTTTGTATAAAACCAATAACAGTTGGTTCAAAATTTCAATAATTCGAAATTTATTCTTCATAAACAAAAATTAAAATTTTCAGAAATAGACGAAGGAAGAAAGGAAGGAAGGAAGGAAGGAAGGAAGGAAGGAAGGAAGGAAGGAAGGAAGGAAGGAAGGAAGGAAGGAAGGAAGGAAGGAAGGAAGGAAGGAAGGAAGGAAGGAAGGAAGGAAGGAAGGAAGGAAGGAAGGAAGGAAGGAAGGAAGGAAGGAAGGAAGGAAGGAAGGAAGGAAGGAAGGAAGGAAGGAAGGAAGGAAGGAAGGAAGGAAGGAAGGAAGGAAGGAAGGAAGGAAGGAAGGAAGGAAGGAAGGAAGGAAGGAAGGAAGGAAGGAAGGAAGGAAGGAAGGAAGGAAGGAAGGAAGGAAGGAAGGAAGGAAGGAAGGAAGGAAGGAAGGAAGGAAGGAAGGAAGGAAGGAAGGAAGGAAGGAAGGAAGGAAGGAAGGAAGGAAGGAAGGAAGGAAGGAAGGAAGGAAGGAAGGAAGGAAGGAAGGAAGGAAGGAAGGAAGGAAGGAAGGAAGGAAGGAAGGAAGGAAGGAAGGAAGGAAGGAAGGAAGGAAGGAAGGAAGGAAGGAAGGAAGGAAGGAAGGAAGGAAGGAAGGAAGGAAGGAAGGAAGGAAGGAAGGAAGGAAGGAAGGAAGGAAGGAAGGAAGGAAGGAAGGAAGGAAGGAAGGAAGGAAGGAAGGAAGGAAGGAAGGAAGGAAGGAAGGAAGGAAGGAAGGAAGGAAGGAAGGAAGGAAGGAAGGAAGGAAGGAAGGAAGGAAGGAAGGAAGGAAGGAAGGAAGGAAGGAAGGAAGGAAGGAAGGAAGGAAGGAAGGAAGGAAGGAAGGAAGGAAGGAAGGAAGGAAGGAAGGAAGGAAGGAAGGAAGGAAGGAAGGAAGGAAGGAAGGAAGGAAGGAAGGAAGGAAGGAAGGAAGGAAGGAAGGAAGGAAGGAAGGAAGGAAGGAAGGAAGGAAGGAAGGAAGGAAGGAAGGAAGGAAGGAAGGAAGGAAGGAAGGAAGGAAGGAAGGAAGGAAGGAAGGAAGGAAGGAAGGAAGGAAGGAAGGAAGGAAGGAAGGAAGGAAGGAAGGAAGGAAGGAAGGAAGGAAGGAAGGAAGGAAGGAAGGAAGGAAGGAAGGAAGGAAGGAAGGAAGGAAGGAAGGAAGGAAGGAAGGAAGGAAGGAAGGAAGGAAGGAAGGAAGGAAGGAAGGAAGGAAGGAAGGAAGGAAGGAAGGAAGGAAGGAAGGAAGGAAGGAAGGAAGGAAGGAAGGAAGGAAGGAAGGAAGGAAGGAAGGAAGGAAGGAAGGAAGGAAGGAAGGAAGGAAGGAAGGAAGGAAGGAAGGAAGGAAGGAAGGAAGGAAGGAAGGAAGGAAGGAAGGAAGGAAGGAAGGAAGGAAGGAAGGAGGAAGGAAGGAAGGAAGGAAGGAAGGAAGGAAGGAAGAAGGAAGGAAGGAAGGAAGGAAGGAAGGAAGGAAGGAAGGAAGGAAGGAAGGAAGGAAGGAAGGAAGGAAGGAAGGAAGGAAGGAAGGAAGGAAGGAAGGAAGGAAGGAAGGAAGGAAGGAAGGAAGGAAGGAAGGAAGGAAGGAAGGAAGGAAGGAAGGAAGGAAGGAAGGAAGGAAGGAAGGAAGGAAGGAAGGAAGGAAGGAAGGAAGGAAGGAAGGAAGGAAGGAAGGAAGGAAGGAAGGAAGGAAGGAAGGAAGGAAGGAAGGAAGGAAGGAAGGAAGGAAGGAAGGAAGGAAGGAAGGAAGGAAGGAAGGAAGGAAGGAAGGAAGGAAGGAAGGAAGGAAGGAAGGAAGGAAGGAAGGAAGGAAGGAAGGAAGGAAGGAAGGAAGGAAGGAAGGAAGGAAGGAAGGAAGGAAGGAAGGAAGGAAGGAAGGAAGGAAGGAAGGAAGGAAGGAAGGAAGGAAGGAAGGAAGGAAGGAAGGAAGGAAGGAAGGAAGGAAGGAAGGAAGGAAGGAAGGAAGGAAGGAAGGAAGGAAGGAAGGAAGGAAGGAAGGAAGGAAGGAAGGAAGGAAGGAAGGAAGGAAGGAAGGAAGGAAGGAAGGAAGGAAGGAAGGAAGGAAGGAAGGAAGGAAGGAAGGAAGGAAGGAAGGAAGGAAGGAAGGAAGGAAGGAAGGAAGGAAGGAAGGAAGGAAGGAAGGAAGGAAGGAAGGAAGGAAGGAAGGAAGGAAGGAAGGAAGGAAGGAAGGAAGGAAGGAAGGAAGGAAGGAAGGAAGGAAGGAAGGAAGGAAGGAAGGAAGGAAGAAGGAAGGAAGGAAGGAAGGAAGGAAGGAAGGAAGGAAGGAAGGAAGGAAGGAAGGAAGGAAGGAAGGAAGAGAAGGAAGGAAGGGAAGGAAGGAAGGAAGGAAGGAAGGAAGGAAGGAAGGAAGGAAGGAAGGAAGGAAGGAAGGAAGGAAGGAAGGAAGGAAGGAAGGAAGGAAGGAAGGAAGGAAGGAAGGAAGGAAGGAAGGAAGGAAGGAAGGAAGGAAGGAAGGAAGGAAGGAAGGAAGGAAGGAAGGAAGGAAGGAAGGAAGGAGGAAGGAAGAAGGAAGGGAAGGAAGGAAGGAAGGAAGAAGGAAGGAAGGAAGGAAGGAAGGAAGGAAGGAAGGAAGGAAGGAAGGAGGAAGGAAGGAAGGAAGGAAGGAAGGAAGGAAGGAAGGAAGGAAGGGAAGGAAGGAAGGAAGGAAGGAAGGAAGGAAGGAAGGAAGGAAGGAAGGAAGGAAGGAAGGAAGGAAGGAAGGAAGGAAGGAAGGAAGGAAGGAAGGAAGGAAGGAAGGAAGGAAGGAAGGAAGGAAGGAAGGAAGGAAGGAAGGAGGAAGGAGAGAGAGAGAGAGAGAGAGAGGAGAGGTTTAAACTACAAATTTTGAAAAAAGAAATTGATTTAATTAATTTTTTGTTCAACACTCGCTTTTTCACTCTAAATTTTGATTTTCAAATTAAAATCTTTACAAAAATCTGCACTATTTCAGTTTAAATAAGTCGAGTTTTTGAGAAAAACAGTAATTTTAAAAAAAGTAAAAATCCAAATCGTTGATGAATTTGAAATTTTAGTAATATTAGAATATTCGAAATTTTCAGAAAAGGCAAAATATCGAAACTAGATAATTTAATTAAAAATTTTCTTACAAATATAATTTATTCTTTTTCGAAGTTTGCGCTTTGTTTCAAGATTCTTTAGATATTCTGTTTCTTCTTTACGAAATTTGGTTTTTTTAAATAATTTATGGCAACCTAGTTACGCTACTTACTCTCGTGACTAGGTAAAGTTTGGTTAATTCCATTCAAAAAGTTCGGAATTTTCTTCGTCGGGGGATGATACTGTTGCGAGTTATCGGTTGGAATGATTAATACTGGGCGAATTGTAATCACTTTATTTCGGAACACTACAATTGACAACCGACTCATTAACTCACTAACACTGTTTAATTAACTAACTTATTGACTGACTAACTGAGGGAAAGCCGATCGCGTTTATATACCTTCCCGGTTTTCTAGACTAAATCCATACAGATAAGGCTCGCGGAAATTTATGGATCGCTTATCTGCCGTTTGCTTAATTATCGCGGCCGCTTCCCCTTATCAAATTTTTCAAGAAAAATTTCTTAGATCCTAAATTCTATAATTACATTTTGTTATAATACACATTTAACTATCAAAATTATTTGTCCCAATAGACGAGTAAATCATAGATAATTTCATTTTCTTACGAACGACAGAGAGGTGAACTGCCAAAAAAATTTAATTTCATTTTTTATATTTATCGTTAATTTTGACGATGGTTTTTAAGTGTTTTTTGGGTGAATGTTAAGTCACAACAGCGATATTAACAAATTAGGATCTAGCGCAATTACTGTTTGGTAATCTGTAAAAGATTGCCAATCCTTAACGAAAAAGATCGTTGAAAATCTAGACTTGTCAAGGAAGCAACTGGCGAAGAAAATGAAAAACAATTTGAATTGAATCAATATCCTTTATCGAATTTCAAATTGAAACTCAGAATTTTATGATTAAACTCGGAATTTTGGGAAAACACTTAACAATTTGAAAAATATCAAATTTTATTTAAAAAATTGCAAATCATAATTTAATCAAAAAATATCGTCTTCGAATATTTGGTTTTTCTTGACATTTCCTTCAAAACCATATTTTTTTCCTGAAAAAGTCGAAATTTCAATTTATTTTTTAAACTTTTATATTCTTTGAAAAATTCTGAAATAAGTAGTAAATTTTCTACAAACTTGACTTTAAATTCAAAATGCTTGCTCCCCTTTTTTAAAAATTAAGACGGTTCCTGAGACTTTTTTGAAATTTACAGTTTAACTTCTCAAAAAACGAACAAAGTTCAAATTCAAGCTCAAAATTTCGAAAAAAATTCCAACTATTGTGCAATCATTAGGAATTTTCTTGGTTTCCTTAGCTTCAAGCTTCAATTGAACACCTCAGAATATAAGGCTACATATTTTTTTGGTTAAGTATTTTTTACGCAGTAAAGATGATATCTAAATTAGGTACCTATTTGTTACTGTTTTCTTTCATAAAATGTGTATATGAACGCAATTTTCATAGGTTTCAGTTCTGGTTTTGGCCGAAACCAGATTAGAAACTGATATTTGGTTTCAGTTTGAGCCAAAATCTAATTTCGGTCGCTCTCTGATAAAAACACATTTTAAATTGTGACAATTTTATTTTTGGATGATAAAAAGTTTGAATATAAGCTTACTTTTTGTAAATATAAATATGTTGACTAGAATCATTAAAGCTATAAAAAAATGTTTTCGAGATCATTGTACAATCCAGAAAAGGAACCTAAGAAGACAATATTTTATTACAGTTCAAACAAAACAAATTAAACGAGTAGTAAGTAGAATCTTACATAATATTTGCGCGCCAATACACATTGAATTATTTAGTCAAAAAGTACAAATTCTTCCTCAGCTTCGCATCCATCGGTAAGGCCATGACCCACTTCCTGAGCCCCGTCAAAACAACAGAACTCATAACCAAAATAGCCCCCATTATAGAATAAATATTAGGAATTTCGCTAAAGAACATAACCTGCCACACAAAAGCAAAAACGATATCACTACTCCTTGCTATAGCAACAGGACCCGCCTGCTCTATCTGCAAAGCCACCGTCAACAGAATCTGCCCAAGAAAACTGAACACAGCCAATGCAACGATATAATACCGATCCTCACCGCACGGCGGCGTGCACAAAGCACCCAAGAAATAACTCACCAAAAGACAAAACGCAAGAGCGAACGACCCAAAATTCGTCATTATCACCGAAAAAGTGAATACCCTTCAAAGCCCTAAGCAAGACGTATGCATTGGCACCGAAAAGTGTCGCGGAAAACGCCGCGACCGCCACCCACAACTCCGTCCTTTGCTCGGAATCCCCCAAGCGAATTAACGGTGTCCTTGAATAGAAACGTGGGGCCGGGTGATCAAAACCACCCCAATGACGGTGAGAACAACGGAGAAGATGTTGAAGTGACCGCAGGGCTCCTTGAGGAACATTCTGGCGAAAATGGCGGTGAATACCGGAACTGAGAACACTATGACGGAGGCGTCCGCTAAAGGCATGTGGCGGAAGGCGTAGAAGCTGAGCATGAGGGCGGCGGTTCCGGTGAATGATCTTAAAAATAGGATGATGCGCTTGCCGTCGGGCAAAACTTGTTCTTGACGGTAGATTACGATGGGTATGGCCGGCAGCAGCACACCTAGGTAGCGGTAAGCGGCCTAAGGCCATCGGGTTGACGTCCGTCATCCATTTCACGATAACTGAACATAATGAGAAAAATAAGGAGCTTAATGTGGCTAAGATTAATCCTAAGTAGGGGCAATTGCAGTACGGCGGTTTTGGTTTGAGTATTTTTGGTTCATCTTCGTTTTCTTCATCGACTAGTTGCTGGAGTTCGACATTTTCAGCCCATATTCCAATTCGCTGAAAAATTTTACTGATTATAAACGTTGTAAGAGATAAAATGCCAAAAAAAAAGAGGAAATTAGTTAGAATCAGGACGTGCGATGTAACTTAAGTCAAAAAGTGAGTAGAGGTAACTTTCTCGTAACATACGTAACATACATTAAATACAAATGCCTTCAACGTGACATGCATTTATTTATATTAAAATTAACATATATCAAAAATTGAAACACAGAACTTGTCCCCTGAAACCAAGAAAAATTAAAAAACACAACAAAGGTTGCTCTAACGCGTTTCGACAGCCAAGCCATCTTCAGAGAGAAACTCAGGGGACAAGTTCTGTGTTTCAATTTTTGAAGATAACCAAGGACCAGTCCGTTCCATCAAACATATATCGTCAATTAAATGTTCTATCGAATGTGCTAAAAGTTGAAAATATTTACAACCAACAGACCAATTTCGGCTTTTCTTGGCCTCATTTGTAGCTATAAAGATTTTCAACTTATATCCATTAGTGGACCACATAAATATTCAAGAGTTCTGAACCCTATTGCCTTTGATCTCAAAATTTTGTCTGGAAATACCAAGTTGAAGTTTCAAAGTTCGGCCTTTTTCTTTTTAATGTTAAAACTGGATTTTTTTCTCCATGCTGAGTTTCTCTTAAAATTCCGATACTTTTAGATACCTTTTGCCAGAACATTTAAATTACATTTTTCTAAAAATTCGATGTAAAAATAGGCTTTTCTTCTCAAAATTTCGATCGAAATCTTGCCATTTTAAACTTCAAAGTTAAAACTTCAATAAAAAAAAATGTAGAATATTTTAATATTAAAGCTTAAAGCCAAAATTTATGTAATAATAAATTTATAAATTTCGAGTTGACTTCTCAAAATGTCGTCTCGCCATTTCGATATCAATCTCAAATATTCGTATTTTTTCTACAAATTACAACATTCTAACCAAAGATTTATAAAAAAAATCTAACATTTCAAAGTAAACTTGAAATTTAAAGAGATATTTCTTATAACGTAATATTTTTTGGAAAAATTTTAGTATTCCACTCAGAATTTCGAAATTAATAACGTCGGAATTTCTATAAAAAGTCGAAATTTCTAAAAAAAAGTCATTTTCATTTTAAAATCAAAATCTTTTTTTCCAAGTTTCTTTTAGTTTAAACCCAGAAGAGTAAAGCAAAGGTTGAAAATTCACCGATATTAATACAAATTCATTATGGTTTACAGAAAACTGTCAGAAAAAAAAATACAATTTTCAGAAAAACTCGAAACTTATGAAAAGAATTCGAATTTTAACTCGGAATTGTATAAACTTATGAAGAGAATTCGAATTTTAATACGAAATTGTAAAAAAAATGTTACAGTTTAAAGCAAAATATTTTGAAAAATAAAAGTCCAAATTTAGCAAAGGCTCGATTTTTTTATTTTCAAACTATCATGGAATTTTGACCAAAAAAATCAAAAATGTATAAAAAAAACTTTATTTAACCCTTAATTTCGAGAAAAAACTTGAAACTTTAGGATTAAGTCCACATTATCAGAAAGCAAATCAACACAAAAAAAAAGACCTAGATTCGAGTTTTAAAATGGAAATTTTGAGGAAAAATTAAATAATCAATGTTTAAACTTGGAATTTTGAAAAGATCATTTCAAGAAAGAAAAAACTCCTAATTTACTTTAAAAATTCAAAAAATTTCATTCATAAAACATATAACTTATTCTTGAATTTCCGAATTAATCTTGAAGTTTCTAGTTAATTTCAAAGTTTCGACTTTTGAATCCAAGATTTTGTTTGAAGCTTAAACATTTTAGAAAAGTCAAAAATTCAATAAAAACGGTTAAATTCCTAGAAAAAGACCAAATATGTAAGTTAAAGTGTCAAAATTTTATGTAAGATCAAAGATTGTTTGAGAAATAAAAACTAAAAAATTAAAACCCGACTACAAAGCTGAAAACGTATGAAACAAGATTATTGCCTGCAACAGCGGTCTGAAAAAGCTTGGGAAATTTAATGTCTTACAAAATTATTTAATAATTCGCAATATCACTAGATATTCAAATCAACATGTGTGCGGGGATGCTCAAAGTAGAATTGTTTTCGCATGCCATAAAACTGATATATTTCTGTAAAACTCTCGGATTACTGTAAGTAAACAGAGGTGCATATGACCACGATTATTTTAGCTAGACATGAACCTTCTTGGACACTGCTAACGGCTAAGTGGTTGCCTAAAATCATCTAATCATGAAAAATATATCATTCTAACAGTAATAACTTCAAAAAATTGTTAGTTCAACTAAGATATACTTACTGCGAGATAAAAAACCGCAATATTTCAACTATTCTACTGTAAACACCGCCTATGAAGTGTTATCCTGGCTTACTATTGTATTTACCTATCTTTCCTTCGACCACGAAGAGAATACTTACCAGAATACAGGTTATGACACTAATCAGTCTTTTAATTGCTTAATACTTTCAATACGATGCATGTACGTCAACAGGTTTAAGATCCATGATACTTGATAAAAAAATTCCATGAAAATACTGCATTATACCTCTAAAATGATCCATGGGCCCAAAAATTGGGACATATAAAAAATCACAACTTCCGTTAAGGTGCGGAAGATATCTAAAATAAATCAAGCCAATTTAGCACATTTGACCATTTTTGTCTATTTTAGTATACTTACCGGTGCAAAATTAACAAAACCACACGTACATTTCCAATAATTAAAATTTGAATCAACTGCGGCAGAACTGTCAACAGTCGGTCAAAAATTGACAACCCTCATCTGTCATTGTCATTAGTGTCAAATTGCCCATATACCAGTGGTTCCCAACCGGTTGAAGTGTACAGATGGGGAATCTCGATTCTTTGTCGTAAATCGATTTATGTGATTCATTCGCTTAAAACATTCGATCTTAAAAGGTTCATTTCGCATTCGATTCACTTTCCCAAAATGAGTAATGGAAGAGTATTATTTCGGAAATGAAACTGAACACGAAACCAAAAATGAGGGTTGACCTCCAAAAGCAGTAATATTTGTTAACGTAACCAAACATTTAAAATAAATTCAACAAAACGCTCCTGATGTGTAACTAACCTAAATATTTTGTTTTGTTGTCGGTTGTTTCAAGACTGTTTCTTTTATATTTTATGTCAGCTTTCACTGAAAATTATTAAACTGTTAATAAAAATAATGTGGAAATCATTTAGTTCCATTATTTCTGTCAATTAAGCGCTGAAATTTCGGCATCAAATTAATCATCAAAATGTTTACGCCTGAAACGAGCTTTAGTTCTGATGAGATTTTTACGTTTCCTAGGTTAATTTAATACCGTATGTACAAAAAGTTTTCCCATCTAGTGTGCTACTTTCATTTTTTGTGATATTTACGTATGTTGCTTATTTGATCAGTATCTTAATCGATTTTATAATGGAATAAAAACCTTTTATTGTTGAATCCAACTATCGAAACGTACAAAAAACAATAGCGATTAGACTTCTTCTATTTCTTACGAAGGCGTAGAAAAGGACATCAATTTTAAAAAAATAGAAATTTCGAGGTTAAGTCGTTTTCTCTAAATGTTGAAGTAAGTCGAAATTTTGATTAAAAAGTCGACATTTTGAGTTTAAACTCAAAATCTCGGGATTAAAATTGAAATTTCGACTTTAATCTCGAAATTTTGACTTTGTCCTACAAACTTCGATTTCAATCTTAAAATTTTGACTTTTCCTCGAATTTTCGTGATGTGAGTCGCAATTATGGTTATTAGAAGGTGAGGTTGCGTTGCGCTGTACTTTGAAAATGGGATTAAAAACCTTCCACTGTTTGCAACGCCATCTATTAATCCGAAAATACGTACACCACAGAATTCTATTTTATCGTAGGTCAAACATTGCCAAACGAGTAGTTAAAAAGTACACCTAATAGCACAAAACATATATATTAAGAAGACAGGGTACATAGAATTATACCACAACACGTTGACAGGAACGGGTAGTATGTATATGTATGTAAATATATGCACATACGTCAATCTTCTTCTTCCTTTATTTGATGAAGGACTTTCTCAATTTATATTTGCCCAGACATTCACTATTATTAATAGATTGTCGAAATAAAATTCGATTTCTGAATTATTCATTTATTTTCCAAACCAAGCAATATTACATTTTAAATGATAATATGTGGTTAAACTTTACAATAAATTTACATAATAACAAAATATTTAAAAACAATGTTGTCATAAATAATAAGAAAATAAAAAATCACCAAAAGCGTACATTGTTACATAAATTTTTCATTGCAGAAAGATCAGCCCTTGTATTTTTTATTTTAAATCTGTTTTGAAACTTTAGAAGTAACATTGCGATGAATTTGGTACATTTTTGATTCTTCTACAGTCAAATTCTGCCTCAGATTTACCAATTTGGTAACAACATTCCTGTCTGACTTTTCGAGAGAAAAGAAAATTGATTAATATGAGACATTTTTGAGCAGTTTGTGCCTTTTTGTAAGTAATTATGATCTAATACTATATTCCTCGCAACGTTGCTTCCATTTAGACTAATAACAGCTTCATTTTAGATAGGTCCAAAACTCGAAGTTGAAAGTACATTTTGATTTGCCTGTTTAGGTGTACGAGAGGCTTTAAAATTTTCTGACAACTATTTAAATAATCTGATTCATCAAAATGGTCATCACAGCTACTATAATTTTCACAAGAAAAGTCGGAAAAACCAGAAGACCCGAAACAGTACCTTGACCGTGAAAAGTTTTATTTTTATAATCATCACTAATGATATAAGTATAACATGCATTCTTATAGAAAGGGTATTTGCATGAATAATTTATCTTACCGATAGTAGATGAAACTGTTATTAAGTTGGATAAAATTGAAAATAACCAAGTGATCTATAAAATCAGATTTCCAATTGGCAAATGTAAACTTAACGCTATAAGAAAAAGCAATCACCCATCGATGTATGCTACACAAACCTATTGCCACCTAAAACAAAATAAAAAATTGGAGAAGTTGTGAGTACGGTAAAGTAAACGTACCTGTAACATATCTTCGTTAGAGTCGAACTTCCTACCCATAAAATGGACTCGTTTTAAACATAAAAAGCTAATAAGTCTAAAAAATAACATAACCCATCAAAGTATAATAAAGCATAGTTGGTGGCTGCTTTATTAATTCACCATAAAAGTAACAAAAGGTGATATAAATAACCACTTACGACAATATGCAACAGCATAAAACCGCGATAAGTAAATAAAAAATAAAACCGCGTAAACGAAACCCTAAAATAACAGAAATTAATGAAGTTGACATTTTTGACATTATTTGCATTATCATTTATCACAGACATGCCCATCACTTTGTAATTATCTGCTTCAATAAGCGCATCAAAAATATCTTTTGTCTAACTTGATTATGAATACAAATTGTATAATACTCTTTCTTTTTAATTGCTTTGCAGCGTCACCTACGGGGCGGAGGTGAACTACTAGTTGAAGTTGACGTGTTGCCAAGGTCATGTATTAAATTTCACCCCCATGCCTAATAGATTAAAGTAGTTTTAATTTCAGCGGGGGACGCTCCTCTCTGACTAAAAGATGAATAAAGGATGTTCTAGGCACGCTTTCCTAGGAAAGCCCAAAAAAAAGCTTAACACGACAGTGATGTGATATATTGGATACATTGTTACTTACGACTACCACAATCCTTTGACATCAGTAGGTTCAATTTAAACTCTCATTTTACAGTTTTCGCACAATACTTGCTGGTAATACACAACAGAGGCCGCTGATGTCAGTGGATGGAAATCAATCCCATTTTCATTCGACAAATTACGTTACCGATTCATCTCCTTCTTATAGGACTCCCTTTGACTATACATATATATTTATATTATCTAAGTAGGACACCTTAGTCGCAATTTTGAGTTTGCAGTCGACATTTCGGCTTTAACCTCGAAATTTCTATACTCTATGATTAAGTTAGGACAGATGACAGTCGCGTCACGCCGCTTCCCCCAAAAATATTGACAGTTGGTAGTAGGGTGCGTTCAGAAATTTCTATTTTTAATAAGCAAAATTTCGGCTTTTTTTTCAAAATTTCCACTTTTTTTGTCAAAATTTCGACTCTAATCTGGAAATTTAGACTTGTTTTCTCGAAATTTCCTGATTAAAAACGAAATTTCGAGTCTAAAGTCGAAATTTCGACTCTAACCTTGAAATGTCTATACTCTATGATTAAGTTAAGCAGATGACAGTTGCGTCCTACCTTTTTCCCTAAAATATTGACAGTTGGCACTCTAGTGCGTTCAGAAATTTCTATTTTTAATCACCAAAATATCGACTTTTTTGCAATTTCGAGGTTAAGTCGAAATTTGGGGAAAAATTCGAAATTTCGAGTTTAAATTAAGAATTTCGAGATTAAAGTCAACTTTAATCCTTGGACCTTCGAGAAAAAGGTTCGAAATTTCGAGTTTAAAGTCGAAATAATAAGAAAAAATTGAAAATTTCAGGATTTAAAGTCAAAATTTTGATTTTAGAGTTAAGTTGCGAGAGAAAAACTCGAAATTTCGTAACAAATGTCGAAACTTTGAGAAAAAAATCGAAGTTTCGAGTTTAAAGTCGAAATATCAAGAAAATAGTCAAAATTTCGAGTTTAAAGTCGACATATTTAGATTAATATCGAAATTTTGAGAAAAAAACACGAAATTTCGACTTTAAACTCGAGATCTCAACCTTTTTCTGGAAATTTCCGCTTTAATCTGCAAATTTTTATATTCTATGGTAAAATCAGAGAGGTGACAATTGCATTTCACCACTCCTCTTTCACGACAATATTGACAGTTGGCAGTAAGGTGCGCTTCAGTAATTTCCATTTTTAATTCCCAAAATGTCGACTTTTTTCTCAAAATTTCGAGATTAAAGTCGAAATTTTGATAAGAAAGTGGAAATTTCAACTAGATTTTGGTAGTATCGGGTTTTTTGAAAGGTTTAATTTATTTGAAAATGACAATTTTGTTTAAAAATTTCGAGTTTCCTTTTGAATATTTCTAATTTTTTTTGAATATTTCACCTCTTGAAAGTATCGACTTTTCCAAAAATTGCTACTTTTTTGGAAATTGCGAATTTTTTTGAAAATTTCGACTTTAAATAATTTTTTTTTCAAAATTTTGGCTCTTGAAAATTCTTATTTTTGAAATTTTCGATATTTTTTGAAAATGTTCGACTATTATTTTGAAATTCTTTAATCTCTTTCTCTATGCATAACGACATAAATACACTTATAGCAAAAATTTTGTCATTAAATTTACAGTGACCTGCATGTAAGGTAAATCGATCCGATTCTTAGGATTTTTGAATCGTTCATTAGATCGATCTTGTATTTGAGATCGATCTAAAAAAATAGGCATTGAGACTTGAAAAATCGATCTCAGATCGACATCCTTAATTAGAACTACAACTCGTTTTGAGAACTACGCCATTCATCGCTCCATGGTGATAATGAGTAGTCCTTCGTTTATATCATTAATAATTTATATGATTCGATCAGAAATTATAAAGCGTCTGATTCGATACCAAGTACATCTTTTCCGATAAGTAAGTATCGCAGGAATGTTTCGATGCTAAAAGTATTTGGTATCGAAACAAAAGTATCGAGTATTTACTTGTATCGAAACATCCCTATCCTAACTTAGCCAAAGAATGTCGAAATTCCGACCTTTATCTCGAAATTTCGAGAAAAAAAGTCGAAATTCCGAGGTTAAAGTCGAAATTTCGAGAAAAAAGTTGAAATTTCTAATAATAATTTTGGTCTATGTTTGGGTTATTTCTATGTTATTTATGAGTTGTCAAATAATTTGCGATTAACTTTAAATGTTTTGTGCTTTAAACGTTATGTGGACTTCAAACAGCAGCAAATCGAACGTGTTTGTAAATTAAGCTATGGAAGAAGAAAACGTGCATTCATACAAAGAATTTCAAAAGCAAATTCAAGCCGGCGTTCACGACTTCGTCACCATACTCCGAAAACTGTATCGTATCCCATACCAGTACTAACTTTTTCGACGACTTACTTTCAATCCTGATGCGACTTCCGAATCAGCCCCCGTATTTTAACATTAAGGTAAGGGGAAGATTTACACTTTTTTGTCAGTATTATTAGTTATATGAGTTGCATGAAGATTTGATAATACAATTGCACTTTGACTAAAATTACCGTGACATTAAACCGACGGTGTCATGAGCGGAGAAATTCGTGCCTTTAAAAATCACCATAGATTTGTAAAGATAAAAATATTATGGCGACCTTCTTAGCGTTGATACATAAAGACTATATTCAAGTCGACGTTTCGTCACAAGAGTTCTTGTGGTTTTGTCTTCAACTACCACAATGATAAACTTGTTTATCAATTATTGTGGTTATTATTCCAGCCGTTGCGGCATCAAAATCGAGTGATTCACTGTTTTAATGCGAAATATGCATATTTTGTAAATAAGTTGCCGAAAGAATGAATGATAAAAAGAATCAGAAATTTTATCAAAAACTGACATCAATTTAAAACAACGCCAAACTATTTGATGACAGGTTACAAAATCCACAGAAGATTATCTTTGGCCACTAGAATATATAGATGATGCTTTGCATGTGCTTTGGTCTTTGAATCAAATTGAAAACGGTGTTGCCAGGTTTGCAGAATTTTCTTCATTATGCAGAATTTTAGCCTATATTATGTATGAATTGAATATTAATCCATTTTAAGATGTAAACGGTTTCATATTCAAATCATTTTTTTGATTTTTCTTCATTCGTAATAAACAATTCTTCATATTAAAGAAAGAACGAAATATAAAATGTCTTTCTTAAAATCGAATAGTTGACTAAGAATTGTAACTTAAATATAATCTTTTTTTCGAAATTCTGAATTTTATGTTAATACCAATTTTTTTTCGAAATTTTTACTGTTTTTAGAAACTAGTCAATTATTTTTCGGCAGTCTCGAACGTTTTCCTTGTAAGTTAACAGTATCAGTTTATTTTTTAATTCAATAGTCGATATAAAATTGCAACAAAATCGAGATTTTTCGAAACTTCTACATTTCTCCTCGAAATTTTGGATTTGAAATTCGAAAAATCTAAAATTCCGTTTCTTTTTCGAGATTTCCATATTTATGGATTGTCTAATTTAAATTTGCAGTTTTTAATTTTGCTCCTAAAATTTCCACGATATGTTTGAAATTTTGTGGTTTTCGAGAGAGTTTTACCTTATTTTCAGTAAAACCCGTAACATTTTAACGTTTAAATTGACTTTCACTTAACATTTTCGTCTTCTATCGCAAAATTACGAATTTTTGCCTTTAATTACGAAGGCGAAAGGACATCGATTTAAAACTTTTTTTTAGAAATGTGACTTTTTTCTCGAAATTTTGAAATTAAAGTCGAGATTTCGGATTTTAATCTTGGAATTTTGACTTTTCTCGGGATTTCGACTTTTTTTTCGAAATTTTGACTTTTTCGAAATTTCAATTTTTTCTCCAAATTTCGATTTTAGACTCGAAATTTCGACTTTTTTTCCCGAAAGTTCGATTTGAATCTCCGGATGACGTCTTTAATTTAAAAATTTCGACTTAACCTCGAAATTTCGATGTTTTTCTCGAAATTTCGACTTTAATCTCGGAATTTCGACTTTAAACTCGAAATTTCAACTTTTGTTCTCTAAATTTCGTGATTAAAGTTGAAATTTCGACTTTAGTCTTGGAACTTTAAGAAAAAAGTCGAAATTTCGAGTTAGGTCGAGATTTCAAGAAAAAAAGTTAAAATTTCGAATTTAAAGTCGAGATTCCGAGATTAAAATCGAAATTTCGAGAAAAAGGTCAAAATTTTGAAATTAAAGTCGACATCCGGAGATTCAAATTGAAATGTCGAGAAATAAGTCGAAATTTCGACTTTTTTCTCGAAAGTTCGATTTGAATCTCGGGATGTCGACTTTAATCTAAAAATTTCGACTGAAACTCGAAATTTTAATTTTTTCTCGAAATTACGACTTTAATCTCGGAATTTCGACTTTAAACTCGAAATTTCAACTTTTTTTTCCTTTAAATTTCGAGATTAAAGTTGAAATTTCGACTTTAGTCTTGGAACCTTAAAAAAAAGTCGAAATTTCGAGTTAAGTCGAAATTTCAAGAAAAAAAGTTGAAATTTCAAGAAAAAAAGTTGAAATTTCGAGTTGAAAGTCGAGTTTTCGAGATTAAAGTCAAAGTTTCGAGCAAAAAGTCAAAATTTTGAAATTAAAGTCGACATCCGGATATTCAAATTTAAATGTCGAGAAAAAAGTCGAAATTTCGGGTTTAAAGTTGAAATTTGGAGAAAATAGTCGACATTTCGAAAAAAAGTCGAAATTTCGAGAAAAAAGTCGGAATTTCTAAAAATAATATTTTACTTGATCGAAGTCCTTTCTATGCCTTCGTATCCAATTTTTTCTTTTAAAAAACAAAATTTTTATCTTCAAATCATTTTGCTTTTCGGAGACTTTTTTTTTATTTTGACCTTAATTAGATCAAAATTGGTAAATATAAAAATATTTTTATAAATATCCTATTGTATCAAATTTTTGATCAAAATTTAAGATAAAATTATCTTCAGGCAGATTTTTATTTATCAAAATAAAAGACAAAAATATTTTCATAACAGATTTTGACAATGCCTGGTGGCTCCTCGGATTCACAATTTAACCAGAACAAGTTTAAATTATTATTCCTTGTTTTAGTTTTTTGATTTAAATATTGGTACATGAACAGGGGCTTACAGATTTTTTTTAATAATCAATTTACTGAAGAAATCGTCAAAAAAAATAAATCTGGCAACACTGACTCAAAGGATCATAGAAATTTGAAAACATCATCAACGTCAAAGCAACATTCATAGAAAACAAATTTGTGTTCAATCCCCGACGTTGGGGAGAAATAATCTCTTTTTGACTATTTTACACTTAGAGTTCTTTACCAAGAAAGACCAATTAATTCATAATTTGTAGCGTTTACGAGTTAGTCAAGGGGTGATTGATGGTTTTTCAATCAACGACGTAAATGAGTTTGTGACGTAAGGTAGAATCACCAACACTGTATCTCAGTAGCTTATGAAAAACTTCCAAAATGTTGACCAAGCGTTCGTACCTTTGACTATACATATAAATGGACGGAGCATTCAATGTGTTAGAAGAGTATTAACTTGGGCCGTAATTGTGGAATAAGGATGAACTCTGAAAAAGGACAAGCTAGAAAGAGTACGTTTTGCCATCGGGTTCGATGCAATGGTCATGTCCAGAACTAACCAATCACGTTCATAATATTAAATTTGTCGTCGTTTTTGTCGCTTAAATGTCATTTGTGTCGAATGGCGTTTGTTTACCTTTTTATGCGTTCTACTTTTAATAAGTTTCTTGTTTTGTTTAGTTACAGTTAATCAATTTAGATAATTTATTAGGTTTAAATGATTTCGGGAAAGTGGGAAGTTTGCTAGTAATAGGTATTTCGTCCCGTTGGTGTCTTAATAATGAGGTTGATCTTACCCAGATTCCTGACTTTTAGGTTAATATGTTCCGCCGAAATTCCTTAGGAAAAAAAGGCGTTTCAACATTTTATTTATGAGAACACAAAAGGTTAGCTATTCATCTTCATAAAATAGAAAGTTATTTATGATTTTTTTTAGAAAAACGATTTTAATAAAGATGCAAATACAAACATAATCAGCCACATTCGTTATCGAAGGAGAGGCTCTAGGAGATAGTAAAATTATTTTCAGTATTTGGGACCTTGGGACAATGTTCAGTTTTTTAATGTCTATAAATTAATAACCAGATGTGCCTATTCTGCATTCCATTTCGAGGTTCTTTTAGGTATAACTAAAAACCCAAGAATTATTATCACCTTAAATGTACCATCTTTGCCCTCAAATGTAAGGGTGCATTTCTTGAAATTACGACATGGTAAATGTAAAATTCATTTTTAATTGTAAGCTTTTTTTAGTAATATATTATTTTTTCTATATTTCTGATTTATTTCAATTTAAAAAAAATTAGTTTTTATCTTTCACAATATTTGTACATCATTAATACTTTTGTAATATTTTATAGATCAGTTTATTTAAATAGTCATAAAAATAGTTTATGCAGCGGTTAAACATTTATGTTAGATCTGAAAATAATGGATGTATAAATATTTTTCGGACAATTTTTGTAATAAAGATTACTTCCATTTTGTCGTTAATATGAAACATACTTTAAGAGATTTAGCGTTAGTGTCGACAATATCATACTTTCAAGCATGCGCAAATGGTCGATCCCGATGGCACCTCGATTGTCTGTCTCTATTTTCCCGGCCCTTATTTTGGACCGAATGCTCCATCCATTTATTTATATTATCTAAGGTTCGTACCGATGTTATTTATTAAATATAACATTTTATTATTTATTATTGGCAAATTGCCAAAATGTTTGACAGCGTTTCAAATGAAGAGTTGCTCCGTTCGATAGCGTGTGGTATGCGCAAGCGCGATTCGCGATCGAAAACCATCAAAAGGAAATCGCCATATTTACGTTGACAGTGGCGATGCAAAAGTTAGTCTGTGATGAATTTTTTTTGATATTTCGCAGCAAGAAACCCGATAATTGTCTTATAGAAATCCGAAGACTGAAAATATTAAATTAGTTAACATGGATTCATTAGCATTAGCGAATTACGGTTCCGACGACAGTTCAGACTCCAGCGATGAGAAATCCACGGTAATTTTACATTTTACCTCTTCCTATTGTTTACAAATAATTTTAAATATGGTTATATATGGTTTTGACAACTCTAGTTCTGTTCAAAGCCTGCTTTGTATATGGCCCATATAATACGGGTGGCTTTTATGACATTTTCCTTGTTTATGTTCCGGTAGCTAGAGGGAGATTCAAAAAATAAGCACCTAAGCGCTGCTATGACATTTTGGAGTGATAAATTGTAGGGAATTGTTTTGCACTTTAACTCTTATGGATGCATTTATCAGGTTTATTATGTAATAATGAAATTGGTACTAAAGTTTTCAAGTTGTTTATGTTGTGGTTCTCTAGTCTTTTTTTTATTCTATGCATGTTTTTGTTTTGTAAAAATAATATATTAATATATTCTTTGATAAATATTAGTACGATCAACAATCAACATTGCTTGACAGGACTGGCCTCAAGGAGCTGCGGCTCGAAAGTCTGTTCCACGGCAAGACTCGAATGAAAAACAGGCAGATGCGAATTATGAGGAAGTTCAAATGGACTTAAGTGAGGTAATACATATGAAAAGTTACCACAATATACTCAATTCAACATTAAAGTTTCAAAACTGATAAACTATCTTAACTACCGATTAAAAATTCCTATTGTGTTCTTTTATCAGTTTTGAAATCCAATAACACTATTCTGTGACTATTAAAATTTTTACAATGCAAACACACTCTTTTCATAAATTTTTTTAAATTCTTCAAACTGATTATGATTTATGATATTAACTTGCTCTGTTAATATATTGTAAAGACCAATTTGGTACGAGAGACACACCAAGAGACCAGTGTTTTGAAATCCTCAACCTGAGTACGACGGGGTGAGTATTAACACTTACGGCGGACAGCTTCTGCTATCCAACAAGGTATCAGTATACAACTTCTTTTGGTAGAGTATGAGGTGCATATATCGGGCCCAATTAAACACGTGCCCTTTTCTTCTACTTGCAGGAAGTTCAATTTCATTTTAATTTTAATATTTGTGAAGATTAAATTTTTGCATTTTGTAAGTATTGCTTTAATACATAAAAAAATGTGTTTTTAAAGTTGTAATTTGTATTGCTACATTTGGCAGTCCTAGCGCGAGTCTTTAATTCTTTATGTAATTATCTTTCGAATTGTGCTTATGAAAAATGCTTAGAATACAATAATTGTATATTTTGACTGGTGATGGAATATACCTACTTCGGTTTAAAAAAAATAAACATAATTTATATTAATTTTTTTTTGAAATTTTGAGTTCACAGTTGACATATGAAAAAAAGTCAAATTTAATGAAATTTTAGAGGTTTTTTTCTAGATTCGATATGTTTTGAGAATTTTCTATTTTTCTCAAAATTCAACGTTTTTTTAATATGGTTTTTTTTGCTAGAAATTTCGATCAAAAATCGTCCTTATTTCAAAATTTCTACTTTTTGTTCAAAATTTGAAAAAATTGAACTGTTTGTGTAACATGTGAAAAAAAACTAATATTACGACTTTTTTCAGAATTCTTCTGTTTGTTATTCGAAATTTCGAGCTTTTTCTCCAAATTCCTTTTCGATTTTTTGGATGCTAGATTATTTTTAATGAAAAAAGTAAAAATATATCCTAAAAACTCGAACTTTTTTTCGAAATAAAAACATTTTGATTTGACCTTTGTAATGATTCTCAATTTAAAAATTCTTTTTTGTTGAAAAATTGAGATTTTTGTCAAAATTGGATTTTTTCAGTAATAATTGGCCTTCTGCTCGAAATAAAAATGCTTTAAAATCATGTAGTATCGACTTAAGGCAAAAGATCGAGCGCGAATCGAACGCTACATTCCCAATGAAACTTTTGGAACAGCACGTTCTTTGCGTACCGCATTGTGTCCTGACAAGGTTCGCGCGAAAAAAACCACAAGTGTAAAGGCCTAATTTCAGTACAGTCTTATAATAAGCGACATTAAAGGGTAAAATCGCACCTCTAATGGCAAACATATTACCAACAGTAACAATAACCTATTTCTAATGTAACTCGGATTTAGAATCACTCCGTATCGTTTTCAAAGCGAAATCAACATGATCGCAACACAACTACAAATGATAGTTAAATTCCTGCTTAGGTAAGACCGAACTTTTTCAACAGGACTCGAACGAATCTACTAAGAACGGCAAGGACTCTAGAGACCGAGATATTGGCAAAAAGTCTTACGACAGAAACAGCCCTAACGGCACAAAAAGCGGCAATTACCACGGCAGAGATGAGAGGAATCATAGGGACGATAGACGGTATGATAGGGACAGAAGGGATCGTTCCAGAGATAAAAGAGATCGATCGGGAGACGGGCGGGACCGATCCTCGGAAAGAAAAGATGAAAGATACTCGAAGGGCGACAGGTGAGTTAATGTTACCGAAATAAGAGGTTTTTTATTTTTCCTACTCCCACCTACATATTCAGCTTACAATATGCTTGCACAGATGATTAAAAGATTGGTTATCGAAATAATTTTCATCAATTGTCTTATGCCCAGTACACACTTGCAACAAAATTGCGAAACTTGTGTCTATAGACAAAGTTGTGCGATTGTCTATAAAAAAGTGGGAAACAAATAACTTGTTCCATAACTCCCTATGAACAAGCAACAATTTCACAGGAAGTTGTCTCGCTTGATATGGTGTCTCGGAAACTGTATTGGCTGAATTAGGCAAGTGTGAACGCCTGACAAGACCCCTAAACCATTTTGAGATTTGTTTGGAACTGTCTACAGACAAAATCCTCGATTTTTCTATAGGCAGTCGCCCAATTTTGCCTACGAGTATGTACTAGCCTTTATCTGCGTATTTAGTTTTTTTTCCCTGATTAATTTCTAATCTTATGATGTCTATTTTTTGTTTCATCTTTTGCCTAAGATTTATTAAAGCATATGTCCTATAATTAATTATGCTTCCAATTTGTACTTTTTTAAACTTGTCTATCAAAAATTTAATTTCTTGGAAATTTAAATTTTTTTTTAAATTGCGACTACTTTTCTAAATTTCGAATTATTTAAAATATGTTGACCATCTGAAAGTTTTGAATTTTTTGGAAAACTTGGACTATTTTTGAAATTTTCAACTTAGTTTTGAAAATGTTGATCTTTTTCCAAAATTCCCTTTACTGAAAATTATATCGTTTTTTAACATTTTAAATCGAAGTTTCGGTTTTTTTGTAGATCTGACTTAAAATTCGACTTTAAAAAATATCAAATCGTTCTTAAAAATGAATTTTTTTAAAAATATTGACAGTTAAAAACTGACTAGAAATTGTTTCTTTTTATTTCGAATTTTTTTTTCAAATTTCGACTTTTTCTGAAATTTTTAACTTTGTGAAAATGATGCCTTTTCTTGAAAGTTTCCTTTATTTCGACTGTTTTCGAAAATGTTGATTTATTTGCTAAATTTCGATTCTTTTTGGTAAATTTTGACCTTTGCGTCAATTCAACTTTTTTGAAAGGTTCTAGTTTTTTACTTTGTCTAATGAAAATTTTGACTTGAAAATTTCGAATTTCTTTAACAATTTTGATGCAAAATTTGGACCTTATTTCATTTCCGTTATTTCCCAAAAATTTTAACCGTTAAATTTGATTATTTTGAAGTAATTCTTTGAAAATGTCTGTACCTTTGTAAATGTTCTAAATTTTGATTTTATCGAAGTTTTGACTTTTTTTTCGAAAATTTTAACTTTTTTTGGAAAAGTTAAATTTTGACATTTTATCATAAAAATGTCTACTTTTTCTCGAAAGAATTTGATTTTTTTTTTAATTTCGCCCTCTTCAAAATGTTGACTTTTTTTGTAAATTTTCTTTAGTAAATTAAATAAAAATTATTTTTTTTATCGAAGATTTGACTTTTTTTTTGAAAGTTGAATCTCTTTTCAGAATGTTGACTTTTGAAATTTTCGACCTTTTTCTTAATTTCGACTTGTTTTGGAAAGATAAATTTAAATTTTGACTTGAAATTTTCGACTTTGGAATGTCACTTTTTTTAAATTTCCACATTTTATCATAAAAATTTCTACTTTTTCTCGAAAAAATGTGGATGTTTTTTCAAAACTTTGACTTTTTTTCAAAATGTTGTCTTTTTTGTAAATTTCCTTTCTTTGGAAATTAAATAAAAATTAATTCTTTCTAAAAACCTCAGCTTTTATTAGTTTCCACGTTTTTTGATTAAAATTTTAGTTTTTTTTATCGAAGTTTTGACTTTTTTTTTAAAGTTGAATCTCATTTCAAAATATTGACTTGAAATTTTCGACTTTTTCAAAATTTTGACCTTTTTTCAGAATTTTCACTTTTTTTTAAATTTCGACATTTTATTATAAAAATTATTACTTTTTTTTTCGAAAAAATTCTGACATTTCAAAATTTGGACTTGTTTCCAAATTTCGACTTGTTTTTAAAAATTTTTACAATTTTGTAAATTTAGTTATTTTTGATCAAAATTTTAATTTTTTTCTCGAAGTTTTGATTTTTTTTAATTTAATTTTTTTTAAATTTTGCCCTCTTTTGAAAATGTTGACTTTTTTGTAAATTTCCTTTCATAAATTAAATAAAAATTATTTTTTTATCGAAGTTTTGGCTTTTTTTTGAAAGTTGAATCGCTTTCCAAAATGTTGACTTTTAAAATTTTCGACCTTTTTCATAATTTCGACTTTTTTTTGGAAAGATAAATTTTAAATTTTGACTTGAAATTTTTGACTTTGGAATTTCACTTTTTTTAAATTTCCACATTTTATCATAAAAATTTCTACTTTTTCTCGAAAAAATGTGGATGTTTTTTCAAAACTTTGACTTTTTTTCAAAATGTTGACTTTTTTGTAAATTTCCTTTCTTTGGAAATTAAATAAAAATTAATTCTTTCTGAAAATCTCAGCTTTTATTAAAGTTTCCACGTTTTTTGAACAAAATTTTAGTTTTTTTTATCGAAGTTTTGACTTTTTTTAAAGTTGAATCACTTTTCAAAATGTTGACTTTTGAAATTTTCGACTTTTTCAAAATTTCGACTTTTTTTTGGAAAGTTAAATTTTAAATTTTGACTTGAAATTTTCGACTTTTCAAAATTTTCACTTTTTTTATTTAAATTCCGACATTTTATCATAAAAATTATTACTTTTTTTTTTTTTCGAAAAACTTCTGACGTTTCAAAATTTGGACTTGTTTCCAAATTCCGACTTGTTTTTAAAAATTTTTAGAATTTTGTAAATTTTGTAATTTTTGATCAAATTTTAATTTTTTTCTCGAAGTTTTGATTTTTTTTTGTATTAAATTTTTTAAAATTTTGCCCTCTTTTGAAAATGTTGACTTTTTTTGTAAATTTCCTTTCATAAATTAAATAAAAATAATTTTTTTTATCGAAGTTTTGACTTTTTTTGAAAGTTGAATCTCTTTCTAAAATGTTGACTTTAGAAATTTTCGACCTTTTTCATAATTTCGACTTTTTTTGGAAAGATACATTTTAAATTTTGACTTGAAATTTTCGACTTTGGAATTTCACTTTTTTTAAATTTCGACATTTTGTCATAAAAATTTCTACTTCTTCTCAAAAAAATTTGGATGCTTTTTCAAAATTTCGACTTTTTTCAAAATGTTGACTTTTTTGTAAATTTCCTTCCTTTGGAAATTAAATAAAAATTAATTCTTTCTGAAAACCTTAGCTTTTATTAAAGTTTCCACGTTTTTTGATCAAAATTTTAGTTTTTTTTATCAAAGTTTTGACTTTTTTTGACAGTTGAATGTCTTTTCAAAATGTTGACTTGAAATTTTGGACTTTTTCAAAATTTCCACTTTTTTTGGAAAGTTAAATTTTGACTTTAAATTTTTTTCAGAATTTTACCTTTTTTTAAATTTCGACATTCTATCATAAAAATTATTTCCTTTTTTTTCGAAAAAATTTGAATTTTTTTCAAAATTTCGACCTCTTTAAAATGTTGACTTTTTGTAAATTAAATTTAAAAAAATTTTTTTTGAAAATTAACATTCAAAATTTCCACTTTTTTAATCAAAATTTTAGTTTTTTATCGAATTTTTGACTTTCTTTTTGAATGTTGGATCTTTTTTCAAAATTTTGACTTGAAATTTTCGACCTTTTTTAAATTTTCCATTTTTTTTTGTAAATCTCGACCTATTATAAAAATTTCTAGTTTTTCTCGGAAATTTTGACGTTTCAGAATTTGGACTTCAAAATTTCGATCTCTTTTTCCAGATTTTTTTCTTTTTGTTTTAATTTAATTATTTTTTATCAAAATTTTAATTTTTTTCTTTTCAGATTTTATTTTTTTAAAACTTCGGCTTTTTATCGAAATTTTGCCTTCAGAATTTGGACGTTTTTTTTATAAATTTGATTCTTTTAAGTATTTTTTTTAACTTTTTCAAAATTTTTACTTTATTTTCGAAGTTTTTGCTTCTGAGAATTTAAACTTTTTTCAAAAATATGGCTTTTTTCAAAATGTCGACTTTTTCTTGGAGTTTCGATTTTATGCAAATTTTATTCTTTTATTTGAGAAACTAGTTTTTTAAAAATTCCTACTTTTTTGAACTTTATTCAAAATTTTTGCCTTTTTCAAATTTTCGACCTTTTTCAGAATTTCCACTTCGAAAATTTCCACCCTTTTATCATAAAAATTTCTACTTTTTGTCAGAAGTTCCCACGTTTCAAATTGGACTTGTTTCCAAATTTCGATTTGTTTTTAAAAAATTTTACAATTTTGTAAATTTAGTTATTTTTGATCAAAATTTTAATTTTTTTCTCGAAGTTTTGATTGTATTTTTAAAAATTGCGAGTTTTCTCGAAATGTTGACTTCAGAATTTGGACATTTTTCAAAGTTACTACGCGAGCTTATTTAATTTTTTTTATTGTTTTGTGTTTTTTTTTAAACTTCGACTTTTTTCAAAACTTTGGACTTTTATGTTATTTTATTTTTATTTGAAAAATTCGACTTGTTCGGAAAATTTTCACTTTCTTGAAAATTTTAATCTTTATTTAAAATTTTGACTTAGGATTTGCGATCTTTTTCAGAATTTCCACTTCAAAACTTTGGACTTTTATGTTATTTTATTTTTATTTGAAAAATTCGACTTGTTCGGAAAATTTTCACTTTCTTGAAAATTTTAATCTTTGTTTAAAATTTTTACTTACGATTTGCGATCTTTTTCAGAATTTCCACTTTTTTGAAAAATTGAAAATTTTTGGCCTTTCACCCTAAATTTTTTTTGGCATTTCAAAATTTTGACTTTTAACAGAATTTCAACCTTGTTCCAAAACGTTCAGTTTTTTGTAAATTTAATTAAGTATTTTTGATTAAAATTTTGATTTTTTCTCGAAGCTTTGATGTTACGTTCAAAATTTTCCACCCTTTCGAAGTTTAGGTTTATTTCATAAATTCGATTATTTTATGTACTTTTTTTAAACGCTTCGACTTTTTAACAGAAAATTCGACTTTTTCCAAAAATTTCGATTTTTTGAAAAATTTCGTCCTTTTTTCAAATACTTCGAATTTCCTATACATTTTATTTTTATTTGAAAAACTCGACTTCATTTAAAAATTTTCATTAGGTGTATTGAAAAGTTGAATCTCTTTTCAAAATTTTACCTTTTTTGGAATCTTCAACCTTTATAGAATTTCCAATTTTAAAAATTTCCGATCTTTTATCACAAAAATTTCTACTTTTTGCCGGTAGTTTTAAAATTTGTACCTTTTTCAAAATTTCGACCTTTTTCCAAAATTTCGACTCTACCAAAAGTTTTCACTTTTGTAAATTTTAACTATTTTTGATCAAAATTAAAATGTTTTCATGGAAGTTTTAATATTATTTTTAAAAAAATTCGGCTTTTTATCAAAATTTTGACTTCACAATTTGGACTTTTATTTGATTAAAGTATTTTTTTCCTTTCAAAGTTTCCATTTTTTTTTCTTCAACTGGTTCTTCGAAAATTTTCATTTTTTTTTTTCGAAAATTTCAACTCAAAAGTTTTTTTTTTTAAATTTGGACTTTCGAATTTTTGGGAAGTTTAATTTTTGTCAAAATTCCACTTTTGAAATTTTGGACAATTTTTTAGAATTTTCACTGTTTAATTTTAACCTTTTCTTGAAGCTTCGATTTTTGTCGAAATTAGATTTTTTTTTGAAACTTTTGGGCTCTTTTTAGAATTTTCGCTTGTTTAAAACAAAGCTCCACCTTTTATCAAAATTTCGATTTTTTTCTTCAAGTTTTGGCTTATGTAAATTTAATATTTATTTGAAAAATTCCACTTTTTTGAAAATTTCCCTTTTGAAAAGTTGAAGGTTTCTTCAAAATTGTGATTTTTTTTTTAAATTTTCTACGTTTTCCGGAAATTTTAACTTTTTTGTAAATTTAGTTATTTTTATATTTTTTCTTTCGAAAACATCGCCTTTTCAGAATTTCCACTTTTTTTTGAAAATATGAACTTTTGTTCAAAATTTTAACTTTGAAATTTTGACTTCAGAATTTGAATTTTTTCATAAATTTGATTATTTTGGTACAGTTATTGTTTTTTGAAAACTTTGACTTTTAGTTTTGAATCTTTAGAATGTAGACTTTTTCAAAATTTTCCTTTTTTTCAAAATTTTTACTTTTTTTGTTCAAAATGTTGACTTTGCCTCGAAGTTTTTATGTATTTATGTATATTTTTTGAAGATTTGAATTTTTTTATAAATTTGATTATTTTGGTACAGTTATTGTTTTTTGAAAACTTCGACTTTTGTCAATTTTCCACTTTATTTTAAAAATGTCGATCTTTTTTCAAAATTTTGATTTTTTTTCTGAAAATTTCGACTTTTAATTTTGAATCTTTAGAATTTAGACTTTTTCAAAATTTTCCTTTTTTTCAAAAGTTTGACTTCGTAAATTGATTATTTTGTAGGACGATAGAATTCAAATTTGAATTTGGCGGTCAATCTCGATGACAGATGGCAGCCCCGACTGTCACTAGCAGCTCCCGCGTTTTTACACAGAGTAGTCGGACAAGTCTATGCGAGTGGTTGTTATAAGATGTGTGTGTTCGAGTTAATATATCTTTATAAAAATCTCAAGTATTATTCACGGGTTTAGTAGCTCCCCCTTACAGTTTTCAGGTGTGGGGTAACGCGGAACGGGGTAACGCGGAACACGGTACGAATACGGGGTAACGCGGAACAAGGTACACGGTAACAGGGAAAACGGTACGGGTACACGATTAAGCGGGACACGATCCAAAAATCTGTTAGAAGGAGTGTCGCGGTTCGTTTTATGTTCACGTTATTTTGCGGTGGAAAGTTCGAGTGAAGTAGGCGAAGTACGATGGCTTCCCCAAATTATGACGACGTTAAGAATGCTGAACAGGAGCACCCACCCAATGAGCAGGTATCCGTAGCCGCCTCCGTTGATGACATTATACAGGCTGCTGTGAGAGCCATAATCCTACATCAAGAAGCGCAACAAACTCGTCCAACTGTTCCGTTGTCACCCACAGTGCACGATAAACCCGTGAAATTCAGTAACCAGGAAATTGCCGCGCTGTTGCCAGATTTCTCCGGCCATGAAGATGATGTCGAAGCTTGGGTTAGAAGAGTGGATGCCGTCCAGGCTACTTACCAGGTACCCGAAGAAATTATCCAGCTAATTGCGGTTGGGAAATTAGTTGGGCAAGCAAAAACATGGTTCCACACGAAATTAGAATACATAACGATGCCATGGTCCCTTTTAAAGCTCGAATTGATGAGTATGTTTCAGTGCAGATTAAACAAGGTGGAACTGATGAGAAAAATGGAGAATCGTAAGTGGAAAAAGGGAGAAAAGTTCTCGAAGTACTTCACTGACAAAGTTTCTTTGTGCAATAAATTATCCATGACTGATAGTGATATAATAGACTACGTTATTGATGGATTTGAGTCAGTTCAACTTCAGAGCCAAGCCCGAATGCAGCGCTTTGCTTCACTAGGCGAACTATTAAGTACCATGAAAAATGTAACCAGCGAAGAAAGAAATCCCCGCCACGTACCCGATGTAAAAAAAGAACCTTACACCTTTACACCACGTAAAAATCCTTTAGACCATAAACCAAAATGTTTTAACTGTTTTAAGGAAGGTCACAAGATTTCAGATTGTCCACAGCCTAAGAGGGAAAGAGGAAGCTGTTTCAAATGCGGAAAAATGGGACATTTACAGAGGGATTGCACAGCTGCCAAAGAATCCCCCAGACAACAGACATTGCTGATAGAAGAGAAAACCATACCGCCATATTTGGTCCAGATCAAGATGGAACACGGTACAAAGGAGGATAAGGAAATTACATCAGTGGTGGATGGAGGTTCAGGTATTTCTTTAATATCAATTGACTTAGTGGACATGTCAAAAGTGGTACCAGTAAGAGAACATAATTTTACTGGCATTAATAACTCCCGTTTGCAGATCTTAGGTTTATTAAAAACTAATATTTACTTACCTGTATGTAATGTATACTTAGAATGTGACTTTTATGTTGTCCCCCAAAATACCATACCTATTCATCAGTGTATATTAGGACGCAATTTTATAAGTAATCCTAGAATATGTATCACATTGTCCGATGTTATTAATATTACCAAGAATGAAAATTTTCTAGACGGTGGTTTTGGACACAATGAGATTTTATTAATCGAAGATATTAATGACAGCTATGTACCTACCTTAGACGTTGAAGATTCATTGACACCATCACAAAAATTAGCGGTAAAGCAAACTTACCAAGATTTTTATGCACTCCCTAGTCGGAAAAGTAAACCTGCAATTGATTATGAAGTTAAAGTAAACTTAAAACCCGATCACAAACCGTTTTTCTTCAGACCAAGACGTTTATCACATTTCGAATCAGTAGAGCTTGACAAAATGATTAAAGATTTGTTAGAGCAAAAAATTATTAGACCTAGTAATTCGGAGTATAGTTCTCGAATAGTTTTAGTTAAGAAAAAAGATAATTCCTTGCGTTTGTGTGTAGATTTCAGAGAATTAAATCAGTCTGTCCTTCGAGATAACTTTCCAGTGCCCGTAGTTGAAGAACAAATAGATAAATTAAAGAACAAAAAATATTTTACACGTTTAGATTTAAAGAATGCTTTCTATCATATAAAAGTTCACAAAGAATCGACAAAATATTTCTCGTTTGTTACACCCACTCAGCAGTTTGAATTTGAAAAACTGCCATTTGGATTCTGCAATTCCCCAGCTATTTTCATGCGATTCATATCAAAGATATTTAAAAAATTGATAGAAGAGGGCAAAATTTTGATTTACATCGATGACATTTTGATAGCTACTAAAACGGTAACTGAGAATTTGGAAATCTTAAAAGAAGTATTTACATTGATGGTAGATAACTTGTTGGAGTTAAGGTTAGACAAATGCTCCCTTTTGAAAACTAGTATCAACTATTTAAGGTATATTATCAATAAGGATGGGATTAAACCAAATCAAGAAAATATTGAGGCTATACAAAATTTTCCAATACCTAAAAATAAAAAAGAAGTTCATAGTTTCCTTGGTTTAACTTCGTATTTCCGAAAATTTGTTAAAGATTTTTCCGTTTTAGCAAAACCCCTTTATGATTGCATAAAATTAAACAACGATTTCAAATTCGGCATTGAAGAGATCCGCGTTTTTGAGTTACTGAAGAATAAGCTTATTAACGCCCCAGTTTTGAGTATTTACTCTCCTAATGCGCCCATAGAATTGCATTGCGATGCATCGAAGTTAGGTTTTGGTGCTATTTTATTACAAAAACAGGATGACCAAAAGTTTCACCCTATATTTTTCTTTAGTAAAAGAACCACAGAAGCAGAGTCGCGATATCATAGTTATGAGTTAGAGTGTCTAGCAATAAAATATGCCATAGACAGATTTCACGTTTATCTGTATGGTATCGAATTTAAAGTAGTTATAGATTGTGACAGTTTACGATTGACTTTGAGCAAAAAGGACATAGTACCAAGAATAATGCGTTGGACACTTTTTTTGGAAAATTATCGGTATACGGTTGAGCATCGACCAAACGAGCGAATGAAACATGTAGACGCGCTGAGCAGATGCCATAATATCTTATTATTAGAGGAAAGCAGTTCAGAACAGATTTTAGCTTTAAAGCAACAAAGCGATGAAGAAATTACAAAGATAAGAGAGAGATTAATGACAACTGAATTGCCCCTGTTTGAATTAAGGCACGGTTTAGTTTATAGAAAGACGAAAAAGGGTATAAGATTTTACGTTCCTAAGGTTCTAGAAGATAATATCATTAGGTGCAATCATGATGACATGGGTCACGTAGGTGTAGAAAAGGTAATGGACTTAACAAGTCGAACGTATTGGTTTCCGGAAATGAAAAGAAAGGTGCAGGAATATATAAGTAACTGTTTAAAGTGTATAGTGTATCAGCCAGATTACGGGAAAAAAGAGGGTATATTACATAGCATTCCAAAAGGAACAGTTCCATTTGATACTGTACATATTGATCATTATGGTCCCCTTGAAAAATGCAAGAATGGTGACAAATACGTTTTCTTAGTAGTTGATGGCTTTTCAAAGTTTGTTAAGTTATATGCATGTAAAACTACAAATACCAATGAGGTTATGAAACATTTACGGTCTTATTTCACGGAATACAGTACTCCAGTGCGCTTAGTTTCGGATAGAGGTACTTCATTAAAGTCAAAAGCGTTCGAAGAATTTTTAAACGAAAATGAGGTCAAACATGTATTGGTAGCGACGAGGACCCCTCGCGCGAACGGTCAAGTAGAAAGGGTTAACAGAACTCTTACACAAATGATGGCTAAATTACCAAAGGAAAGAAATAAGTGGAATAAAACCTTGAAGCAGGTCGAATTCTGTATGAATAATACTGTTTCAAAAACAACAGGACAAGCTCCTAGTAAATTAGTATTTGGTAGATATCAGAGAGGAAAATGTGAGGACAAGTTAAAACAATTTTTAGAAACATTAAATGAAAATGAAACAGATTCAATGAGTTTAGAGGAATTGCGCCAAGAGGCGTCAGAAAAAATATCGAAATCGCAAGAATCTAACAAAAAATATTTTGACAAAAGTCATAAGACACCCACCAAATATTCTGTTGGTGATAAAATTATGATTACTAATGTTGACACGAGTATAGGCACTAACAAAAAATTATTACCTAAGTACAGAGGCCCTTACGAAATTAGTGTAATTTTAGACAATGATCGGTATATAGTTAAAGACATTGAAGGGTTTCAAATACCCAAATGCCTTATGAAGGTACACATGAGTCTTCACAAATTAGACCATGGATAGCTGACTAAATCTGATTGGGTCCAACCGCCTGAGTGTAACTTATCTGTAAAATTTATGTTCTTTTTATGCCAGAAGTATTTGTTATGTACCTACCTGTCTTATGTTTATGAAAAATGAGAATTAATGTAATACTTACCTTATGTACCCTTATGATTATGGTTATGTTATGGTTATGGAAAATTATGGTGTTTATGTCTTTATGCCCTTTATGAAACTTACGTGAACTTATGTCCTTATGCATCTTATGTTCTTATGGAAACGAGCTTATGTTATGGTTAGGATTATGTACTTATGTGTTTATGTTATGTTAGCAAGTTTGCGACTTATTATGGAAAAACTTATGAAGGAAGGAAAATATACTAGGCGTGACGAGATAATTAAGGATTAGGTTACTAAATAAGTTATTACTCATAGGTTGTACCATTACTCAGATTAGTACTTTCTCATGTATATTGTTGTCCTTACGAAAGGTTCCAATTGTTAGGTTAAGTTGTTATTAAGGAAGCTGCCAGGAAAGATCGAGGCGATCTTTTGTCAGGTTGACCGAACTGTAGGACGATAGAATTCAAATTTGAATTTGGCGGTCAATCTCGATGACAGATGGCAGCCCCGACTGTCACTAGCAGCTCCCGCGTTTTTACACAGAGTAGTCGGACAAGTCTATGCGAGTGGTTGTTATAAGATGTGTGTGTTCGAGTTAATATATCTTTATAAAAGTCTCAAGTATTATTCACGGGTTTAGTAGCTCCCCCTTTCAATTTTGATTTTTTTTTTGTTAAAAACTTCCACTTTTTTCAAAATTTTCACTTTTTTTGTTCAAAATGTTGACTTTGCCTCGAAGTTTTTATGTATTTATTTATATTTTTTGAAGATTTGAACTTTTTTTCAAAGTTTGAACTTTTTTTTCGGAAAATTTTCGACCGTTTTGAAATTTTCGACATTGTTCAGAATTTTCACTTGTTTTGAAAACTTCCGATCTTTTTATCATAAAAATTTTTACTTTTTGTCTGAAGGTTCAAAATTTTTCATTTCGGTTAGGACATTGAAAAGTTCCTTATGAGGGGGAGGGGGTCAATTTTAGGACCAATTTGAATTGATCTGTACAAATATTTTTTCAAGTATTATCAATCGATAAACCCTTATTAACACAGTTTTGAATTTTTCTTTAAACGAAAATCTTGAAAAAAAATGCAGTGGTAATGTCATTAATTTAATAATAATGAATGAAGGATGACAAAAGGTATTTGTTAGCCTTAGGCTGTTAAAATTTATTACAAATTTTTCTTATTAAAATGAATAATATTTTTAATTTTCTAGAATAAATAGATATAGTGTTTTTTATTTTCATTTTGATCTGGAAAAAAGTAGCTTATATGTCTAAACTTAGTTATTGCGATTTTTCAGGTATGGGCGGGACGACAGAGATAAAAGAGACAAAGATCGTCAATACGTCAGATCTTCCAGTAGAGATCGAAGGCGTTCAACCAGCAGAGATCGAAGGCGCTCTTCCAGCAGAGAACGTCGGCGATCATCAAGTCGCGAAAGAAAACGCTCCTCGAGCAGAGACAGACGACGCAGCCGAAGTCCACGAAGAGACAGGCGACGTTCCAGATCTCGCTCGAGATCCCGCTCTAGAGGCCGCTATTACAGACGTTACGACAGGGGAAATAAGCAGGACAAAACAGGTCAGTATTAGGATTCGAGCGTTGTATTTAGATCGGGTAGTTTCCCACTTCTGATCAAGTAGTTCCCACTTCTGATTGCGATGTGTCCCACTTCTGATCGCGTTGTTTCCTACTTTTGATGGCGTTATTTCCTACTTCTGATTGCGTGGTTTCCCACTTTTGATGGTGTTATTTCCTACTTCTGATCGCGTTGTTTGTCACTTTTGATGGTTTATTTCCTACTTCTGATCGCGTCGTTTCCCACTTTTGATCGCGATGTGTCCCACTTCTCATAGCGTTATTTCTCTATTCTAATTTTGCAATTTTTGAAGCAGATACGTATAAAGCGTCGGAAAATGATAAGAATCCGGCTGGAGGCGGAGATGGTAACAGATTTTTCATGCCTGGCATAACGGGTCGATTCAGAGACCAAATCGAGCGTCGGAAGTTGCTGTGGCAGAAAAAGGACAATACAAACGCGAATGTGGAACAAAAAACTGTGGCGCCTAGCACATCCCGTACTACGAAAGTTTGGGAAGCTACGACGTTCGCCCAAGACACAGACGGTAAATAACACATATTTGTTGTGATGTAGAGAAAGCCTTTTTTGTAGTTAAGCAGTTTTGTTTGAACGCTAACCAACGAAATCAAAAAAATGTTTTTACTATTTTATCAATTGTTAATTATGGAACTTGTAATTCGCCAGCTGAACTGAAATTATCAATCATGATGTATCAAAGTCATCTTTAATAATTCAGATCTTTAACTCTTATTATGTGGAATTGTTGAACGCAGTTCTTCATAAATTTTATTTAACAATAAATACAAAAAAATGATGATACAAGGATTGAAATACAAATCTTGTGCCCTGAAACCAAGAAAGATTAAAAAACACAACAAAAGTTGATCCAACGAGTTTCGACAGCCAAGCTATCAATAATCACTTTGATGAAACTTTGAAACGCATTAGAGCAACCTTTGTTGTGTTTTTTAATCTTTCTTGGTTTCAAGGGGCAAGATTTGTACTTCAATTTTTGAAGATAACCAAGGACCAGTCCTTTCCACCAAAATGACACAAGGAGTGGATAATCTTCAGTATTTTGTTTAATTTAAGTATATACAAACCACTACCCCAATTAAAAGCATTTTTAGCGATTATACGTTGGTTATTTCGTAAATGTGGAAGATATCTATTATGGTCCATTCCATAGTCATAAATATCTCATTTGGAGAGTATTGACCGAATGTAACTTAAGGGGCTTCCACTTTAATACTTTAGTTAATATAAAATTGTTTGGTATCCATAGTTCATAAACTATTTAGCAATAAACGTAATGTGTTTTTTTACTTGATTTCGCTGTATTTATTGTTAATGAATTATCATGTCTTTAGTCAAATGAGTTTTAACGTTTGTGTTTGACGCAGGCAAGGTGGCTAGTAAGTTCAAACGACTGATGGGAATCAAAGGTGAGACAGAAGCCAAAGGGTCGCCATTAGATACCCTTAAGAAGCAGGAAGAGTTGTTCAGTACGATGGAGCAGCAGTATGAAGTGGCCAGAACAGCAACACATACAATGAGAGGCGTAGGTCTTGGCTTTGGCAGCTACCAACGGTAGAAGAAAACATAATTTGAAGTTACTACTTAGTCGCTGTGTTATAGTATTGTTAATTTAATTTGTTTACACAAACTAATTGTAAAAAAAAATGATTTTGAGACTTGTGTTTCACATGGATAAAAGTTTATTAAAATGCTGTATTTTCATTGCCAAACCTGTAGCTTGTTACCATGTGGCTTGTGGTAAATTTTGATGTGATTTGCAGTAACTGAAAAAGTGTTAAGTAAGGTTTTCATGGTTCAGTGGCTTTTTTTTAGTCTTACCTTCTCTCTCCTGATGGTATTTTTTTAAATTTTCATTTTTTTGGCTCAATTTTAAATTTCATTTGGCATGTCGATCCTTTTTTTTTTGATGTGAAAGCTGATCAGCAATAAACGGCAACTATGATTTTTCTTTAGATTTCAAGTCTAATTGCTTTAAACAAATAGATATGCACAATTTTATCTATCGATTGTAATGCATCAAAAAATACTATTTAATTTCATTTAAATTACAAAATAAAAAAATGTCTATCCTATTTAAAATTAAGAAATATTCCATTTTATTTATCAAATCCATTTTGGAGTTTTGTATGAACATTTCAATTTTATATGTGGGTTTCAATCCAAATTTTTAATATTCTTCCTATAAAATCTAATTCCTTTTTTTTTATTTAAATTTAAGATTTCGAAATAACTACCATTTTGACTTTAACTCAAAATTCTGAGAATGACAATTTTGTAATTTTCGTTTTAATTGCGAAGCTTCCAATTTATCTTTTTTTCGACTTTTTTGTTGACATTTTAGAGGTTTTGCTAGGATCATTTTTTATAAATTTTTAGTTTTTTTGTTTGAAATTTGGGTTTTAAAACATAAACAAATATATAATTGCAGAAAACACTGGAATCTACATTATTATACAAAATAATTTTCAAATTGAAGGTGGATTTGGCTTTAATGCAATTCAGCAATCTCGGGTGCAAAAATTTTCGAATAGAATATTCTTAAATAATAGATTGATTTAATATACCATTTTGTATATAATTCATACCGTGAAATTGAAGTAGCACTTCAGAAAAAAATCAACATTTCTGGAACGAAATCAAAATTTCTGGAAAAAAAGTCGAAATTTTGATTTTAAATACAAAATATTTGAGAGAAAATTAAAAATCTTAACTTTAATGTGACAAATTAGGACAACAATCAAGAATTCTAGAAATTCGAAGTAAGTTTTTTTAATGCAAATTTCAAGAAGTTCAAATTTTGAGAAAAGCTGGAAAGTTATTTGAAAAATTATAATTTTAAGTTTAAACTGGGAGGTTTAACGAAAAAGTTGAAATTTAGAGAAATAACTCACTTAAAAATATTTTCTTTTTCAAAATTTTAACACTGAATTCTGAAAAAAACCCAATTTGAAAAAAGTTATTTATAATCAGGTCCGGATCCAAAAGTGCTGGACCCGATTAGATTTTTTTTGCGGGGCTATTTTTTTAGTTTTTGTTTTGAATGAGCAGCTAGCAGAAATAAAATAATGTTTTTGTGCTGTTATCGAGTTCAAACAAAACAAATTGAACTCTCAATACAAGCTATGAAATTGCATAAACTCTTTGTAAATTTAGATAGCTGATTACAGAAAGTTTTATTTCTGTTACTTTTTTTTATATAGCATTTTAGACCGTTTTATTATATTACCTTTTATATGTAATATTAAGGAACATATCCTAGCTAACCATAGGCGTAGCTAGAATAGGGCAAGATGGGGTGCTTGCCCCCCCTCTAGTTCATGCAGCAAATCGAAAATTTATGTACTCAACTAGGAGACCAAACATTTTCTTGTCAACTTCGAAATTCATTCTTTGCTTAAAATATTTTTTTGAAATTTCGATTTTTTTCTCAAATTTCGTATTTTCTTACAAAATTTGTCTTTTTTTGAAACTTTGTATTTATTCATAAAATTCCACTTTTTTTATCAAACATGACTTTATCAAAATTTCAAATTTTTATTTAAAAGTTCGTCGTTTTTTTCCAAAATTTCGGCATTTCTGGAAAGTCGATTTTTGCTGAATATTTCGACTTTTTTTAATTCTGAAAATTTCAGCTTGTTTATTAAAATTTGCCTTTTTCTCGAAATTTGGTCAATCTTCCGATAAAAAACGTAAATTTTATTAGAATTTAAAGTTTTGTAAGGAAATTATGAAAAAATTTATGGAAGTTTTAATTTGTTAAAATTTTGACATGTATCATTTATTGGACATTTTCTTATGCCACATTAGGCACGGTAGGGCGCCTTTCTTCCTTCAAGTCGAGCAGTCGAAGAGAAAACAAATAGTTATCCAGGAAATTTCCATTTCTTTCTTATTGCAATAAAATCTGACTCTGGAAAATTTCAAAATTTCAGTAGAAGATTAAGCGCTTTTTCTCAAAATCCAGATCTTTTTTTTGGCAGAATTTCCATCATTTTCTGATAATTTAGCCTTTTTCTCAGAGTGTAAATAATTTATTTCAAAATTTCGACTTTTTTCCTAAAATTTGACTTTCTCAGGAACATTTTGTCGATTTCGAAGTTTTCTCGAAATTTCGTTTTTTTTTTCAAAACTCAATAGTTTTTCTGAACATTTAGCTGATGGAACGGACTGGTCCTTGGTTATCTTCAAAAATTGAAACACAGAACTTGTCCCCTGAAACCAAGAAAAATTAAAAAACACAACAAAGGTTGCTCTAACGCGTTTCGACAGTCAAGCTGTCATCTTCAGAGAGAAACAGCTTGGCTGTCGAAACGCGTTAGAGCAACCTTTGTTGTGTTTTTTAATTTTTCTTGGTTTCAGGGGACAAGTTCTGTGTTTCAACATTTAGCTATTTTCGAAAATTTAAAATCTGATTTTTTGGAAATTTGGACTAATTTCTTTTTCATGAAATGTTGAATTTTATCCCAATATCCATATTTAACATTTTCTTGGTAAATTCATCTTTTTTTTCAAATTTTTTTTACTATTTCTCTTAAAATAGACTTTTTCGAAAATTCGATTTTATTGTCAAAATTCTACTACTTAACTTTTGTTTCAAAAATCGTTTTTTTTTAAGTTTAATCTACTCGCAAAGGGTAAACCCATTATGCTTCCAAAGCACTGCGAGTAGGATAGGTTGTAATTTTTAGGGAAAATTCCGTTCGGTAACAAGTTCCATAACTTGGAAGTTCTATAGAAAAAAAGAGTCTCCATGGACAGAAGTCCTCACTGTTTCAAGCTGGACCGCACAATTTGCTGTCTCCGACTGTCTAGTATGTCTCAAGAACCTTGCCCTTGGGGGCATCAATCCTATTAGTTCCAGCGAGCATTTCCGCGATAGTACTTATTCCCCAATTTTTCTTAGTATTTTGTCTTTTGAACAAATTTCCACTTTTATCTCAAAATGTGATGTTTTAAGGTTCTGAAAATATTTTCTGTCTAAATTAGGTCGGTATGTTAATAAAATTATTGAGAAAAATATTTTTGAGGCTTTAGAGAAAAAGATTTCTTATAAATTCAACGTTTTTACTAATTTTGAAAACAATGTTTCTGGGAATTTCTCAAAATTCGGCTTTTTCACAAAATTAGATCATTGAAAATTTTAACATTTTTCAAATTTTGGACATTTTTGGAGCTTTCGTGATAGGTTAGGTTTTTAATTTTAATATGATATACCGACTTTTTTACTCCGACCTTTCCAAATTTTTTCTTCGAAATTCGTCTTTTTCGAAATTACTAGTTTATTTTCAAAATTCCAATTTTGATCTTAAAATTGGATTTTCTTTTGGATAACTGTAATATTTTCTAGAAAGTGCGATCTTTTTCTCGTAATTTCTCCAAATTGTACGCACTTTTCAAGAATCGTGATTTTTTCAAAGTTCATTTTGTTAATTATCTGTTTTTTCTTAATTACATTTTTATATTTGATTTCCATTATTTCAAATTATTCTTTGAAATTCATCTTCTTCTGTAAATTTTGACTTGTCTCAAAATTCGATATATTCTGTTTCATCTGGACATTTCCATTTAAAATTGAATTTTTTTGAAAATTTGGCTTCTTTCACAAAATTCGTTTTTTTTTTTAAATTAGATCGAAATTTTAATAGAAATCTAAGTGTGAAAACAATATTTTTAGGAAATTTTGAGAAAAAGATTTCTTGTAAATTTCAAGATTATGTTAACACTTAAATAAAGTAAAAATTCTGAGAGAACTATTTTTGAAAGTTGCAATATTTTTTTTAATCTAAATATGACTTGTTATTGAATTTTTTAAAAGTTTAATCTACTCTACTTTTTTCCCAAGAATCGACCTTTGGAAATTTTGTCTTTTTTTTACATTTTCACTTTTCGAAATTTTGACATTTGTTGAAGTTTTCTGAAAGATTTCTTTCTAAAGTTTGACTCTTTTTCGAATTTCGATTTCAAATCTGAAAATTCAATGTCCCCAGTTCGTGTAGTTTTTACATAAGTGAAAATATATGTATGTACAGTACATTACTACTCAGCCGGAAGGTTTTCTTTTTTTGTAGACGCAGCAACCCTCACATAATTCGGTATTGGTATGATAGGTACTTAATATTTCTCTAAGTACAAAGTAAATTTGGAAAAATAATCACGATTTTCGAAAAAATGTCTGAATTAAAAAAATTGAAAATTTAAAGTAACAATTTTTAAAAAGTGGGAATTCATAATAAAAAGTAGAATATTTGAAAAAGTCTACATTTAAAAATAGGTAAAAATGTTCAAATAACTTAATAATTGATTAAAATTTTGAAAAATGTCAATATTTTGGAATGGAGAAATCTTAAAAGTTGAAATTTTAAAAATGTTGAAATTTTGAGCGGTATTTTCAAAATACATAAAAATTTAAAAATAACGCAAAATTTTCAAAACAAGTCGAATTTTTGAAAACCAGACAAAATTTTAAAAAGTCTCAAATTTTTAAAAAACCAAAAATATTAAAAACGTTAAAATTTTGATAACGTATAAAATATTGAAGTCTTAATTTTCAGAAAAGGTGGAAATTTTCATACAAACTTGAAATTAGAAAAAAGCAATTTTCAATAATATAATAAAAATGTTGGAAAAAATGTCAAAATTTCGAAAAAGGCGACATTTCCAAAAAAATTCGGGAACGAGAGACATTGTCAAAAACAATTCAAAATTTTTAAAAGGATGAAATTTTGTACCCTAAATTTCAAAAATAGTCTAGATTTTCAAAATTTTGACAAATTTTCAATCAAATTTGAAATTATCGAAGTCCAAATATTGAAGAAAAGCTAAAATTATAACAAGTCGAAATAAAAAAACGTCGAAATTTCGGAAAGTTAAAAGTTTTGGATAAGTAGTATTTTTTTAATCGATAATTTTCAAAAAAATTTAAAATTTTGAAAGCACATGTCGACAGTTTGAAAAAAAAGGTGAAATTTTGAAAAGGTCGAAAATTAAAAAAAAACGAATTTTTTAAAACGGTCTTGCCTTCGAAAAAACTACATTTTCAAAAAAGTAGAAATTTTTAAAGAATAGAAATTTTGCAAAAAAGTGTCAACATTTTCAGGAAAGTCGAGATTTTCAAAAAACCATTGAAATTTTTATAAAAGTAAAAATTTTTAGAGACAATTGCAATAAAAAAAATCGAAAGTGAACTGAACGTTTTGAAAAAGATAAAATTTTGCGAAAAATTTGACATCTCTAAAAAGAACCTAAATTTTCAATTAAAGTCGAAATTTTCGAAGTCTAGATATTGAAGAAAGGCTAAAATTAACAGGAACCGGAATGAAAAAAAAGTCGAAATTTTGGAAACTAAAAGTTTTGGATAATTTATATTTTTTTTAATCAATAATTTTCAAAAAAATGTAAAATTTTGAAAACAAATGTCGACAGTTTGAAAAAAAAGGTGAAATTTTGAAAAAGTCGAGAATTTAAAAAAGACGAATTTTTTGAGTCGTGCCTTCGAAAAAACTACATTTTCAAAAAAAATAGGAATTTTGAAGAGTAGAAATTTTGCAAAAAAGTGTCGACATTTTCAGGAAAGTCGAGATTTTCAAAAAGAAACCTTGAAATTTTTATAAAAGTAGAAACTTTTGGAAACAATTACAATTAAAAAAAATCGAAAGTGAACAGTGAATATTTTAAAAAAGATAAAATTTAAAAAAAATTTGACATCTCTAAAAAGAACCCAAATTTTCAATTAAATTCGAAATTTTCGAAGTCTAGATATGAAGAAAAGCTAAAATTAACAGGGAAGTCGGAATGAAAAAAAAGTCGAAATTTTGGAAAGTTAAGAGTTTTGGATAATTTATATATTTTTTAATTGATAATTTTCAAAAAAATGTAAAATTTTGAAAACAAATGTCGACAGTTTGAAAAAAAAAGGTGAAATTTCGAAAAGTCGAAAATTTAAAAAAAACGAATTTTTTGAGTCGTGCCTTTGAAAAAACTACATTTTCAAAAAAGTAAGAATTTTAAAGAGTAGAAATTTTGCAAAAAAATGTCGAAATTTTCAGGAAGGTCGAGATTTTCAAAAAAACCTTAAACCACCTTGAAATTTGTAAAAAAGTAGAAGATTTTGGAGACAATTGCAATAAAAAAATGGAAAACGTCAAAAACAGTGAACATACTGAAAAGGTCAAAATTTTGAGAAAAAGTTGACATTTGTAAAAATAACCAAAATTTTCAATTAAATGGGATATTTTCGAAGTCTAGAAATTGAAGAAAAGCTAAAATTAATAGAAAAGTCGGGATTAAAAAAGTCAAAATGGTGGAAACTTAGAAGTATTGGATAATTAATAATTTTTTAATTGATAATTTTCAAAAAAAATTAAAATTTTGAAACCACATGTCGACAGTTTGAAAAAAAAAGAGAAATTTTGAAAAAGTCGAAAATTTAAACAAGACGAATTTTTTAAAACTGCCTTGCCTTTGAAAAAACTACATTTTCAAAAAAGTAGGAAATTTTAAAGAGTAGAAATTTTGCAAAACAATGTCGAAATTTTCAGGAAGGTCGAGATTTCCAAAAAAACCTTAAACCACCTTGAAATTTGTAAAAAAGTAGAAGATTTTGGAGACAATTGCAATAAAAAAATGGAAAATGTCAAAAACAGTAAACATACTGAAAAGGTCAAAATTTTGAGAAAAAGTTGACATTTGTTAAAATAACCAAAATTTTCAATTAAATGGGATATTTTCGAAGTCTAGAAATTGAAGAAAAGCTAAAATTAATAGAAAAGTCGGGATTAAAAAAGTCAAAATGGTGGAAACTTAGAAGTATTGGATAATTAATAATTTTTTAATTGATAATTTTCAAAAAAATTTAAAATTTTGAAACCACATGTCGACAGTTTGAAAAAAAAAGAGAAATTTTGAAAAGTCGAAAATTTAAACAAGACGAATTTTTTAAAAATGCCTTGCCTTTGAAAAAACTACATTTTCAAAAAAGTAGGAAATTTTAAAGAGTAGAAATTTTGCAAAACAATGTCGAAATTTTCAGGAAGGTCGAGATTTTCAAAAAACCTTAAAACACCTTAAAATTTGTGAAAAAGTAGAAATTTTTGGAGACAATTGCAATAAAAAAAATCGAAAGTGTCAAAAACAGTAAACATACTGAAGAGGTCAAAATTTTGAGAAAAGGTTGACATTTGTAAAAAGAACCAAAATTTTCAATTAAATGGGAAATTTTCGAAGTCTAGATATTAAAGAAAAGCTAAAATTAACAGGAAAGTCGGAATGAAAAAAAAGTCGAAATTTTGGAAAGTTAAAAGTTTTGGATAATTTATGTGTTTTTAATCGATTTTTTTGAAAAAAAAGTAAAATCTTGAAAACAAATGTCGACAGTTTGAAAAAAAAGGTGAAATTTTGAAAAAGTCGAAAATTTAAAAAAGACGAATTTTTTAAAACTATCTTGCCTTCGAAAAAACTACATTTTCAAAAAGTAGAAATTGTTAAAGAATAGAAATTTTGCAAAAAAATGTCGAAATTTTCAGGAAGGTCGAGTTTTTCAAAAACACTTTGAAACACCTTAAAATTTGTAAAAAAGTAGACATTTTTGGAGACAATTGCAATAAAAAAATCGAAAGGGTCAAAAACAGTGAACATTTTGAAAAAATAAAATTTTGATAAAAAGTTGACATCTGTAAAAGGAACCCAAATTTTTAATAAAATCCAAAACTTTCAGTTACTTTATTTAAGTGTTAACATAATCTTGAAATTTACAAGAAATCTTTTTCTCAAAATGTCTTAAAAATATTGTTCTCATACTTGGATTTCTATTAAAATTTCGATCTAATTTAAAAAAAAATAAACGAATTTTGTGAAAGAATCGAAGTTTTCAAAAAAATTCAATTCTAAATGGAAATGTCCAGATGAAATAGAATATCTCGAATTTTGAGACGAAAGTCAAAATTTGCAGAATAAGATGAATTTCAAAGAATAATTTGAAATTAGTGAAAATCAAATATAAAAAAGAAATTAAGAAAAAACAGATAATTAACAAAACGGACTTTGAAAAACCACGATTTTTGAAAAATACGTACAATTTGGAGAAATTAAGAGAAAAAGATCGCTGTTTCTAGAAAATATTACAGTTGTCCAAGAGAAAATCTAATTTTAAGATCAAAATTGGAATTTTGAAAATAAACTAGTAATTTCGAAAAAGACGAAAAAAATTTGGAAAGGGAGTAAAAAAGTCGGTAAATCATATTAAAATTAAAAACCTAACCTATCACGAAAGCTCCAAAAATGTCCAAAATTTGAAAAATGTTAAAATTTTCAATAATCTAATTTTGTGAAAAAGCCGAATTTTGAGAAATTCCCAGAAATGTTTTCAAAATTAGTAAAAACGTTGAATTTATAGGAAATCTTTTTCTCTAAAACCTCAAAAATATTTTTCTCAATAATTTTATTAACATACCGACCTAATTTAGACAGAAAACATTTTCAGAACCTTAAAACATCACATTTTGAGATAAAAGTGGAAATTTGTTCAAAAGACAAAATACTAAGAAAAATTGGGGAATTTTCTACAAGTATTATCGCGGAAGATGCTCGCTGGAACTAATAGGATTGACTACTAAATTTTCAATGATCTAGTTTTGTGAAAATGTCGAATTTTGAGAAATTCCCAAAAACGTTGTTTTTAAAATTAGTAGATGTTGAGAATTTATAAGAAATCTATTTCTAGAAATCCTCAAAAGTATTTTTCTCAACATTTTCATCAACATACCGACCTAATTTAGACAGAAAACATTTTTAGAACCTTAAAATATCACATTGTGAGATAAAAGTGGAAATTTGTTGAAAAAGACAAATATTAAGAAAAATTGGTGAATTTCGAAATAAACGATTTTTGAGACAAAAGTTCAAGTAGTAGAATTTTGACAATAAAATCGAATTTTCGAAAAAGACCATTTTAAGAGAAAAAGTAAAAATTTGATAAAAAAGATGAATTTACCAATAAAATGTTAGCAATCGGATATTGGGATAAAATTCAACATTTCATGAAAAAGAAATTAAGTTCAAATTTCCAAAAAATCAGATTTTAAATTTTCGAAAATAGCTAAATGTTCAGAAAACTATTGAAACTATTGAACTATTGAAAAAAAAAACGAAATTTCGAGAAAACTTAGTTTTTAAAAACGTTCTCGATCCATCCCCTCTGATGACGCAAAACTTCACACTACATTATTGTCCGGAAGCGCAAGAAGGGAACAAATAAGGCCAGTTTTCGGCACCTGAAGCGCCTCATTATCACCGACAGTGCCAACATGAAATTCAACTTCTTCCAGCAAGTCTAATAAAACGTCGTCATTGGACCTATCGTCGATTTGATTGCAGTTTTCGAGTATACCAAATTTAATGTCGGCATCGGCGCTTCCACAGCTACTTTCGTACGAAGCCTTTGTGGTTACCGTGAATTGTTCCCCGAATTCGTCCTCGATAAAAACATCGTCGTAGAAATTTTTAAAGAATAGAAATTTTGTAAAAAAATGTCGAAATTTCCAGGGGATTTTCAAAAAACCTTAAAACACCTTGAAATTTGTAAAAAAGTTGGAATTTTATGGAGACAATTGCAATAAAAAAAAAACGAAAGTTTCAAAAACAGTCAACATTTTGAAAAAGTAAAAATTTTGATAAAAAGTTGACATCTGTAAAGAGAACCCACATTTTCAATAAAATCTAAAATTTTCAGATTTAAAATCCGAAAAAGAGCCATACTTTAGAAGAAAATCTTTCAGAAAACTTCAACAAATGTCAAAATTTCGAAAAAGTGGAAATTTCAAAAAAGACAAAACTTCTAAAGGTCGATTCTTGGAAAAAATAAATATAAAATCCAAAATTTTTGAAGTCTAAATATTGAAGAAAGGCTATTATTAGAAAAATCGAAATTTAAAAAAAGGTCAAAATTTTGAAAAGTTCCTAAATAAAATTTTTTATCACAAATTTTTAAAAAAAATTTGTTTGAAAAAAAAATTTTGTTATTCTGAGAAAGCCGACATTTTCAACAATTTTATTGAAAGAATCACGAAATTATAGTAACAAAATTTTAAAAATTAACATTTCAAAAAATGTCGTAATTGAAAAAATAAAATTTTCAGTCAAAATTAAAAAAATATTATTTTCAACAAAATTAAAATTTTGACAGAAGCGAAATTTTGAAAACTTTAGAGCCTCCAAAAAACTTAAATTTTAGAAATAGTATAAATTTTTAAAGAGTAGACATTTTGTAGAAAATGTTGAAATTTTTTTAAATAATATTAAAATTCTCAAAAGGGTAGACATTTTCGGAAACAATTGAAATACATAACAAATCGAAAGTTTCAAAAACACCAAACATTTTAAAAAAGTCAAAATTTTGAGAAAAAGTTGACGTTTTTAAGAAGAGCCCAAATTTTGACAAAGTAGGTCGAAATTTTTCAAAGAAAGTCTAACTTTTAAAATATAATCGATTTTTCAAAAAATTCAACTCTTCAAAAATCATCCCGTTATCAAAAATATGTATTGTCAAGTTTTCAAATAAATCTAAAATTCTTGACAAGTCGAAGTTTTGAAAAATGTCTAAATGTTCAAAAAAGCGAAATTTTGAAAAGTTAAGATTTTGAAGTCAAACATTTAAAAAACCAAATTTTTAAAAGCGTCGAAACTTGAATAAAGACAGTCGAAATTTTAAAAGGGACGTAGTGTGAAAAATTCATATCTTCACGAAAAGGCAAAATTAAAAAATTCGAAAAATTAAAAAAGTGAGAATTTCAAAAAATCGAAATTTTGGAAAAATGATTGAATTTACAAAAATCGATTTATTTAACACGTTAAAGAACGTCGCTGGCCCTGATAATAGTGAATGCGATCGAGTGACATATTAGCAAGTTTGTCCTCATAATCTTAATATACCTAAAAAAAGTCGTCGTCTGGAATTAGCAACGCTACTTACAAATAACATCCGAAATTATTCCCAAATATTATGTCGTTTTCGGTTACGGATTCGGATATTTTTTTATTTCGGATATCCGACGGTTTCGGTTACGGTTAGGGAGCTCTATAACGATCCCTAATCGATATTACTTAAAAGTGGTACTGCCTTTCAATGTGCCCCAAAATTTTTGAGACAAAATCAAATTTTGAGTTAAAATTGCTCCCATATGGGAATTCGAAAGCTGAGAGAGTTTAAAATTCATAATTTAAAACGTTTATGCATGACAAAATGATGGTTGAACAGAAATCAGTGAATATATCAACACATTGACGTATATTTTTCCAATCGCCGTAATTTGAAAGAAAGAACCATTCGAGTTGGAAATTAAAAAAAAAATGTTTAACCTAGTTCAACCAAAGCACCTAATAAAACGTCGATAGTTGCATTATTAAATACAAAACTGGAATTTTGTAATATACTAGGGTAAGGCAAAATTATATTCAAATACAATGAGCTGCAGAAAGCGTTTATTTGAAGTTTTCTTAAAAAATTGGTAACTTGAAATACATCTGAACTACTTATTGAAGATAGGCTAAATAGAACGCAAGATTAGTTCATATGATTACTCCCAAATTAACCAATCATATCTCGTCCGGCGACAATTTAAATATGATCCCAACCTAACCACAAAATAATAGAACTCTAATAATGTTTCTACAAGCATGTAACTCTAATTTCTAAGTAGACGAACTAAAAAATGTATAATAATCATGCATGAAATTTTACCTTTCGGCTACTAACGAGTTATAACCTAAAAATTCTTAAAATTTATTGTTTAAACTTTGGTACCACTAACTTGCGAGTGGGAAAATTTCTCTTTCTCTGTTGTCGTATAAATGTCAAAAGCTTTGTTTAGGTTGATGTTCATAACTAGCTATGGTTTATGTACAGTGTGCTTATTTAGTAAACAATTTTGAAAAGTATTTTTATACACAATATGTAGTGTTGCAGTGGTATTAATACCAAATATACATAAAACGGTAATTTAATAATATGTTGTTCTCGTCTTGTTTCTTGTTTACGTAGTTTTTATCTAATTTTAACCAAACAGGAATGGAGGATCTCACCGAAGCTAATTCAATAATACACGACGAAGTTTTTCACAACGATGGTCTCAGCAACATTAAAATCATCAAAGTCGAATCTATTGAGGACGACTCCGAAACCGACTATCAATGCGCCCCCGAAACCGACAATCAATGCGGCCCCGAAACCGGCGATCTTTCAAACAGTTTCCAAGGTTTGCAAATTAAGCACAATCCAGATGACAGCGAAGATGAGGACGATGTTTTTATCGAGGACGAATTCGGGGAACAATTCACGGTAACCACAAAGGCTTCGTACGAAAGTAACAGTGGAAGCGCCGACGCCGACATTAAATTTGATATACTTGAAAACTGCAATCAAATCGACGACAGGTCGAATGACGACGTTTTATTAGACTTGCTGGACGAAGTTGAATTTCAAGTTGGCACTGTCGGTGATAATGCGGCGCTTCAGGCGCCGAAAACACCAAAGGAGGTCATCCAGGGGGATGGATCGAGAACGTTTTTAAAGACTGAGTTTCAGAATTTCGAAGCGCAAATGAGCAGTCTTTTAACGGTTGAGTACAAGGATCAAGATTATATAAGTGATGGGTCCTCGAGTAGTGAGGATGAGAAAGAGATTTCATCACGAAAAAAGAGTTCGTCACAAAAAGGATTTTCATCATCAAAAGGGGTTATAGCATTAAAAGGGAAAGCAAAACTGCCAATGCATAAACGAAAGCCGATAAGTTATAAAAAGGAAATTGAAACAGGTTTGAGTAAGGCTTATCATTTGCCAGAGCATGTGGAGAAAGTGGGACATGGATATCGCAAGCGAAAGAAGAAAATTAAACAGGACAATGCGGCTTTGTAAGTGTAGCATGTTATTTTTAAGGTATAAATATTTTTTGATAACTTTAATCACTATATTCAAAATTTTTGTGACATTTAAATTTAGTGTTGGGATATTCGAATCCAAGTTGCGAAATGTATTCGATTCTGGCAAGATATCGAATGCATTCGAATTCTCAACTGAAATATTCGAATACTCTTAGAGTTCTCGCAAGGCAACATTTCATCCCCACACGATTCATAAGTTCTTGGGTTCCCGCTTGCAAGCTCGCATTCAAATGCCTGTATTTGAGATTATGGTATTCGACTGCCACAAGACATTCGAATGCTGAGTAGGTTTCGCGTTAAGTATTACAACGCTACACAATTGTAGCCAGTTCTTGTATTCGAGATCATAGTCGTACATTATACTCGCACATTTCTGCATTCGAATACATAGTTTGCATAGTTTTATACAGAATGTTTTCGTAACTGGATAACCATGTGTAAAATGGAATTCTAAACATAAAATAAGAATAACTTGTCCTCACAAAATAATTTTGGTGGAACGGACTGGTCCTTCGGTTATCTTCAAAAGTTGAAATACAAATCTTGTCCCCTGAAACCAAGAAAGATTAGAAAACAACAAAGGTTTCTCTTAACGCGTTTCGACAACCAAGCTACTCACAAAATAATAATAATAAAACACCATTGAGTGAATTACAAGAAACTTAAAAAAAAAACTTATTACTAGAGCCCGGAAGTTGTGGCATTTGCCGCCATATTTGCCATTTTTGACAATTTTAGGTGATTTTACGATTTTTGATGTTATTGCCATTTTTTTGTCATATATTCAGAAAGACAAATAAAAAACATGTTTAAAATTGCATCAACTATGATTTTATAATAATTTACAATTCTGATAATTTATCTTTATTTAAATGAGTCTTTAATATCTGGTCCATTAACCATGACGCATGCAGGATTTGCTTCATGGGGAGACCATAATCGTTTTGAAAAATTGATGAACAAAAAAATCTTCCAGTATAGTAAACATTTAACTACATTATATTTTCATTTAATTACATGAACTGGGGGTAGAAATTTCGAAAAATAACTAAATTTTGGAAATAGAAAATCGATTTTAAAATAGAAATCGAAACTTTCCGAGTATTTCGAAAAATTTCATAAACAAAAATTCAAAATTTTCCAAGTCGAATTTTATGAAAAAGGCAGCATTTGTAGAAAAAGAGCAATCGGAATTTTTACCTTATCCAAATTTTAACAATCTTGAAATTTACAAGAAATCTTTCTCGAAAAAGAGATAGAAATATTTTCTTCGCTTAGTTTTATATTAAAATTTCGATCCAATTTCGGAAAAATAAACAAATTTCAACAAGAAGGCGTGGTTTTCACAAAAACTTTCAAATTTAAATTTCCAAAAACATAATTTTGAGGCTAAAGTCAAAATTTGAAAATTAGACGAATCATGCAAACCAAGCTAAAACTCGTAAAAGTCAAATTTGGAAGAAATTTTCAGAAAAAGCTAAATACTAATGAAAATGATTTGAAAAAATAAACGATTTTTGAAAAATACAGACGAAATTTAGAGAAAAAAGGTGACAGTTCCAGGAAGAAAATCAGTTTTGAGAACAAACAATTCAAAAAATCAATATTAAAATAAGAAACTAATATTTCAGGAAAACCGAAAAGTATCTAAATTTATTAAGTCAAATTTTGTGAAAAAAAAGTTGCAAGTTCCACGAGAAGTTGAATTTTACAATTTTTTTTCGGAAAAAATCGAAATATCCCAAACATCGAATTTTACTATACGAGCTGAAATTTTCAGAAAATTAAATTTGAAAAGGTCAAACTTTCCAAAAAAAAAAATATATATATATATATATATACAGGGTGAGTCACTAAGCGGGAATCGGTCTTTGGTAGGCGTATCGTTCAAAATATCGAAAACTGTTTCGAATAAAAGTTGTTCGAAATAAAGTTTTCCACAACCTAAAATTATTGCCAAATATGGCGGCCTTCCGGTTGCGCCGGAAATGAACACAACTTTCTTATTTTAAATAGAACACCCTATGTATTTTTACGTTTTTGGTTTTCTTGTTAAAAATGAATATGAATTTATTAAGACGACATAGGCCCTTAGTTGAACCGTTTTCGCGTAATTTAATTTTTTTGGTTAAATTTGACGATTTCGGAGCTTGACGCCATTAACGATATTTTCCAAAGGCAATGACTCAGAGTTGTGTGGCATACGGTTTTGGATTCAGGAAGAAATGGAGTATTTGTTTACGTCTTTGCTGTTAGCAAGATTTCTTAAATTTCTTCACATCCGTCGACTCAATTCTTCAGTTGTTCAAACATGCATAACTTAATATTTTTCAAATGCAACCACCTATCTTGGATGCGAAATTAAATGACCTTTTTTTGGTACCAGGCATTGCCACCTCCGTCCAATAATTTTTGAGAAATTTAGAATTTTGTAAAAATTTTAATTAATTTCGTATTATCGCGTTAGCCCTGGATGTCGCGGTTTTGTTTCGTCTCGTTTGTCCGACAATAACTGACAATTTATCTCATTATTGTCGCGAGGTCTTGGTATTAGTACCGAAAGACAATGTTTTCTCAAGAAGAATTGGTCGATATGGTTTACGCCTTGGGCAGTGCTGACAGAAATCCATTTCTTGCCTCAAGAATTTATGCCCAACGCTTTGCCGATCGGAGACATCCAAATTCAGTGGCATTCGCTAAATTGAGAGAGAGGTTTGAGCGAACTGGTAGAACGAAATACGAGAAAAAGGAGCGTAGAATACCAACGGCGCATGAAGAAAACCAAGTTTTAGTTGCGGATGCTGTTGCCCAAGATCCGCATTTAAGTACCAGAATAATAAGCACGGAATTACAAATAAGTCAAACCTCAGTTTTACGAAACTTGCGTAAAAATAATTTTCATCCGTATCGTGTCCAGCTAGTACAGGAACTCAATCAAGCTGATTTCAACAACCGAATGCAGTTTTGTGAGTGGGCGTTACGAAAACTATAAGAACAAAATGACTTTTTGGACAATGTACTATTTACCGACGAATGTACATTTCATAAGAACGGCTTCGTGGGAAGACACAACTCCCATTACTACCACACTGAAAATCCTCATTGGATAAGGCCCTTAGACCATCAGCATAGGTGGTCTCTGAATGTTTGGGGGGGTGTCATAGGAAGATTTGTTGTCGGACCACACTTCTTCAATGAACATTTGAATGCCAACAATTACTTGCATTTTTTGCAAAATCAATTGCCCGAAATGATAGACAATTTGCCTCTTGCTGTCGTGCGGCAAATGTGGTTCCAACATGATGGGGCACCGGCACATTATGGAAGGGATGTAAGGGAGTTCCTCAATACACAATTCCCTAACAAGTGGATAGGAAGAGGAGGTCCAGTGGCCCGCAAGATCACCGGATTTAACTAAACCAGATTTTTTCTTGTGGGATCATGTTAAGCAAGTTGTGTACCAGGAACCACCAACTACCCGAGAAGACATGATGGACCGGGTTCGTGTTGCTTTCCAAAATATCAATGAAAACGTCTTGGTGGATGTGAACAATTCTTTGCTACAGAGACTGCGCATTTGCCATCGTGAAGCTGGTGGTTATGTTGAACATTTAATTTAATGTTATTATTACCATTGTTTATGTATTCTTCTTAATATTTGTTGCAACTTACTGTTACCGATTTGTTTATTGTTTATTTACTTTCTTTAATGCTTTACACTGAAATCCAATGATGATTTTCAGTATCGTGGTGTATCGTTTCCTTCCCACGAAGCGGTTCTTAAAAAATGTTTGTACATTCGTCGGTTAATAGTACAATGTCCGAAACGGTCATTTTGTTCCTGCAGACTATGTAACGTCCATTCACACAACTGCATCGATTGTTAGTCAGCTTGATTGAGTTCTTGCACTAGCTAGGTGTGATACGGATGAAACTTGTTTTTACACAACAATCATGAAACCGATTTTGGGCTTATTTGTAATGTCACACTTATTCTTCTGGTTCTTAAGTGCGGATCTTGGACAACAGCAGCCGCTACTAAAACTTGGTTTTCTTCATGCGTCGTTGGTTTTCTACGCTCCTTTTTCTCGTATTTCGTACTACCAGTTCGCTCAAACCTCTCTCACATCTCTGGTCGACAAACCGTTGGGCATACCTACATGTTACAATCTCTAATAAAATTGTTTATTTTTTGAATTTTAATTATTTTAGTTAATAATTAATATTTGGGCCATTGTGTTTGCCTTACCCTAACAATTGACCTACTTTTCAGAAAATAATTTTCTTCAAGAAATGTAAAGTGTAAACCACATCAACCGATTCTTGTTCGAAAAACATTTTCTGTAATTTGCAGGATAAACGAGACGAAACAAAACCGTGACATCCAGGGCTAACGCGATAATACGAAATTAATTAAAATTTTTACAAAATTCTAAATTTCTCAAAAATTACTGGACAGAGGTGGCAAGACCTGGTACCAAAAAAAAGGTAATTTAATTTCGCATCCGATAAGATAATCCAAGATAGGTGGTTCCATTTGAAAAAACTAAGTCATGCATGTTTGAACAACTGAAGAATTGAGTCGACGGATGTGAAGAAATTTAAGAAATCTTGCTAACAGCAAAGACGTAAACAAATACTCCATTTCTTCGTGAATCCAAAACCGTAAGCCACACAACTCTGAGTCATTGCGTTTGGAAAATATCGTTAATGACGTCAAGCTCCGAAATCGTCAAATTTAACCAAAAAAATTAAATTACGCGAAAACGGTTCAACTAAGGGCCTATGCCGTCTTAATAAATTCATATTTATTTTTAACAAGGAATCCAAAAATGTAAAAATACATAGGGTGTTCTATTTAAAATAAAAAAGTTGTGTTCATTTCCGGTGCAACCGGAAATCCGCCATATTTGGCAATAATTTTAGGTTGTGGAGAACTTTATTTCGAACAACTTTTATTCGAAACATTTTTCGATATTTTGAACGATACGCCTACCAAAGACCGATTCCCGCGTAGTGACTCATCCTGTACATAGAGAAAGGGGGGAATTTTGAGTTAAACTAATTTCAAGGAAAAAATTCAAAATTTTAGAATTTCGAGGAAATACTCGAGATTTCTTAACTTCGAATGAGATAAAAATTAAAATTTCTCGAAAGAGACATGTATCAAAATTTCAGGAAAAAGGCAAAAAAATCACTCAACATTTCCAAAATGTTTCGTTCTAAAAGTTAAGAAATTCAATAGAATTTCCAAAAAAAGTCAACATATCGAGGAAAAGGTCAACATAGGAAAAATACATAAAACTTGCCAAGAAATTAACAATTATTCACAAAAAATCGAATTTTGCAAATAAAGTCAAAATTTCGAAAAATAACTAATAATTAAAAATAAACTCTTAAATTTAAAAAAGACTTGATGAAAAAGTCGTTATTTTCAAAATAGAATTCAAATTTTTCAGAGAAGGTTTGATTTCCAAAAAAATTGAGAATAAATTTGAAATTTTCGAAAAATGCGAATTTTTGTCTTTTTATCAAAATATCGACCAAATTTCAAAAAAAATCACATTTTGATTAATAAGATCAAATTTGCAGAAATTAGAATTTTAAAGAGTCGAAATTTTCCCAAAAATGCAAATTTTGAGAAATGGCGAAATTTTGAAAAAAAAAAACTGACGAATTTGAAGATAAAAATTCAAAAAGACGAATATAAAGAAAGAGGGGAATTTTGAGTTAAAATAATTTCAAGGGAAAAATTCAAAATTTTGAGAAAAAGACGAATTTCGAGGAAATACTCGAGATTTCTAAAATACTCGAGTTTTCTAAATCTCGAAAGAGATAAAAATCAAAATTTCAAGAAAAAAGCAAAAAAAATCACTCAACATTTTCAAAAAGTCTCGTTCTAAAAGTTAAGAAATTCAATAGAATTTTCAAAACATTTCGAGCAATATGTCAACATAAGAAAAATATATAAAATTGCGAAGAAATTGAGAATTCTTCACAAAAAGTCATATTTTAATGCAGAAAAATTCGAATTTTGCTAATAAACCCAAAATTTCAAAAAAAACTTAAAAAAAAGACTTGATGAAAAAGTCGTTACTTTCAAAATAGAATTCAAATTTTTCAGAGAAAGTTTGATTTTGAAAAAATTTTAGAATAAATTTGAAATTTCCAAAAAACGTAATTTTTTCCATTTTATCAAAATATCGACCAAATTTCAAAAAAAATCACATTTTGATTAATAAGGCGAAATTTGCAGAAATTAGAATTTCGAAAACAGTCGAAATTTTCATAAAAAAAACTAATTTTGAGAAATGGCGAAATTTTGGAAAAAAAAAACTGACGAATTTAAAGATAAAAATTCAAAACAACGAATATAGAGAAAGGGGGGAATTTTGAGTTAAAATAATTTCAAGGAAAAAATTCAAAATTTTAGAATTTCGAGGAAATACTCGAGATGTCTGAACCTCGAACGAGATAAAAATTAAAATATCTCGAAAGAGACATAAATCAAAATTTCACGAAAAAGGCAAAAAAATCGCTCAAAATTTCCAAAAAGTCTGATTCTAAAAGTTAAGAAATTCAATAGAATTTTCAAAAAAAAAATCAACATTTCGAGGAAAATGTCAACATAAGAAAAATATATACAATTGCGAAGAAATTAAGAAGTCTTCACAAAAAATCAAAATTTAATGCAGAAAAATTCGAATTTTGCGAATAAAGCCAAAATTTCGAAAAAAGACCAATATTTAAAAAAACTCTTAAATTTAAAAAAGGCTTGTTGAAGAAGTCGTTATTTTCAAAATAGAATCCAAATTTTTCAGAGAAAGTCTGATTTTAAAAAAAAAAATTGAGAATTTGAAATTTCCAAAAAATGTAATTTTTGCCATTTTGCTAAAATATCGACCAAATCTCAAAAAAAACACATTTTGGTTAATAAGACGAAATTCGCAGAAATTAGAATTTTGAAAACAGTCGCAATTGTCACAAAAAGTAACAATTTTTGAAAAATGGCGAAATTTTGAAAAAATTGACGAAATTGAAGATAAAAATTCCAAATTTTGAAGTCACATTTGAAGGAAAAAAGATCCTTTAGGAATAAGTTTAAAATCAAAAGGGATTTTATAAAAGAAGATTGAATTTTCGAGAAAACTGTTGAAAATTTAAGGCAAAAGTTGAGGAATCAGTTGAAAATATTCCGCCATTTCTAAAAAAAATCGAAACACAGTAAAAGCCCGACATCGAGAAAAAAGGTCGAACTTTCGAGAGAAAAATCGATATTTCGAGAAATTGAAATTTTAATTTGAAAAAAGTCGAATTTTGCGGATAGAATCATAATTTTGTAAAAAAGACGAATTTTGACAAAAGTAGTTGTTTCCAGAAAAAGTCGAATTTGGGGGAAAAATTGCCATTTCAAAATAAAATGGAAATTTCGAAGAGAAAACCAAGTTTGAGAATACAGTTGAAATTTTTTGAGAACATTTTTTCGTAGGTTTGGAAAAAGCTAAATTTAAAGAATGCTGTAGAAAATCGTTTAAAAAATAGTTGAAAATTTCAGAGAGATTGAATTTTGAGAAGGGACGAAATTTGGAAAAAAGCGACGAATTTGAAAATAAAAATTCGAAACTTTGAGAAAGTCAGATTTTAACGAAAAAAATCGGATTCCAAGAAATTCGAAATTTCAAAAAATAACCTCTTTACCGGTCGTGTTGAAATTTGAAACTATTATTTAGTCGAAGTTGTTAATGTTTTTTTATTGATTGTCTTTTTTTTTAGCATAAGTAAAGACAATTTGCGATCGAGAAGGAGCTTCCATTTATCGGATGCCAACGTAGAAACACCACCGACACAAAAAAAGCCGGAAAACCAAACTGATGAATCTTTTGGCAACTCCAGAATACAAAACAATGACTCTTCGCATTGGAGCAACCCCGAAAATAAAAATGATGGTAACAATGGGGCTTCAAGGGTAAGTGGGCCAAATAAAGTAATAGTAACTAAGGGTAGAAGAGGCCGAAAACCAAAAAGCAAGTGGGGGACCGATAGGTTCCACAAACAGGTTAAGCCTCCCAAGTCCGCCAACCTGACCAAACCCAATGACGCCGAATCCGCTAGCACCGCCAAGCCCATCAAATCTACCAAAACTACAAAGAGGGGCAAGCCCATTAACTCCGCCAAAATTGGCAAGACCGGCAAGCCTATCAACTCTGCCAAAACTACCAAAACCGGCAAGCCCATCAACTCACCCAAAACTAACAAGACCGCTGAGGCCATCAAGACAACTAAGCCCCTCGTTCCGAATTATGGATGCAACTACTGTGATTATGTAACGTTCCATTTGGGAATTTTGACGCGACATAATCTCTTGAAACATACGGGGATGAAAATTTCCTTCAGAAAACTGACTTGTGAAACCCCATTGAAGAAGGACGATCGAGAAAGCGCTGAAGCGGAGAAGAAAGAAATTAACTTACCAAAACCTCGCTACCGCTACATTTGCTGCTTATTGCAATTTCGTGGGCTTGAATGCGAAAGATAACGAAGACCATACGAGGAGCAGCCACCCCGGTAGCAGCGTGTCGTTTATCAAGCTCCCACTCCTGCCCGAGCAAAACACCTCTGAATCAACAGCCTCTGAATTAAAAGCCCCCGAATTAGAAGCCCCTGAATTAGAAGCCCCCCGATTAGAAGCCCCGGAATTAGAAGGGCCTCCATTAAGCTGTATAAAGCGGGAGGACGGTGATAATTTAGATGAGGAACACTGGGCTAGGGCAAACAGTGGATATGCCACGGATGCGGAAGCAAGAAGTCTAAGTCCTGAAGGAAGCGGAGAGAAAAGGCAAAGTAAGGGGTCGAAGTCGCACCATTAGAAATGTTGATAAGGAAACAAGAGGTCGAAGTTGTCTCACCAGAAATGAGGATGACAAAGCAAGAAGTCTTTCCAAAGGAAGCCCATACGAAAGCGAAGCAAGAGGCAGAAGTTGCACCACAACAAATTCAGGTAACAAAGCAAAAGGTCGAAGTCACATCACCAGAAATGGAGTTGAGGTCAAAGCAAGAAGTCTAACTCCGAAAGGAAACGGAGAGGAAGACAAAATTAGAGGTCAAATTTGTATTCCCAGAAATGAAGACGACAGAGCAATAGGTCGAAGTACTACCAGCAATGAGGATGACCAAGCGAGATATCGAAATCCGAAAGAAAGCGGAAACCGAGGCAAAGTAAAAGATCGCAGTCGCCCTGTAGGAAGCGAAGATGGCAAAGCAAGACGCTTTGATCACATGGATGAAACAACAGATCAAAATTCTATAAAAGGAAGCCAATTCAGGGGTCGCCCCCTAGGAAGTAAGAATAAGAAATATCGACGTGTCAAGGATTATTATACAAGAAGTGTAGATCGCAAGGGTGACCAAACGAGAGATAAGAGTCACTTTGTAAAACATAAGGATGACACAATAACAGATCAAAGTTCTAAAATAGGAGGAGAGGAACACAAAGTCAGTGGTTGCGATTTCCTTCCAAAGAACAAATATCGAAGTCATGAAGATTGTCAAGCGAGAGGCGTAGATCGTAAGGATGACCAGACAAAAGGTAAAACTCGCTTTGCAAAAAATACGGATGACGCAGTAACAGATCAAAGTTCTAAAATAGGAGGAGAGGAAAACATCGCCAAAGGTGGCTGCCGCCTCCCAGAAATTAAGAAAAAAGATCGAAGTCTCGAGGATTATTATGTAAATAAACAAATTCGTACCATAACAGATGACGCTAAGGTAAAAAGTCGAAGTGGACAAAATCCTCAAAGAATTAAACGACATAGGAGGAAAGGCAAGCCTAAATTTAGTCGCATAAAAAGACATTTAATCAGTAAGAAGAACGAAGACAGTAAGAAGACCGAAGACGGTAAGAAGACCGAAGACAGTAAGAAGACCGAAGACAGTAAGAAGACCGAAGACAGTAAGAAGGCGGAAGACATCAGTAAGAAGGCGGAAGACATCAGTAGGAAGGCAGACAACATCAGAAGGAAGGCGGAAGACATCAGTAAGACGGTAGAGAGGAGTAGTAGGAAAAAACGTAGCAATAAAAACACAGACATCAGTAAGACCATCTCAGTGAGAAAAGATGCCTCATTAGCGAACGTTAACATAGAAGTCAATGAGGCTAATGACAAATATGGAGTTGTTTCGGATCTGGCCGGCCTAACTCTCTCCGCTGACGAAGATGTCAGTGGAGCTGTTTCCGATGAAGATACCGATCGAACCCGAATAAAAAATCCTTTTATCAGTAAGAAAGACAACAGCAAGAAGGCGGAAGATAGCCATAAGAAGAGGGAAGGCAACAACAAGAAGACGAAAAACAGCCATAAGAAGACGGAAGGCAACAGTACGAAGACAAACGCCAACAGTAAAGGGATAGAAGGCATCAGTAAGACCATTTTAGTGTCTAAAAGATGCCCAATCAGCGGACGATAACATGGAAGGTAATGACGCTGATGACAGCTATGGAGTAGTTTTGGATTATGACAGCGAAACTCTTTCCGCTGACTTAGGCTGCTTTCGATGAAGATACCGATCGAGCCATCTTCGATAAAGACCTCAATGAAGCCGTTCCCACTGAAGGAGAAGCGGCCAAAGGCGGATGGCAGTTCAGCTGCAAATATTGCAACCTCACGTCGTTTTCGCTGGATGTTTTAGATGACCATTTGGCCAAGGAGCACGCGCTTGTGCAAACCGAAGAAAGTTCGCAAAAATGCGCCGCAGAGCGCGAATTCGATTCCGATTCCGAACGGGAAACCTCAGACCATCTCTTTCAGACTGTTATCAATAATCTGGTGAAAGATTTAGGGAAACTCGCCGAGGAAAATTGCCCAGCGAATACAAGTGTGGTTACGCCATCCGAGTATGATGTTGACTCGAGCCATTTTACCTTTCTTCACTTCTATCTGGTGAAGAATATCATTTCCGGTATGTTTTACTTAATCGTTTCGGACAGGAAGAAGATAATCGCGAAGGTTTCGGAGGTATCCTGTTTCTTTTTTCTACGTTGTTTCTATTGCCAGTGTAAGTTGTGGGACTTTCCGTAGGATTCTCAAACATTTCACGCAGGAGCATTATATTTTGGATTTAGAAGAAGTGAGCGAAAAATATGTTATCGCGGTACCTCCTTTTTATGTTAATGTGGTCGACGGTAATGTGTCTTTTGCTGAAGCAAAATACCACTCATGCGCGACTATTTCGAACGCCCCAAAGGTCGATGAATGTCTTCTGGATCACACGTATTTCAAAACGTCCTCTTTGCACGAGCCTTTTGACAATTTTCTTCAGTATATACCTAACGTGACTCCACCCAGCGACCAGAGCACTAAATCATTCTTCACCACCTTAAGAATGCTGAATCTCACTCCCGAAATCAACCCTCTCTTCGAATGTGTATGGTGCTCTTTCACGACTATTTACGTTAAGAATCTCGTGAAGCACTGTCAGCGGCTTCACAGCTTCAACAACGTAATTATGTGCCCGTTTTGTCTCGAACCACAAACCGCGAACAAGCTACATAAAAGCGACAGCCACATATATCAGGAGCACAGCGCCTATCATAAGCCAGAAGAAATCGATACGGATCCATAACGATGCCAAAGCTGTAATTTCGGCACAAACATCGATAATCGACGACATTACAAGAGCTACAAGCGAAGATTCCAACAATTGCGCTCGCGAAGAACTTAAGTCGCCCAAGGTTTTAACCCGAGATACCAAATGCAACACCTCAACTTCAACCCGCGTAATGACACTGCATGAATTCGAATCCGAATTCGTCAAATATTCGGTCCAAAAAATCGACCGAACACCCGTGTCCGCTTCGAAACCCCACAATCCATTCTTAGAAAGCCCCAGTACTACCACAGTCATCAAACGCGGCAGCAGAGCGTTGATTTTGGATGAAACCGATGGAAGGTTTAAAGTGCTTCGGCGATACTTCAGTCGAAATAGTGAGCGAAAATCTTCAAACTTACGAAATGTCCCAAGGAGTTGACGAAATATCTCAAGTTGACGAAATGTCTCGAGAAGTTAACGAAATGTCTCAAGGAGTTGACGAAATGTCTCAAGATCTTGTCAGAGATAAATATCAAAGGCTTAACTATAATCCAAGGAAGGATACAAACGCAGCACCATACCTCAAAACATTAACAAACTGCGCCAAAACGTTGACAAACTATCCCAAGACAACAAATTGTTCCAAAATGATGAATTGTCCCAAAACGCTGACGAAATTGCCCTACAAATTGAAGAAACCCAAAGCTTCAAAGCCAATGCAATTAAGGTAATGCGCGTAGCTCTATCTAAAAAGGGAGTGTCCCAAAACGCTAAGAGACTGTCTCAGAAGGGAAAGGTTGTCGACAAAAGCTTCAATGAAAATTCTTGGAATGTGGCCAATGCAGCTATTCTTCAAGGTGACGTTGCTTTAAATACTGACGAAACGGGTCAAGATTTCGATTGTAACGTAAGTGATAACCAGGGAAGAATCAAGCAGGGATCTGAAGTAAAAGCGAGCGTCCAATGCGTCGCCAGTGAAGCAAATTACGGATATTTTGATACCTCAAGTGACTACCACACCAACTTACTTGCTTCTGGAATACCCCCTAAGAAAAAGAAGGTGATCGTAAAGAAACCTGAAACTAAAACCAAATTAAAAGTAAAAAAGACGACGATGTCAAATCAAACTATACTTAGTAACAGACGAGGAACTCTCAGACTTACTAGAGGGCAAATTAATGTTACACGTTGTTGACAAAAGTCGGTCCCCGAAGCCACACTCTTCAAATATTTCATCATCTGGTTTTTCAACATTTGTTAGACCTAAACGTACTGCGCCCCTAATCATACCACATAATTCATTACAGAAAGAAAGCAATTATCCCCTACACAGTGATGAGCAAAATAACGATTTAATGAACCTAATTATCAAGCTCTTAATGGAGTATAATTTTATGGTCGAAAGCAGCCCTGGGACTTTAACTGTAACACAGCAAGACGCAATTCGGTCGCAACAGAACATCACTCGGTCCCAACAGGATTTATCTTGGTCTCGACAAGATGCAACTTGGTCTCGACAAGATGAAACTTGGTCTCGACAAGATGCAACTTGGTCTCAACAGGACGTAACGTTGTCACAACAGAAGGTAATTTGGTCGCAGCGGAACGTTGACTTCGTCCAACAGAGTACGGCCCTTGATTGCAAATCTGATGACTATCTGCGGAGAAGTTGGGTTATCACAAAAAAAGACTGACTTGCTTGAACACGATGCTTGCTCATCACAGCAGATGATTTCATCGCTTAAGGAAACTGTTTCAGTGCAACAAGAGAGTGGCTCACTACAACAAGTAAGTGACTCGGTACAACACAAAGAAGAGTCTCTACAACAAAACTGTGGTACGCTACCGCAAGAAGTTGGTCCAAAACAACACTTTGACTTTCGTCAACAGAAGACTTCATTACGGAAAGAAACTGACGAGCCTTCGCAAAAGAGTGGTAAGCTTACAGCAAGAGGATGTCACGAAACAAGAACACGCTGACGTGCGTCAACAGAAGATTTCGTTGCCAAGAGAATCTGGCTCTCTACTGCACAAGAGCTGTCCCACTTTTGCAACAACAAGAAAATGACTCGGTGCTAGGAGAGAATGCTTCGCTTCAACAGGAAGGTGATTCGCTTCGGCAAGGTGACTCCCTTCGACAAGGCGGCTCCCTTCGGCAAGGCGACTCCCTTCGACAAGGCGACTCCCTTCGACAAGGTGACCCTCTTCGACAAGGTGACCCTCTTCGACAAACTGACCCGCTACAAGAAGGTGACTCGCTTCCACAAGAGTGTGACTTGCTTCAACAAGAGCGTGACTCTCTTCCACAAGAGCGTGACTCTCTTCCACAAGAGCGTGACTCTCTTCCACAAGAGCGTGACTCTCTTCCACAAGAGCGTGACTCTCTTCCACAAGAGCGTGACTCTCTTCCACAAGAGCGTGACTCTCTTCCACAAGAGCGTGACTCTCGGGCAGAAGAGAGCGACTTACTACAACAAAAAAATGATTCAGAACCCCAACATACTGATCTATTTAAACAGAAGACTTTATTAGAGAAAGAAACTGATTCAACGCCAGAGGAGAGTAGCGCCTTGCTGCAAGACAATGTCTCAAAACGAGAAAACGTTGATGTACTCCAAGGGGAGACCTCGTTGCAGTCTCATTCACTACAACAAGCCAATAGATTGCTGCTGCAAGAGAATAATTCACTGCAAGATAGCGGCTTGCTGCTGCAAAGAAGTGACTTGCTACTACAAGAAATTGACTCGGTGCAAAGGCACGTTGACTTTCTTCAGCGGGAAAGTTTATTGCAGAAAGGATCACTTCAACAAAAAGAAATTGATTCACTACAACAGACCCAGGTGGGGTCCTTGCAACAAACTGGTGGTTTATTGCAGCAGAACATTGATACATTACAGGAAAAAAGTAGTTCGATTCAGCATGAGATTGGCTCATTTCAGAAAAAGACTGGTTCATTACAGAAAGAGACCGGTTCATTACAGAAAGAGATTGGTTCATTACAGAAAGGGATTGATTCGTTACAGAAAGAGAGTGACTCATTGCTAGAAGAGACTGGCGTCGAATCTCCACAAAAAGGGGCCACATCCGTACAACAAACTGATTCTTCATCTGAGCAAAACCCTGAGAAAGAAATCGTTCCAGTTGAACACGCGAATGACTCATTACAAAAAGATAGCTCATTACAGAGAGAGCCTGATTTACTACAACAAGAAACTGCATCCATGCAACAAACTGGTTGTTTACAACAGCATGAGACTGATACATTGAATGAAGAAAGCGAGATTGGTGTACTACATAAAAAAATTGGAACGTTGAAACAAACAGAACCATCGCAAGACCTTAATTCACTACAACCGCAACAGATTCCTTCATTACATCAAATTGTTCCATTACAAGTTGAGTCAGACTCAGTTCAGAAATCAACTGATCCACTAAATCAACAAACTGAACCATTACGAGAAACTGATCCAATACAAGAAACTGGTCCAATACAAGAAGCTGGGCCACTGCAAGAAACTGAACCATCACAAGGTGTCGACTTACTACAGGGACAATCTGATTCACTAGCAAGAGAAAGTTGAATCTCAGCCAGACTCAGTTCAGAAAACAATTGATCCACTAAATCAACAAACTGGACCATTACTAGAAACTGGCCCAATACAAGAAACTGGGCTACCTGCAAAAAACTAAACCATTACAAGATGTCGACTTACTCCAGGGACAATCCGACTCACTGCAAGAGAAAGTTGAATCTCAACAACAAGTTTGTGGCTTACTGCCGCATAAAACCGAAACATTACGACGGGATAGTGACTCAGGATATCCAAGCATTGCTCCACTGCATCAAGCAAGTCAAAGTTCGCGGATGCACCAAACCGACACCTCAAAAAATCGCTCTTTCTCCAACCTCATGGAGAAGCTAAGGCGACTTCAAAATTTTGCTTTTGTAGAGCAGAATGCCGCAAATTTCGTTGGTGGGGATCTGCGGATCACTTTCACTCCGTTGAATCAATTGGATGCCCACAAGTTTGTCCCCATGGCTTCCCATACACTTTTGGTTAGGTTTGTAACCGGCAACAATGCTCTGATTTCGGTATCTCCCAGTTCTGACAACTCAGTTGTAGGAACAAAATTGCAATCAAACGACGCTCGGAATTTCTCCACTTCAGCGGTTTCGATTTCTCCCGCGTCAGCGGTTTTGATTTCTCCTGCGTCAGCGGTTCCGAATTCTCCGGTTTCGTCGGCTGTTGGTTTTGAATCTTCTGGTTTAAGCGTTTCCAAATCTTGCCCCTTTAAAGGTTTCCAGTCGTTCTACTTCAGCGACTCCTAGTCTTTTAACTTCGAGAGCATCTGATTTTGGTACTTCAGCAGTTCAGATGTATGCTGGTTTAAACATTTCAAATCTTGTCCCTTTAATGATTCCTGGTCGTTCTACTTCAACGACTCCTAGTCTTTTAACTTCGAAAGTATCTGATTTTGGTACTTCAGCAGTTCAGATATCTTCTGATTCAAGCATTCCAAATCTTGTTCCATTAAAGGTTTCCGGTCTTTCTACTTCAGCGACTCCCAGTCTTTTAACTTCGAAAGCCTCTGATTTTGGTACTTCAGGCAGTTCGGATATCTGCCGATTCACTCATTTCAAGCTTTAACGTTTCAGTGGTTTCAAATTCTACTTTGTCGAATCCTAATTTTGATACTTTGGCGGTAAACTAGTCTTGGTCCTTCAAAAGTTCGGATCTCTTCTGCTGCGACTGCCTCAGAAACTCAATCGGTTACAAACTCCACGGCACCCAATTTTGTTACTCCAGTATTTGGAATCGCCTCCCCTTCTGGTATTCCAAGATGCACGTCTTCACTAGATCGGAGTTTTATAACTTTAACCCCCTCGAATTCCTATGTTGGATTCACAAAGCAAGCTTTACTGGTTGAGAGCTCTTCTACTTCAGTGAATTTAAGTTCCATTTCAAATATTTCGAATTCTTCCGATTTGGTAGTCCCGAATGTTTCAACAACAACTGAATCCCCTAAGCAAGCTTCATCGTTACCCTCACAGACCAAAACGGTGCATTATGTACTGAAATTTTCGCCCTTCCTGAAAATCTTGGATTCTGAAAACATTTTGGTTACCGTAACATCAAACGAACCCCAGGAACTTAAGCCCTCTCCACCAGGTATAGTAAAAGCTAAGACTCGAAAGAAAAGTACTGGTTCAGTTGTCTTAAAAGATGGTGGCAAATGCCGGTTTCTATTGAACAAAACAAAGCAAAGGGTGTCTCCTCATTTTGAAATGAGCAAACCATTGAATCCTAAAAAAAAGGTGCAGAAATTACCTCCAAAAGGCGTTCAGATGTCTTCTACTGCGCCTCATTCTTTATGGAAACCGCAGCTGAAGCTTTCGTCACGTCAGAAGACCTTTCAAGTAAACGCTAAGACTCTAACGAATAATACCGCGTCAGTTGCCTTGAAATGTCAGCCTAAATCGAGTGAAATGAAAATAACGCTGCCTCCCGTTTTTGAATGCTTCAAACTACAGAATATTCGAAGATGGAGGTTATCAGAAACGCCTAATACGATACAATCCGTTAGGTCCAATAACATACCTCTTTTGGGGTATCGACTTCACAGCGTCATTTGGCAAAAGTTTGGTTGTGAAATCCTTGAAAATCCAGCAATGTTCCTTTGCCCGTTTTGTGGAATATGGGGGCCATTTCGAAGGAACTTTGACCAACACATGAATCGTGTTCACTATATTCGGCGAAACAGAGTAAGTCTTCAAAAAATCTTCTTTCTGAGATTGCCGACGTGTGGTACGGAAGATTATTTAGTGCGTGCTTGGCACTTAGAAGCCGAACGTATAGCTAAAGCTCAAAAGCTAATAATCGATAGTGATCAACAGAAACAATCGCGCGATTGCATTAAAAATTATTCCACCGGGCTTTGGTGGAACAAAATAATTCTTTTATTGGAAACTTCGAACGGTTACGAATATGCTATCACGGATAAGTCTATGATAAAATACAGCTACTTCCGCGACATCTGCAACGAGGAATCGAGTAATCAAGGACAACAAGTAATTAATTTACTCGCCGCCGTTTTTAATATCGAGGAACTAAAATTATTGTATAAATGCAACAAATGCGGAACGTTGCTATCGTCGTTTAAACTGGTAAGGTTTCACATGATATCTCACGATATTACAATCCCTAAATTCTATCAGCAGCATTTGCTGAATAAAATCCAACCTAAAGCCTTGCAGTCTGCCATCTTGCTCAGCAACTTAATTAATATGAACGCCAGCTTCCCTATAAACTTGGAAGATTCCATAAATTCCGTTTTCTGGAATTCCAGAATCTATAGGACTTTGGACGTCGTCAAGGAGTCTCACCCTGACATGAATTTGGATAACACAATTTCTAAGGAATTAAATTCGGAGACAAAGTTAGACCAAAATATTTGCGAAGCGGCCCAAATCACTGCACCAGCTGTATCTAAACGTCTCAGTAAGGATGGAATGGCCACAGGGGAATCTGCAACTGAGGCGAGTAAAAATTCAGCGAACATTAGCTCCCATGACCTAGATGGTGATGCTACTGGTTTAAGTGGTGGCGCTAATGGTCTAGGTGATAAAGTTGATGTCTCAGTTGGCTACGTTAGTGCCCCAGATAACTTAGATGATCAAGCTGATGTCTCAGATGAGGACCATATTTTTCTACAAAACGAGGCTTATGACTCCGATGATCACGATAATGCTTTAGAAGACCCACTTGCGCTTGATGATCCACTTGCCCTTGATGATTCACTTGCCCCAGATGAATCTTTCGTCGTAGAAAAGGTTCCTGGTTTAGCCGACCCATTAGCGTCAGAAGACGAAGACTCCTTTGTCCTTGCTCTAGATGGCCCTCTTGTCCTCGATGATCCTCTTGCGCCAGATGACACTTCCACCATTAGTGACCCTCTCGGCTTAAATAACCATGTCGTCATAGAAGACCCTCTGGGCAAAGATGATTCTCTTGCTACAGATGAGCCTCTAGCCAAAGATGGTGATGTTATTGTCTTAAATAGTGACGCGTCTACACTGGATAATGCCACGATAGGTGGCCTTCATATCGCTGGAACTAACGACGTAAAAGATGATGACGTTACACCTTTGGATGCAGCGAGTGGTATTACATTTTCAAACAAAACGAAAAACAGAGACGAGTCAAATTTGTCCCAGGCGATGACGGTAGTAAAATTTGATCCAATGCTAGGTGAATTTTCCCAGAAGAGTACATCTCATCTGCTTGGTACCCCAAATGCCAAATTTAAAAAACGACGACAGATCAATATATTAAGCAATATAAAGCTACGCGATGCTGTTTCAAGCGAAGATATTTCATTAAAGAACCACCGCTTTAGTCACAGATTAGCTTCTGCTGCTAACAATAGCGCGGAAAAAAAGTTAAACAAAGGATCGTGTAAGCAATGTTTAACTGAGAAAGTGCTACGAGTTGGATCAACAATAAATGTAAGCTGCGATATTAGTGCTGCCTCGGCCAAATTGGAACCAAACGTGACGGAAATCAAACCGGGGATAACTCGAACATCTGAAGGTTCAACTTCGGCAATTTCAAGCTGCGTCCTTGTGGCTGACTTAAACCCAAAAGTTTCCGATTCGAGGCCTAACATTTCTGATCCAAACGCAATACTTTCTGAATCGAGCGTGACCGTTTTCAACTCTAGCCCGAAAATATTCGAATCGAGCGCGAGAGTTTCTGACACGAACGCGAAACTTTCAGATTCGGTCGTGACAGTTTCTGCCCCTAGCGCGAACGTTTCCGACTCGATCGCTACCGTTTCCCACTCGACTGTGACCGTTTCCGACTCGAAAGCGGCCGTTTCCGACTCGACCGCGACCGTTTCCGACTCGAAAGCGACCGTTTCCGACTCGACTGCGACCCTTTCCGACTCGCCCGCGACCGTTTCCGACCCGAAAGCGACCGTTTCCGACTCGCCGGCGACTGTTTCTGACTCGAAAGCGACCGTTTCCGACTCGACCGCGACCGTTTTCGTTCCGAGCCCGGGAGTTAGTGACTCGAGCGAAAAAGTTTCCGATTTGAAAGGGAAAATTGAACAGTCTCTCATTTATGATTCGCCCGTGAATATTTCCTGACTCGCCTGTGAACATTTCCTACTCGCTTATGAACATTTCTGATTCGGGCGAAAGCGATTCTGGTTCGCGCGTGCGTGGTTCTGACTCACGCGTGAAAGATTCGCATTCGAATCCAAGATATTTTGATTCGAACGCAAAAACTCCTGACTCGAGGGAAGAAGCTTCTGACTTAAGCACAAAATGCCCTTACTCAGAGGTAAAATCTGAACCAAGCATAAAGTGTTCTGACTCTTCTATGAAATCACCAGGTTTGTGCCTAAAAGATACCAGCTTGGTCATAAGGGATTATACTTTGAGCGTTAAAGATTCTAACTCTAGCGCAAAAGCATCTGACTCTAGCGCGAAAGCTTCCGACTCAAACGCAAAAGCTTTCAATTCGAGCGAAACATCTTCTGATTCGAGCTCATCCAGTTCCTGTTTTTATGTGAATGATACTGATTCTAGCGCAAAAAGTTCCTATTTTTGTACAAACGATGCTGATTTGACTCAAAATCTTCCCGATTTGGGCGCAAAAGCTTCTGATTCTGGTATGGAATGTTCTGATTTGTGTCCAAAAGATGCCTCCTCGAACATCAAACATTCTAAATTCTTAGATTCTGCCTCGATAGTGAAAGATTCTGATTTAAGCGCAAAAACTTTTCACTTGAACGCAAATCTGTTTCATTCGGGCGCAAAAGATTTCGATTCTAACGCAAAATATGTTAACTTAGACGCAAAAGATTTCGATTCGAGCATTAAAGATTTGAAGTCCAGTGCAAAAGATGTTGGCTCAAGCGCAAAAGATGTTGAACCGAATTCAAAAGCTTCTGATACCAATGACTTAACCGTACAGCATTCCAAGTCCAGTGGTGATAACCTAACAAATTCCGACTTGAACGCGAACGACGATCTTGTCGATTCCCAATTAGTGGAAGATTTTAGCTCCATAACATCAACTGATAGGAGTCTTACTGCCAATGTTTTCCAAGCATCTGAGGCCAATACAAACACCAAAGAAGTTATTGAATTCATTAGAAATGTGCAAAAAACATCAAAGTCCACTATAAGTGCCCAGCTCGTTAACGCACCAAATACAAAAACAGAAATCTTGGTTGAAAGCGAAACAAGAGAGATTGAATCTAGCAAAATATGTGGAAGTATCAAAATAGAAAGACCGACATCAGAATATATTAGCGAAGGGGACAAAGGTCGCACTTCTTTGATCCAAAGTGAACACAACGTTTCTTTAATTAAATTGGAAGATTCATTACAACAAACCTCAACAGAAACGAGAATTGATGCAGCAGCAAAAACACCATCGTCTTCCCTCGACTTAGAACGTAGCCCCAAACGCCCCAGACGTTTAGGCACATTAATCAATGAAATATCGACTTATCACCAGTTGAAAGACGCAGCGTTCAAGTGCCCACATTGTACATATTCGGGGTTTTCCAAGTCACGATTTGATGGCCATGTGAGAAGGAAACACAAACAAAGTTCCATGCAATTATCCATTGATACTAGCGACGGAGGAGAAAATCCTTTTGTAGAGGGACCTTCGAAAGTGACAGATGCAGGAAATAATAGGGGAAAAGGAGTTGATGAAGTGGAAATTGGTTCGAACGAATTCACCAGTGTAAAACCTTTGGAGGAAACTAATGGAGCTCTAGGTATAGCGAACGTTAAACAATTAAGAACCCACATGGCGGAACCAAAACTCCAGTTGGTGGAAGAAAAATTGGGGAAGGATCGAATAACAAGTAAAAGAAAAGAATGCGAAACCCAAGAGGAAGATGAAAAACCAAAAGAAGTCCAGAATGAAGACACGAACCTAAAGCAGACGGTAACTAATGCACCGGAAGTTAAACTAATCAGAGAAGCTAAAAATCTCACCAAAGGGGAAAGAGAAACACCCAAAAAAGAAATAAAAGCGATCAACGACGATGCAAAAGAGATTGGCACATCAGTAGAACAGTTGCAAGAAGGTAGAATAGGGTTCGCATCTAAAGAAGATGGAAAACATTTTACGCAACCAATTATTATTCCCAAGAAACGTGGAAGGCCATTCAAGAAGAAACGCCTGGTACTAAACAGTACAAATTGGACAGAGTTAGATTTGAAGGAAGATGGCAAAAGTTATACGCAACAATTAATTGCTCCCAGGAAACGTGGAAGACCATTCAAGAAGAAACACCTGGTTCTAAATAGAACAAATAGAGAGAGTAGCGAAGAAAGGGTTATGACAGAAGCTAATGCAGCTGAAGAAACACCTAAAATATTGGATGAAACTAGACATGACACCAAAGAAGAAGAAAAAAGAGAGACGCCGAAAGAAGAAATAAAGGCGATCAAAGAGGATGCAAAAGATTTTGGTACATCAGTAAAACAAGCGCAAGTAAATTGGACTGAATTCGATTTAAAAGAAGATGGCAAAAGTTGTGCGCCCTCGATGATTATTCCGAGGAAACGTGGAAGACCATTCAAGAAGAAGCACTGGACAGTAAGCCGAACAAATATGAAAGAGTTAGATTTGAAAAAAGATGGCAAAAGTTGTACGCAACAAATAATTACTCTCAAGAAACGAGGAAGACCATTCAAGAAGAAACGCAAAACAAATAGAGAGAGCGGCAAAGGAAGGAGTATCGTAAGAACTAAGGCAGAGGAAGAAACAGATGCAATATTAGGAGAAACTAAATATAAGTCTAAAGAAAAAATAGAAACCACCCAACAAGATATAAGAGTGATTAAAAACGATGTAAAGGAGATTCACACACAAATGTTCGAACACACTAATCATGCGACTGAAGAAAAAAGAGAAACAACCAAACAAGAAATAAAAATGCTCAAAGACGATGTAAAAGATATTAGCACATCAGCAAAACAATCACAAGCAAACGGCACAGAGTTTGATTTGAGAGAAGATGGCAAAAGTTGTACGCAACCAAAGATTACTCCCAGAAAACGTGGAAGACCATTCAAAAAGAAAAACTTGGGAGTAAACAGAACAAATTGGATAGAGTTAGATTTAAAAGAAAATGGCAACAGTTTTACACCACCAGTGATTACTTCCATGAAACGAGGAAGACAATTCAAGAAGAAACACATAACAAATAGAGAGATGAGCGAAGAAAGGAGTATGATAAGTACTAATGTAGAGGAAGAAGCAGATACAATATTAGGAGAAACTAAATATGAGTTTAAAGAAAAAATAGAAACCACTCAACAAGATATAAGAGTGATCAAAAACGATGTAAAGAAGATTGACACACAAATGTTCGAACACACTAATCAACCGATTGAAGAAAAAAGAGAAAGAACCAAACAAGAAATAAAAATGCTCAAAGACGATATAAACGATGTTGGCACGTTAGTAAAACAACCGCAAGCAACCAGGACAGAGTTTGATTTGAAAGAAGATGGTAAAAGTTCTGTGCAACCAATGATTACTCCCAAGAAACGTGGAAGACCATTCAAAAAGAAAAACTTGGAACTAAACAGAACCCATTGGATAGAATTAGATTTAAAAGAAGATGGCAAAAGTTTTACACCACCAGTGATTACTTCTAGGAAACGTGGAAGACCATTCAAGAAGAAACACTTGACAGTAAATCGAACAAATATGAAAGAGTTAGATTTAAAAAAAGATCGCAAAAGTTGTACGCAGCAAATAATTACTCTCAGGAAACGAGGAAGACCATTCAAGAAGAAACGCATAACAAATAGAGAGAGGGGCGAAGGAAGGAGTATCATAAGAACTAATGCAGAGGAAGAAACAGATACAATATTAGGAGAAACCAAACGTGAGTCTAAAGAAAAAATAGAAACCACCCAACAAGATATAAGAGTGATCAAAAACGATGTAACGGAGATTCACACACAAACGTTCGAACTCACTAATCATGCGACTGAAGAAAAAACAGAAACAAACAAACAAGAAATAAAAATACTCAAAGACAATGTAAAAGATATTGGCACATCAGCAAAACAACCGCAAGCAAACGGGACAGAGTTTGATTTGAAAGAAGATGACAAAAGTTGTACGCAACCAAAGATTACTTCCAGTAAACGTGGAAGACCATTTAAAAAGAAAAATCTGGAACTAAATAGAACAAATTGGATAGAATTAGATTTAAAAGAAGATGGCAAAAGTTTTGCACCACCAATGGTTACTCCCAGGAAACGTGGAAGACCATTCAAGAAGAAACACTTGACAGTAAACCGAACAAATATGAAAGAGTTGGATTTGGAAAAAGACGGCAAAGGTTGTACGCAACAAATAATTACTCTCAGGAAACGAGGAAGACCATTCAAGAAGAAACGCATAACAAATAGAGAGAGGGGCGAAGGAAGGAGTATCATAAGAACTAATGCAGAGGAAGAAACAGATACAATATTAGGAGAAACCAAACGTGAGTCTAAAGAAAAAATAGAAACCACCCAACAAGATATAAGAGTGATCAGAAACGATGTAAAGGAGATTGATCCACAAATGTTCGAACACACTGATCAACCGACTGAAGAAAAAAGAGAAAGAACCAAACAAGAAATAAAAATGCTCAAAGACGAGGTAAAAGATGTTGGCACGTTAGTAAAACAACCGCAAGCAAACAGGACAGAGTTTGATTTGAAAGAAGATGGCAAAAGTTCTGTGCAACCAATGATTACTCCCAAGAAACGTGGAAGACCATTCAAAAAGAAAAACTTGGAACTAAACAGAACCCATTGGATAGAATTAGATTTAAAAGAAGATGGCAAAAGTTTTACACCACCAATGATTACTCCCAGGAAACGCGGAAGACCATTCAATACGAAAAACCTGGCTGTACATAAAACAAAGAAAGAGGGAAGTGAAGAGAGATTTGAAGAGCCGAATATCTCAATTAAAACCGATAACGATGACGATGAAATGGAAACTGTCGAACAAGCAGACTTATGTCGAAAACGTTTAACAAATAATCTCCTGGAATTAACCAAGAAACAATTACTGCTCAATAAAAGGCGTAGAAAAAGCAGAATGCTACAATTCAAAATTGGGAAAAATGCAGACCACTCAGAACTGAGAAAAAATCTCTTGAACAAGCAGAAGAAGCGGTTGAAATTAGAAATGGGAAGCACTAGAGAATTGAAAAACACTAAAGCTTCAATAATGAACCAAAGAGGACATCCAGATCTTGAGAATATAAACGAGAAGGTAACTGAAGAAAAAACGCTAGGAAGTAACAAAGTTGAGTTTCATTTGGTGACAAACGAGATAAATGTGGTAGAACTTGATGAAAATGTAGAAGAAATTCAGGAAGGCGGCGAACACGTTGAAAGCATTTTCGTGCAGACTAACGACGAAATAAGGAAAAACTGCGAAAGCTCATCCACAAGTGCGAATACTGTAAAGGAAAATGAGGAAACCGCCGATTGCCTTCCGGCAATATTGCGAAAAAGAGTTGGGGAACAGACAAAGCAGAGTTGTAAAAAGACAAAACTAGAAAGCGTAGATGAGAACAAGCAGAAAATACTTGTGGGTCAAGTAAGACCAAAAGAAAAATGGTTAAAAAACGACGGAGCACGCTACAAGAATTTTCATGATGGAAGAGGGACAGAAAAATACCAACACGGCCAGAAGCATCTGCTCGAAGAGGCAAATGTTAATAAAATACTGACCAAAAAAGCAAAATTAAAAGGTGGTGGTAAAGGAGATGAAGATAAAGAAGATGAAGATGACGTACTCCTAGAGGAACTTTCTCTTAGTTTAATGGACAAAGAATCAAATATTTCGCTGACGAAAAGTGAGGAGAACGTGGGAGGTAAAACATCAGAAGCAGATATAAAGAAAACACGGGCAGATGTAAACGGAACAATAACAGATCTAAAGAAAAGAATGATAGATACCTTAAAAGTTGGCAAAAATATAAATTCGAAACGATTAAATCCAAAAACGGTAGAATTAGATGCCAAAAAACAAGAGTTAAAGGCAGAAGAAATTAATGTGAAACCAGAAGAGGTAGAATTCAGTCTGAAAGAGGAAAACTTAAATGCAAAAGTTATCGATTTAAAACCGGAAGGGGAAGAATCAAATTTTAATAAAACGAAACTAAGTATAGAAGAATCAGATGCGAGTTTTTTAGAAGGAAAACTTGATACTGCAGATGCTGAAAAATCGAAGAAAAGATCGAGAAGGAGGAGAACAAAATTTAATTCTGATGCAAGTAGTGGGAATTGCACACGTCAGCTCAGAAGATCCACTACGCTAGAGAGAGAGAAGAATGTGAATTCTAGCTTAACGATCTTAGGATTGGAGTGCCCAAAATATGAAAAAGTATCAACCGAGGAGTCAAACGAAAAACCTCCCCAAGGAACTTCCTTGACGAGAGAGAAAAATCCAAATGAAGCGACACCTACCAAAAAATCAACCCCAAGACGTTTACGGAGGAATATTTTGGAATCTGCGGGGACTTTGGAACCAAATCACAAGGCATATGAACATGAACATGAGGAAACCCTGAACAAGGGAAATACTGAAGCATTTGTAAAAAAGCAGCAAAGAAAACTAAATACTTTAGAAGCTGAAAATGCAATGGAACGGGCGCTTAGAAACCAAGAAAGACCAACCACGGCAGACGCAAAGAGCCAAGAAATTGTGAAAGCAGCGAGGAGCCCAGAATTAGACGCGGCATCAAATTCACAAAACGCAGCCGAATCGATGGACCAGGGAGTAGATTTAAGAACAAGATGCCATGAATTAGAGGAAATGCCAATTTCACCTAATTTGGTACTAACAAGACGAAAATACCATCAAGAGAACGGAGCACCAAATTCACAGTACGTGGTAAGACTCAAAGACCAAGGACAAGGATTCAAAGACCTAGGACAAGGGTTTGAAGACCAAGAACAAGGAATCAAAGACTTAGAACAAGGATTCGAAGACCAAGGACAAGGATTCAAAGACCTAGGACAAGGGTTCAAAGACCAAGGGCAAGGATTCAAAGACCAAGGACAAGGAATCGAAGGCCTAGGACGAGAATTGAAAGACCAAGGACAAGGATTCAAAGACCTAGGACAAGGGTTCAAAGATCAAGGACCAGGATTCAAAGACCAAGAACAGGGATTCAAAGGCCAAGGAGAGGATGCAGGGTCAAAATGCCATAAAATAGATGCAGTACCAAATTCATCAAACACATGCCAGGAAGCAGGTGGAAGACCGAAATGCTATAAAGTAGGTACAGGATCAAACAGTCGAGAAATAAATGCAGAACCAAGAACCCAGAAATTAAAAGATGCACCAAACACCAGAAATAAAGCAGGAGCAGTAAACCAAGGTGTAGTCGAAGGATTAAAACGAAGAAAAGTAGATTCAGAGTCAGATAATAAGGAAGTAAATTTAGAATCAAGGAACCAAAATGCATTACCACCAAATCGAAGATTAAGAAGCCAAAAAGGAGATGTAGAAACGAAATCCCAGAAACTAATTAGAACACCAAACGTAGAAAATGTAGCAGAAACAAAGAGTCGAGAAGTGGACGAAGGACCAAAACGAGATTTAGAATTAGATAATCAGAAAGTCAATGCAGAACCAAGGAGCCAAACTCTTTTATTACCAAATAGACGATTGAGAGGCCAACAAGTAGATGCAGAAATAAAAGTACAGAAACTGGGTCGAACACCAAACACCGAAAATTTAGTAGGAAAAAGAAATCAAGATGTGTATGAAGGACCAAAACCACGAGAAATAAATTCTGCCGAAACAAAAACCCAGAAACTAAATAGAACACCAAACACCGAAAATGTAGTAGGAATAAAAAATCAAGAACCAAAACCACGAGAAGTAGATTCAGAATCAAATAGTCAAGAAGTAAATGTAGAACCAAAAAGCCAAAACAAAGCATCATCAAATCTAAGATTGAGAAGCCAAGATGCAGTACTAAGAAACCAAGCGGTACGAAATAGGCGATCAAAAAGTCAAAAAGCCGATGAATCATCAAAATGCGTACAACTAGACTCTGAGTCAAAACAACTAAATACTGAATCAAACATTGGAAAACTAAATGCGGCACCAAGAAGCCAAGAAATATGTGCGACACCAAATGCACGTTTAATGGCCCAAGAAACTGAAGCGTCAAATAGTCAAGAAGTAGATCAAGAGTCAAAGACACAGCAAATTAGACCAGGATTAAGAAGCCGAGACGTAAGTGTTTACCCAGAAAGCGAAGTCGTTCTAGCTCCAGGAAGCCAAGAAGTGTATATGGAACCAAGAAACGTAAAAATTGTGGAACCAGACAACGTAAAAATTATGAAACCAGGAAACGTAACAATTGTGGAACCAAGAAATGTGAAAATTGGGGAACCAAGAAGTAAATCTGTGGATGGGAAATTGGGAAGCAAAAACTCAAATGTGGAACCAAGATTCAAACAAATTGATGCGGAATCAACAGATCCAATACAAAACCCAAGTGGCGTTTACCAATCCCAGGTCGAGGAAGAGTTAGATGTTATTGATGTAGATTCTTCTGACGATACTGAAAAATTCGAAGTTGCGTATGAAGAAGCTGAGATTTCTCAGATGCGAGACAAGACCACTTATACTTCTCAGTCCCGTGGTGCGGAACTTATTGGGTGTCCCCAGTTTGACTACGTGGAACCATTGGACGTTATCGTGGGAGCAAGTGGTAAAAAACCGGTAGAGTCTTCTAGTGAAGATCCTCAAACATCAGCGACGCAGATCTCTAAAAGTGATAGGAAAGCAGCTTTGGAGAAATATTTGGAGACCACGCAGATTCGCATCGCTAGGATTCAGAAACGTTTAAAAGCCATCAAGAGGCAGAAGTTGGTGGCTAATTCATCGTCTGATGCCGCCGCTGAAGGTCTTGTTCAAAATCGGAGGAAAATGCGGTCCGAGCTCAACGAACTGAAGCTAATTTGTGATATGGAGCAAATGCTTGAGGCATTTAACAAAAGGAATAACACAGAACGCGTGCTTTGTCGTCACTGCAAAATTACCTTGGGTAATCCTTTGGCTCACAGACGACATATTGACAAATTTCATCGATCATCGGTATTTGGCCACCACAGAGGCGCCAATGAGAAACCCCCCATCAAACTAACTATTTATAACTGTCATTACTGTTCATTTTCTGCCGTTCGAAATTCTGCTTTAAGAAAGCATTGCATAAAACGACACAAAGACATAGTCGGAAATTTCCCCGTGGTTTCTCAAGACGAAATAGGAGCGACCCAAAAAATATTTCGATGTCGAAAATGTTCTTCCGAATTTTACCACCGAAAGAATCTTAGAAAACATAAAATGATTTGTAAGAGTGTACCTATAAAGCAAGATGTATACGAATTTAGAGATGACACTGAATCAGACTGTGTGCAAGCAACGCAAACAGAGGCAGAATTGGAGCAGCTCCCACCGCAGGAACAGTTGGGGGTAGGGGACAGTCTAGTTAAGAAGAGAAGACTCGAATTTGTTAAATCGAGCGAATTATTCAGTTGTTCTCAATGCTCATTCACCACGATATATCCAGCTTATCTAAAATTTCATCGAATATCAAAACACCCTTCAGCTGTCGCCAAAGAAGAGACAAATTCCGAATCTGAGAAATCAGACATATTGCTCCATTGTAACAAATGCATATTCACCACGATCTACCCGGCTAACCTAAAAAGTCATCAACGTTCCAAACACTCTGATGGTGCTGTAACGAGATCTGAAGACGACGTTGCTGGACCTGAAGATGTAATCACAAAATCTGAAGGGGCCGCCACTCGATCTGGAGATGCCTGTAATCGATCTGAAGATGCCGCCACTCGATCTGAAGATGCTTCCACTCGATCTGAAGATGCTTCCACTCGATCTGAAGATGCTTCCACTCGATCTGAAGATGCTTCCACTCGATCTGAAGATTCCTTCACTCGATCTGACGATGCCGCCACTCGATCTGAAAATGCCATTACGAGATTTGGAGATGCCGCCACAAGATCTGAAGATGTCGCTGCAAGATTTGGAGAATTTAAAAATAAACTATTTAAAAATCTAGCCAGTGAAAACGCCGGAACTGAATCTGAGGGACCAATGGAACCCAGTTGTAACAAATGTATATTTACAACGTTCTATCCGGCGAATCTAAAATGTCATGAAGAATCTAAACACCCCAAAGGAGCTAAAGCCGCAGCTGCTGATGCCTCTAAGCAAATTAAAAATGCCATCGATGGAAGCGTAGACGTGGCGAGTGGATCCACATCGAAACAACTCGAAATAACTAAAGTTGTCACAGTCGAAAGATCTGGTTCCACCGGCGAAAAATTTTCTGCTCAATCTGAAGGGAAATCTTTAGATCTGGAAATTACAGTTGCTAAACCATCTAAGATTTCTGTTTCCAACTTTGATGGACCAGAAGACATCGTCGGCAACAAATCGGAAGGTGGAGAAGCAAGTAATGTGGCAGCTGAAGGACCTAGAGCTGTAGACTTTATACAACCAGAAGAGGTCGCTGTCGAGCAACCTGGTGACGTTGCTACTGAAAAAGTTGGAGATGTAAATACTAAACAACCTGGAGATCTATCAACTGGACAACCTAGAGATGTAACTGCTGGACAACCTCAAGCTGTAGCCGCTGGACAACCTCAAGTTGTAACCGTTGGACAACCTCAAGCTGCAACTACTGGTAAAGTTGGGGAGTTATCTGGTGAAGAACTTGAAGCTGTAATCGTTGAACAGTCTGAAAACATCCCTAAAGCTACTAAAGAATTCCCTATAGGTCGGTCAGGAGTTAGTAAACAACCTGGAGATTCTGTTTTTAAGCGTTCAGGAAACTTCGCTGTTACTCAATTTGAAGACTTCGCCATCAAGCGGTCAGGAGACGTCACCTTAACATCTGGAGGAGTCGTCATTAGACCACCTGAAGACATAGACGTTAAACTTTCTGAAGAGATGGCTGTTAAACTTTCTGATAATGTCGCTGTTCGATTCTCTGAAGACGCCGCTGTGAAAATTCCTAAAGAAGTTGTTAAACCTTCTGGAGAAGTTATTAAACCTTCTGGGGAAGTTGTTAATCCTCTTGGAGAAGTTGTTAAACCATCTGAAGACGTTGCTGTTAAACCTTCTGAAAACGTAACTAAGAAATCTTTTAAAGACGTCGCTGTTAAACCTCCTGAAGACGTGACTATTAACCCTCCAGAGAAAAACGCTATTAATTGTGGAGAGATGTCTTTTAAAGCTCCTGAAAATGCAACAAGTAAATCTCATGACTACGTCACTGTGAAAAAACCCGAAGATTTTCCTGTTGAACAAGCGAAAGGCATTCCTGTGGAATCTCTTGATGTGAAACTTGAAGATGTCTCTGGGAAACCTAAAGATGCTGATGTAAAAGCTGAAGGTGTTGCTGTAAAATGTGAAGTTGTCACTATAAAACCTGAAGATATCGCTGCAAAACCTGAAGATGTCGCTGCAAAACCTGAAGATTTCGCACTTGAACTTCGTGAAGATGTCGTTATTGAACATTTTGAAGATGTCGCTGTCAGAAAAGATATCGCTGTCAGAAAAGATGTCGCAGTCAAAAAAGATGTCGCTGTCAAAAAAGATGTCGCTGTCAAAACAGATGTCGCTGTCAAAAAAAATGTTTCTGGTAGAAAAGATGTCACTGATAGATCTTCCGAAGATATCATTATCATACCTCCTGAAGTTGTCTCTGTGAAATTTGAAGACGTAAATTCCCAAAAAATCGCGCACGAGCGAACCAAACCATCAACCAAACCAAATAATGCGGCTTCCAAAGCTCGAGATTTTCAACCAGGTTCTGCATATAACGAAAGCCATCCGACAATTCAGTACCTTTGTCCCCAATGTCCACCGGTTATCCTAGACGAAGAAGACTATGGCCATGTAACAGCCGAAATCGAATTTGCCCAAAATTATAAGCCCGGCAACACCAAAAGTCTATCATCATTTGTCAAAACTTCGGACGGATTTATCTGCACACGCTGCCATTTTACCACATCTTTCGGCCTCCCGCCGAACATTGAGGCTTCACGCGCTTCTAAATTTCAACTACTACCTGAGCAGCATCTCGACCTTAGTTTTGTTTCCGATGGCAACTTTGATCTTGATGGTAACGTTGATCCTGATGGTAACGTTGATCCTGATGGTAACGATGATCCTGATGGTAACTTTGATCCTGATGGCAACATTGATCCTGATAGCAACATTGATCCTGATGGTAACGTTGATTCTGATGGTAATGTTGAGCCAGATGGCAACGTTGATCTTGATGGTAACCTTGATCCTGATGGTGACGTTGATCCTGAGGGTAACGTTGACCCTGTTGGCGACGTCGATGCTGATGGGAACTTTGAGCTTGTTCCTAATCGCAGCTTCGAGAGGACGAACTCCTCTGATGATATACAATTCAATTTTGATTTTGATCGCAGTTCGGAATCTGTCAGTGAAGCCAATGATGAACTTGACCGAATTGACATGTCTCGGCCTGATCCTGTTTCCGATGTTGATATATTGGATCTTATTGCAAATGCAACCAACTTTGGATCTGATCTTCATTAGTTGATTTGTTCTTAGTTTAGACCTAATCTCCATACTAATTTGGTATTCTTTTAAGGTAACCTTTCTTTGAACTTTATCATTTTATTATCAGATTTAGATCCATGACTAAACTCACTGGTTGGTGACAGCACTAAATTAGGGGATAATTCAACTGTAAATGTGAATCTGAACCATTTTGCGCCTAAGTGTTTTAATTTACTTTACTGTTAGTACTTTTTTTTTTCAAATGATCACGACTCTTTCCAATCGAGCGCATAATGTCATCTAATCCTCAATTGTTGTGTATAATAAGACTGTGAATATCGAATCTTAGCTAGGAGTTGGCAACTAATAATATATCGCATTTTGGGTCGATTCATCAAACGACGATGCAGTTGCACTCCTGTTTTATTGAACTACACCAAACGAGTTGTTAAATTGTCCATGACGATCACCTTGGCAGCCTCATCTGGTATCAAAGCTGCTTTGAATCTTAATTTTTATGAAAAACGGTTGTGTCCCCTCCCCACACAGCGATTTCTGTCTTGAATCTTACGGGAAGTTTCGCCAGTTTGGATCCCAAGATGATTTTATTGGTTGATTATTTTTGATTCAGATTTGAAATTGATGGTAGTTTCAAGTGGTGTGCTATTGTAAAGTGAACTCCTCTGAAGGTGGTTAAAACTCGAGACGATGTTTTTCTAGACTATCAATTTTTATATAATAATAACTTAGAAAAATATGTATAATTGTATATAGTTTTATAGATAAGGAAACAAAGTCTGACTTTTTGTAAAAACTTGTAAATATGATTTTTTTGTTATATATTTTCTGTTTTTTTAGGGTTTTATCCTGGGGTATCCTGAGGTAAAACATTTATCTACTTTATAAGTTCTATCCAATAAATATTTCGTTTATATTCATAACTGCTTTTTCTTCTATAATTTAATAATAAATATTACTTTGAGAGATTTTAACGTCATGGCAATAAAGTGGCGACAGTATTGTCACATGATAAAAAGCCTTAATAACGTTGTTGATTTACCTATTTAATAAATTTCTAATACTGAGTAACAGACAACGCACAGCCTAAACGCGTGGCTCTACAAGAATGAAATATTGCACACGAATGTTACGTATAACGTAGATTATCACTAAGAAAGGATTTTTCAAAATTCAACTTCTAAGGGCCGAAAAACGGGAATTAAAAACTTTTAAAAAAGTAGGCAATAAATAATACACACGCTGCAGTTAAAGTTGCCTATACTCGTTAACTCATCACTAGAGACCAGATTATATGCAACATAAAAAGCTTGAAATATGCAAAAATTGAAATACAGAACTTGTTCCCTGAAACCGTTGATTGAATATAGTATAGATGGCGGAAGCAATGGAGTAAAAGCGTACGCCATTTTTGGACGCTCAGGAGCTCTGCTTCAGGACGCATCCACCAAAATCAATGATGGTCTTTGCGTCCACTTGATCTTATTCCTGGTCCTCTGCATCCTTTTGTTTAATCTTTTCACCAACAGAGGGACACGGTAATTGCAGGTTCCGACAGCCGTCAGTGATGAGCGGCTGGTGGGGTAGTATTTTGAAATCGTTTGAACTCTTAAGTAATGGGTCACTTCAGTCTTCAGGCAAAATAAAACCTGTTTTATGACTGGTAGATGGCAAGTCCGACATTAGCATTGTTGCTTGAATTAGCCAAAATGCTCTTGTTGGAATAAACAAATCGTTATATTTTTCTTTAACTGAATTCAACTTAAGATTCCCAAAAGAATTTAAAACAAATTTAAATATTAGCTAAGACAATAAACCAGTGTAAAAAGATTATGTATGCGTATTTCTTAAAATTTTTGATAAACTTTTTGTTAAATTATTTTAATTGATATAATTAATTTAATCTCGGAATCTCGACTTTTTCCTTAAAATTTGTAGTTTATGTAAATTCGTTTTTAAAGTTTTTGTTGACTTTTTAATTAATTTATTTATAAAAATTATTACTTTTTCGAAAATATTTTTTATTGCTTAGACAGAATTTTTGGCATTTCAGCATTATATATTTTTTTAAACCGGCATGAATTCTGTTTAAGAAAGAAGCCCTAATTTTTGGATGTGGCGTATTATTTTTTTCTGACCTTAATATTAAAGACAGCTTCGATAATACCATAATACTGCCATAATAATTACTAGAGACCGGATTTTATGTCGTGTCCTACTTTTTTACATTTTTCAGCGTTTTTCATGTATCTGCCTTAATTTTAATTTCGTTTGTTTGTTTTTGATTTGGACTATTTTCAAAAAGTGTACTGCCTATTTATCCTTTTCTATTGCCCTATTGGTGTTTCCAAGTACAGCTGTATTTCTAAAGAATTTAAGCAGAAATATGTACTTCATAAATACTTCATAATAACAAACTTGAAGCATAAATTTCTACGAAATGCAATTTTATAATAATTACTGTTATGACTCGCCCAGCCCCTTTTGAAGTTTTGTCTGCTATTGTGACGCAGGCCAATTGAACTACGTTGTCTATTTATCTTACTTTCTAAGTAAAAACATATGTTTGGGTAAAATGATAAAATTACTGGAAGGGTGTTCCTTTTCTAAAAGTTGTATTTGAACTGAGAGTATTTATTGCCATCAAGATGCACAAATTTTACATTGTAGTTGGGAAAAAAGTAATGTTCAAATTGACCAATATCTATTTTTCTTGTTGATTATGAGTCTTAGAAAAAAACCGAAATAAAATTCTAATTTTAACACGAAAACACTTTGTTTTGAGAAAAAAGTTCGCTTTTTGTGAGACTTGAAAAAATCGAAATAATATTCAAATTTTAACGCGAAATTTCTAGTAAAAAGCTAAGATTTTGAGAATTCGAAATTTATAAAAACTGTTTAAAAATCCAAATGTTAGATAAACTTAAAATTTTGATAAAATTTCGAGTATTCGACTTTTTGCTGAGAAACTTTTAAAAAAGGCAAAATTTCAACATTGGGAAATAAAGTCAAAAAAGTTTTAAAAAAGGAGGAATTTTCAGAACAATTCATTTGATTAAAAAAAAATTGAAATTGAATGAAAAAACGAAATTTTTAAGATAATTGGTAAAATTTTGAAAAAATTTTAAATTTCTAAAAAAAACTAAACTTTGAAAAATAGATTCATTTGAAAAATGGTCGAATTTTTTTTAAATATTCTGAAATTTAAAAAAAAATGAAAATTTGAAAAGCTAAAAATTTGAAAATAATGATAATTTAAAACACTAGTGAAATGTCAAAATTGTCATAAAGTTGGAATTGAAAAAAAATTGATAATTTTGAAAAAAGCTGAAATTTTGAAAAATGTAAAAATTTTCAAAAAAAAATAAAATCTTCAAAAAAAAAAATCTTCAAAAAAAAGTCGAAATTATTCACAAAAAGTCGAAATTATGCAAACAAATCGTGATATAATAGTCACAATATTGACGTCAAAAACTGTAATAAGGAAAATGTTTAAAATAGACGAAATTTGGAAAAATATCAATTTTCAAAAAAATATCAAAATTGAAAAAACTGGTGCAGTTCTTTAAAAAAATTAAAATTTTTTTAAAATCAAAACAAAGTAATTCGAAAATTTTGAATAACATTCAAAATTATCAAAAGCCGAAATATTCAAAGAAAATCAAAAAATTTTTGGAAAAAGTATAAAATTTAAAAAGTCGAAATTTCAGTCAATTTTTGGAAAAAGTTAAGATCTTCAAAAAAAGTTGACTTTTTTAAAAAGGTCGAAATTTTAGAAAAATTCGTGATTTTTAAAAAAGTCGAAATTTTGAGTAGTTGAAAATTCAAAGATGGCAAAATTTTGAAAAAAGTGGAAATTTCCATTTCATTTTCATAAAAAGCTAAATTTTCAAAAAAAATCAAAATGTTTAAAGAAAGTCTAAATTTTGAATAGTTGGAGAACAAATTTAAAAAAAAGGCAATTGCCAAGTTTTCCTAATTTAATTTTTTTGCAGCGCTTATGTTGTCAGTTAGCGTTAATTAGGATGAGTCATGACTTTCTACACCAAAGATAGAATGGGACCAAAAAAATGTTTGATACTTTAAAAATTACTCTTGTATCCAGAAAATTGTGCAGATTCCGAAAGTTTAAGAATATACAGGGTGTTCTATTTAAAAATCAAAAGTTGGTATCAGTTCTAGCGAAAGTGACAACAATAGGAATGTAAATTTTATGTAACAATTTTACATTTTATAAATACATCAAGTGTAGCAATTTTGAAAAATTTATCTTTATAAACAAAGAAGAAATAAGGGGTGTACCATGATCTTGCTACACCAGGTATATATATCAAAAGCTAAAATAAATCGAAATTATTTGTTTTGAATTTAGTAGTCAAAATTGTGTGTTGTCTAAAGTGTTCGTTCCGTTGCTCCTTCAACTTTTGTGTCAAAAATCGTCTTTTATCTGTTTTCTTAAAAGGTTAAGTTTCTTCACAAACTTATTAGTTGCAGAGCTAAATTTTTTTACAAAATTTCGTTTTTGAGATTTAAATTTCGTTTTGTTTTTGATCTTGAAATTTCAATTTTGCCGCAGAAAATTTGAATATATAAATTGAAATACATTTTTTATGACATTTTTGACTTCCATAGAAAACCAAAATTATGAAAAAAAATCCCTCATATTTTTCAATTTAATTGTCAAATTTCGCATATTTTCGGTTTTCAAATATTGGATAAATATTTTAAATCAATATTTTTGTGAAAATTCCGAGTTTAAATTTAATAATTCTAAACCCAATTATTTCGATTTATTTTATGTTCTTATAAAGTTAAAATAAATCGAAATAATTGGGTTTAGAATTATTAAATTTAAACTAAGAATTTTCACAAAAATATTGATTTAAAATATTTATCCAATATTTGAAAACTGAAAATATGCGAAATTTGTTCTTATAAAGTTAAGATTTTAACTTCGTTTCATACTGAATCTGTAAATTGCCAGGTAGGCGTGAGTGGAAAAATATGAATCAATACCAAGGTTGCCGTTTTGCCAATAAATACTGGCATTAGCCAGGAATATAAGGTCCTGCCAGTAAACTTGCCAGTATTGACTTATAACCAGGAATTTCAAGGAATAACCTCGAATTTCGATTCGCGATTTTTACGCACTACATATTTTGCAATTTTTACACGCTGGCCCCCTTGACAGCGATTCTCTTGTAATATTGGATCTTAAACATGTGTTGTACAGACAAATCCAAAGCGCATTTAGGGTGCAATTCAATGTCTTTGTTGTGTAGGGTAGGGTTTCTAACTTTTCAGAGTCAAGTGTTTTCAATAATGTTAACTGCTTTTATTACATGAACAAGTTTTATAACCATTGCTTTTTTGTCCCTATTGACATAATTCTCGTAACTCAACGTGGAGAGGGTCACTTTGGTCTGCTAGCGGAAATTCTCCTTACGGTTGTAAAGATCTAAAACTTCTCAGCTAAGAACGTTTTAATGTGGCAAAAATATTTTATATAATATGATTTAAATAAATTTCTATTAAAATTGATTTGTTAAAAGCTCATTAAAGCAAATATATAATAAATACAATTTAATTTTGAATTTGTCACAAAATACAAGGAATCTAATTAAGATTTGTCAGTAATTTCGTATTTTGCAAGCGGTAACACTGATCAGAACAGCAGCCCATCTGTGGCGAATTAGTCGGTCTTTATCGGAATGCAATAATTAAGATAACGGGCATAACCAGGTAAAATATCAAGGGACAATTTGAGTTGAAGAGTAAAAAAGAAAAAATATAAAATGCTCACGAGACGTTTCGAGTTGAAAAGTAAAAAATATCACACTCACGACTTTAATTAAATACCGAAATTTCCAATTTTTTCTTGAAAGTTCGTTTGAAAATACAAAATTTCTAGAAAGTTCTGATTTTGTGATTAAAGCGGAAATATGAAGAGAATAACAAATTTGTAAATTTACAATTCTAAATTTTGAGAAAAAGTGAGATTTTCTACTCGTTGAAATTACTAGAATAATAAATATTTTGTTAAAAAAATGTCTCGAATTTTCCAATTTAAAGGTGAGTTATTGGGAACAATTAAAAAAAATAAAATTTTGAATCGAAGGAAAAAAGTAGCAAGTTCAACTTTGTTTCAACTTTCAAATTTTGAAAACATTTTTTTAAATAATTTTTTTTTAACTTTAAATTCTAACTTTAAATTTGCAATTCTTGTTTTTTTTTCCTAAAATGTTGACTTCAAATTGAAATTATTTAATTAATGAGTTGTAAATTAAAAGAATAAATTTCACGATTTTTTTAAATTTGGAGTTATTTCTTAAAAGTTACTGTATTCGTTTAGTAATTTCTAATTTTTTTAAAAATTTGGAAATTTTGAACAATATATTCCAAGTTAAAGATGAGAATTTGGCTTAACAATTCGAAGTTAATAAAATGTCTTAAACTCTATGAAAAAAAAAGGTGTTTTGTCAATTTTTCATAATTTAAAAGTGTATTCATCGAAGTGAAACTTCCCATCCCATCACGCGGCGACCTTGGACATATCAATAAGAGAAAATAATTATTGTTTGATTTGTGGTGTAGATCTTGGATAAATGACCAAAACCGTGAAGAACTCTGTTTTCCCCTGCCAAAGTGTAATAGTTTTACTATTGACCACTAGGTACCAGCACTTCCTTAACAATGTTTTGGAGTATGCATAGAGACAAGTGGTATAGGCATTTTCTGATAAGGTTTGTGTATCTAATATGTATTCAATCAACGCTGAAACCAAGAAAGATTAAAAAACACAACAAACGTTGCTCTAACGCGTTTCGACAGCCAAGCTGTCATCTTCATAGAGATACATGCAAATGAAAGCAAAATGCTGAAAATATGCCCCAAAAGTGTCAAAATATGCAACTTTAAATAATGATGCTATTAATTAATATTTTAGGAAAAAATGAAGCGATTTCAAAATAAGATTTTGATTGAAATACCAAAAAGTAGAAGTTTGAGATTAAAGCCAAATTTTGGAAAGACTCTTTACGAGAGAAGATCGAAATTTCGAGAAAAAAAATATAAATTTCGGGGAGAAAGTCTAAATTTCCAGAAACTTGAGGAATTTAGTCAAAATTTCTAGATACTGAGATTTTAAAATATAGAAATTTTTAGAAATATAAACCAAAAATATCGGAATTTCCAAAAATTAAAGTGACATTTCCAGAACAGTCGAAATTTTTCAAAGAAAGTCAATTTTAAGAAAGTGTCGAGTTTTGGAATAAAATGGAAATTTGAGAACGAATGAAACGAATCGAAAATCCAGAAAAATGCGCATTTCGAGCAAAAAGATGAAACTTCAAGAAAACAATAGAAATTTCCCACAGAAATAGAAATATGAACCTAAAATATCGGAATTTCCAAAAATTAAAGTGACATTTCGAGAACAGTCGAAATTTCGACGATCGCCGGTCGAAATTTTCCAAAAAAAGTCAATTTTAAGAAAATGTCGAATTTTGGAATAAAATGGAAATTTGAGAACGAATGAAACGAATCGAAAAATACGAATTTCGAGCAAGAAGATGAAACTTCAAGAAAACAATAGAAATTTCCCAACAGAAAGTAAAATTTGAAAAAATTTGAAATTATTTTGAGAATAATGGTCTACGAAAAAGATGAATTTTCAACAAAAAAATAGAAATTTTGAGAAAAAGACGAATTTCGAAGAAAAGTTGAGATTTGAAGGATTACAAAAGTAGTAGAAATTTCGAAAAGACGATTTTGAGAAAAATGTTGAAATTTTCAGAAAAAGACGAATTTGAAAGAAAAAAATCTCAATTTCCAAAAACAAATTTTGAAAAAAAAATAATAATTGCGAATAAAAGATCGAAATTTAAAAAAAATGACCAATTTTGAAGAAAAAGTCGTAATTTACAGAAATATTAATTACTGAATTTTGAAATACAGATGAAAAGTTCAAGAAGAAGTCAAATTTTAAGCAAATAGTCGAAATATCTGAAAGCTCTGATTCTAGTAGGTAGAATATTTCAAAAAGAATCTAATGTTAGGAAAAGTAATGGAATTTCGAGAATAACTCTAAAATTGAGAGAGAAAATTTTGGAAGAAAGAGAAATTTTGAGAAAAAAAGTCAAGTTTTGTGAATAAAAGCGAAATTAAAAAAAGGCGAATTTTAAAAAGAATAGAATCAAAATTTCGAGAAACAGACTAATTTCGAGAAAAATTCCAAAAACAAAGGTTGAAAAAAAAATAGAAATTTCGAATAAAAGATCGATATTTAAAAAAAAAGATTAATTTTGAAGAAAAAGTCGTCTATACAGAAATATTAAATAGCGAATTTTGAAATAAATATGAAATATTCGAGAAAAAGGCAAATTTTAAGCAAATAGTTCTGATTCTAGCAGGTACAATATTTCAAAAAGGTTTGATGGAACGGACTGGTCCTTGGTTATCTTCAAAAATTGAAACACAGAACTTGTCCCCTGAAACCAAGAAAAATTAAAAAACACAACAAAGGTTGCTCTAACGCGTTTCGACAGCCAAGCTGTCATCTTCAGAGAGAAACTGAGTTTAGAGCAACCTTTGTTGTGTTTTTTAATTTTTCTTGGTTTCTGGGGACAAGTTCTGTGTTTCAATTTTAAAAAGGATCTAATGTTAAGAAAAATAATGGAGGTTCGAGAAAAACTTTGGAATTGAGAGAAAAAATTGTGGAAGAAAGACAAATTTTGAGAAAGTGTCAAAAATTGAAATACAAATCTTGTCCCCTGTAATCAAGAATTTTTGAAGATAACCAAGGACCAGTCCGTTCCACCAAAAAAAAACAATTTTTGTGAATGAAGGCGAAATTAAAAAAATGCGAATTTTAAAAAGAAAAGAATCAAAATTTCGAGAAAAAGACTAATTTCAAGAAAAAATTAATATTCTGCATAAAAAGTCAAATTTGCAACATAGAGGTTTAGGAAAAAAAAACGATTTAAAAAAAAACAAATGAGAAACTGAGTTTCTCTCTGAAGATGACAGCTTGGCTGTCGAAACGCGTTAGAGCAACCTTTGTTGTGTTTTTTAATTTTTCTTTGTTTCAGGGGACAAGTTCTCTGTTTCAATTTCAAAAAGGATCTAATGTTAAGAAAAATAATGGAGGTTCGAGAAAAACTTTGGAATTGAGAGAAAAAATTTTGGAAGAAAGACAAATTTTGAGAAAAAGTGTCAAAAATTGAAATACAAATCTTGTCCCCTGTAACCAAGAATTTTTGAAGGTAACCAAGGACCAGTCCGTTCCACCAAAAAAAAAACCAAGTTTTGTGGATGAAGGCGAAATTAAAAAAATGCGAATTTTAAAAAGAAAAGAATCAAAATTTCGAGAAAAAGACTAATTTCAAGAAAAAATTAATATTCTGCATAAAAAGTCAAATTTGCAACATGGAGGTTTAGGAAAAAAAAACGATTTTTAAAAAAACTTAAATGTTGAGAAAATGATAAATTTCGAGGAATACAATTGAAATTTCTAAAAACAAAAATGAATTATGAAAAAATAAACAAAAATCGAGAATAAGTGATTGGGAGAAAAAGATCGAAATTTCAAGGAAAAAGTCGAAATCTAGTAGAAATATAAAATATCTCGCAGTGTTCCATTTTGTTAAATTTTGAAAAAAGTTGGTTGAATATTTATTTTTTCTTGACTGCTTAAGTCAGAGAAAGACACTATGTCTCAAAAATATCCAATATTGAGATAAATGTCAACATTTTGAGAAACAAGTTGGAATATTTCAGAAAATTGGATTGAAAAAATCTCGAATACTTTGAACTTTACAAGAATTATTGTCTTTTAAAAAAAATCAGAATTTCTAAAAAGTGTTTTCAAAGTTTCTACTTTTTTATCAAAAGATCGTCCAAATTTTGAAGAAAAAGCGAACGTGCAGAAATTCAGATTTTAAAAATGTGGAAATTTCCAAAAAAAAAAATCAAATTTTGAAAAAAGGAAATTAAAAAAAAAACCGAAAAATGTTGAGATAAAAATTCAAAATTTTAAAAAGATTTGATTTGAATAAAAAAAGTCAAATTTTAATAGTAAATCTAATTTCAAAATAATAATCAAATTTTGCGAAAAAAGAGGAATTTTGGGAAAAAAATCAATATTTCGATTGAATTTCAAAATTTCAAGGAAACTTTTCGAATATTGTCAATAAACAATAAAAATTTAAATATTTACAAACTGGGTCGTAGAAATGTTAAATAAAATTAATAAACAAGAATATAAAAAATGTCAAAATTTTGAGAAAAATTCAATTCTTCAAATAAATGAAAATTAAAATAAATTTACGTCGCCACGAAAACATACCTTTAGACATATATGTAATATTTCTATATGGAGTGTTGTGTATAATCACCACTGCAAAATGCTTTGTCAAAAAGGTGAGATGAAAGTTTATGTCGCACTCTTTCGAGGACAAGCATTCATTTATTTATAGCGGAACAGATGACAAGATGGGCGGAAACACTAATAAATGAATGATAACAATGACGACTGCCGAGAAGAGGAATATTTGAAGAAAACTTTGGAATTGGTTAATATATTCTGTCCTCGAAAAAGACAAACATATATACCCATCGCGCCTTTTTGACAAAGGGACAAAACACGTCATATAGAAGTACTACATACACATCAAGAAAGTCAAACACTGTCCATAGGGAGAATGTTAATGAGAGATTTAACATTGAGAGCTAATAGTGGGGATAGATGGGCGGCGCCTTGTATTCTCCTACACCGGTGTAATCAATTCAACGCAGAGCGCAGCGATCAGTGCTGGTGGAGATTTCAGTAGTACATCATAGCTTCTAACGTGTTTTGTTACGGGATTACTACTGGCAGGCAACACTTTTATTAAAATTTGCCTACCACATGCTGTTTGGTCTTTTAGTCCGTTGATGCAATCAACGTCCGAGGCAAAATAAAACTGATATTCTTTGATAACCAAAGTAAATAAACGAGATTTCTTAAACAAAATAAATAATAATTCTAATGAACATAATAACTCTTTAAACATTACAATATAAGGAGTTCAAATAGGCCGCCAGACTGTGCTAAACAATATTTCGGTCTGCTGTAAAACTCTCGACGAGTTTTTTCTAACATCTAAACTGGAAGCATGCTGCGTCAAAGTAAGGGAATACGTTCAGCGGCCGTAGAAAACTATGGAAAGGACAATTCTTAGCGTTTTACATGGACAATGAAAATTTTTCCTTATCTGTATATGCCTTCAGAGTTCTCCGATTAGTTAGTTGGTAACAACGAAAGCTGTACATTTATATTCGGCTTGGTTTCATCTCTGTTTTGGGAGAGTTAACTCATCAAATTTTTTACAAAACAATCATATTCTGAAAAAAATATAGCTTCGAGAAAAAGTCAAAATTTTGATAGTAAAAGGTCGAAATTTAAACAAAAAATGAACATTCTGAAAAGTTTGACAATGTTGTAGATTTATCCTTGGCATGGCTCCATCTTTGGTTTGGGAGAGTTAACTCATGATAGAGACTCATAATTAAAGATTGTTTTCTGAGCCGTTCATTATGGGGCCAAAAATTATTGGGTTTTGTCGCTATTTAATCAACGGTTTTTCTTTGTAAAGTATCTATACAATGTCGGTGGATGGTTTATTCTCGATATTGCTGAACCTTGTATGTCGTCATCTCTTACAGAATGCCCGCACCCAAAATATCAAACCTGGCGGTAAGTAAAAAATTCGGCCTTATTTTTAACTTACTTAACCTGCAATTATCTTCATAAATAATATAAATAAATCTCTTTAAAAGTTAGGTGACACGTGAAAGTAAAATAAAATACTTTTAAATTTGTTGCATTGAGTGTAGATATTCCATAACAGATGGCGCAATACTAAATCCAACGAGAGCAGGGATTGCAAAGCGGTAAATCTTTGATAGGAATGTTTTACGCTACCTTCATAATTATTAGACAATATATAATGTACAACTTTAACTAAAGATTAAATAAATAAAAAAAATACATTAAATTTCCTAAGAACTTTATGCTTTGTGATATTTAGTGCAACTATTCCAGAACAGATAGCGCAATACTAAATCCAACGAGAGCAGGGATTGCAAAGCGGTAAATCTTTGATAGGAATGTTTTACGCTACCTTCATAATTATTAGACAATATATAATGTACAACTTTAAATAAAAATAAAATAAATAAAAAAAATTACATTAAATTTCCTAAAAACTTTAGCTTTGTGATATTTAGTGTGACTATTCCATAACAGATAGCGCAATACTAAATCCAAGGAGAGCAGGGATCGCATAAGCGGTAAATCTTTGATAAAAATGTTTTACGCTACCTTAATAATTATTTGACAATATATAAAGTATAACTTTAATTTAATATCAAATAAATAAAGAAATAATTTAAATTTCCTAAAACTTTAGGCTTTGTAATATTAAGTGTCACTATCTAATAATAGATGGAGCTATACTAGACTCAACCAGGATTAGATAACTCTTTATACACTGCAATATGCAAACAACGAAAATTATTGTTGAATTTATAAAAGTATTCTGGGACAAGTCGATTTTTAAAAATGTGCATGTATGATTTGTGATGCACATTTTTCGATAAAAAATTGCATTCAATGATCTTTTTTTTTGCGTTTGTCTTTTGGTCCATTTTTTTGAAATGCAATTTTCCATCGTGTTAAAATATGTCTGCCAAAATATTGATATGTACATTTCACGAGAAAATCGAATTTAAAGTAAAAGGAAATGGCTACAATCGTGTTAATCGTGTGTTCAGTGATACGATATATTTGAAGGTAAAATTCCGTAGATACTCAGATAAAATTATCGTATTTTCACAAAAATTACCATACGTTATTTTACACCTTGTTACTTGTCTTAAAAACTCTTATTTAGTGGTTGAACACGTTACACACGCATTATTAAATACACTGCAAAACTTGAAAAAAGTTTATTTACTTTTTTTGAAGTAAAAATTACAAGAGCGTAGAAAGGATATCAATTTGAAAAAAAATTTTCACCTCTAAAATTTCGACTTTTTGCTGGAAATTTTGACTTTTATCTGGAAAATTTCGACCTTTATCTCGAAATTTCGACTTTTTTTCCCAAATTTCGATTTTAAACTTGAAATTTCGACTTTTCTAGAAATTTTAACTTTTTTCTGAAATTTCGAATTTTTTCTCTCAATTTCGACCTTTTTCTCGAAATTTCGTTTTTTTTTCTCAATTTTCGAAATTTTGAGCTTATTCGACACATTTCTCGAAATTTCGACTTTTTTCTCAAATTTCGACGTTTCTCTCGAAATTTCGACTTTTTTCTCAAGTTTCGACTTTTTTTCAAAATATATACTTTTTTCTCGAAATTTCTACTTTTTTCTCAAATTTCGACTTTTTTCTCGAAATATTTTGAAATATCGACTTTTTTCTCGAAACATTTCGAAGTTTCGACCTTTTTCTCGAAATTTCGACTTTAAACTCAAAAGTTTGACCTTTTTTCTCGAAGTTTCACCTTTTTTTTCAAATTTCGACTTTTGTTTTCAAAATTTCGATCCTAATATCGAAATTTTGACATTTTTCTAAAAATTTCGACTCTAAACTCAAAATTTCGACTTTTTTTCGCGAAATTTCGACTTTCTTCTTGAAATTTCGATTTTTTTTCTCAGAATTTCGATTATAATCTGAAAAATTCGATTTTCTTCTGAAAAGTTCGATTTTCCTCTGAAAATTTCGCTTTTTTTTCTCAATTTTTGACTTTTTTCTCAAATTTCGACTGTTTTTTCTCAAAATGTTGACTTTTTTCCCGAAAATTTGACTTTTTTCTCAAATTTTAATTTTTTTTTCGAAATTTCTACTTTTTTCTCAAATTTCGACTTTTCTCTCGAAATATTACAAAATTTCGATTTTTTTTCTCTCGAAATTTTGACCTTTTTCTCAAAAATTTTGACTTTTTTCTCGAAATTTCAACTTTTTTCTCAAATTTCGAATTTTTCTCGAAATTTCGATCATAATTTGAAAAGTTCGACTTTTTGCTCGAAATTTCGTATTTTTTCTCAATTCTCGACTTTTTTCTCAATATCGACTTTTTTTTTCAAAATTTTGACTTTTTTCTCGAAACACTTCGAAATTTCAACTTTTTTCTCGAAATTTCGACCTTAATCTGAAAAGTTTGACTTTTTTCTCGAAATTTCGACTCTAAACTCAAGATTTCAACTTTTTTTTGCTAAATTTCGACTGACTTTTTTTCTCAAATTTCGACTTTTTTTTCTCGAAATTTTGACTTTTTTCTTGAGATTTCGACTTTTTTCTTGAGATTTCGAATTTTTTCTCAGATTTCGATTTTTTCTCAAATTTCGACTTTTTTCTGGAAATTTCGACCTTAATCTGAAAAGTCCGACTTTTTTCTCGTTTTCGTTTTTTTTCTCAATTTTCGATTTTTTTCTTAAATATCGCCTTTTTTCTCAAAATTTTGACCTTAATATCGAAATTTCAACTTTTTTCTCGAAATTTCGACCTTTTTCTCAAAATTTCTACTTTTTTCTCAAATTTCGACTTTTTTCTTAAAATATTTCGCAATTTCGACTTTTTTGTCGAAACATTTTGAAATTTCGACTTTTTTCTCGAAATTTCAATATTTTTCTCAAATTTCGACTTTTTTCTTGAAAATTTCGACTTTTATCTGAAAAGTTCCACTCTTTTCTCGAAATTTCGTTTTTTTCCCCAATTTTCGACTTTTTTCTCAAATATAGACTTTTATCTCGAAATTTTGACCTTAATATCGAAATTTTGACATTTTTCCCGAAATTTCGACTTTTTTTTCAAAATTTCGACTTTTTTCTCAAATGTCGACTTTTTTCTCAAAATATTTCGAAATTTCGACTTTTTTCTCGAAATTTCGACGTTCCTTTCAAATGCCGACTTTTCTCTGGAAATTTCGACCTTAATCTGAAAAGTTCGATTTTCTTCTGAAAAGTTCGATTTTCCTCTGAAAATGTCGCTTTTTTTTCTCAATTTTTGACTTTTTTCTCAAATTTCGACTGTTTTTTCTCAAAATGTTGACTTTTTTCCCGAAAATTTGACTTTTTATCAAATTTCAATTTTTTTATTTCGAAATTTCGATTTTTTTTTTCAAATTTCGACTCTTTTTTTCTCGAAATTTCGACCTATGTTTTTCTCAAATTTAGACTTTTTTTCTCGAAATTTCGACCTTAATCCCGAAATTTCGACTATTTTTCCCAAATTCCGACTTTTTTCTAGAAATTTCGATCTTAATCACGGAATTTGGATTTAAAAATCGAAATTTCGACTTTTTTCTCGAAATTTCAACTTTAATCTCGAAATTTCGAGAAAAAAAGACGAAATTTTGGTAATTAAAAATAGCAGTTATTGAACGCACCCTACTACCAACTATCAAGATTGCTTGTGAAAGAGGAGTGGCGGGACGCAACTGTCATCTGCCTAATTTAACCATAGGGTATAGAAATTTCGAATTATTCCCGAAATTTCAAGAATCTATTGAAAATTTCGAACTGTATTTCAAAATCTTGACTGAAAATGTTAAATATTTTGTTTTCTTTGAACAATTCGATTTTTATTGAAAATTTTAAATTTTTTTCACAATTTCGACTTTTTAAAAAAAAAATTGAGTTTATTTTGAAAACATCTTAAAATATCCACTCTTTTTCAGAATTACGACTTATTTTAAATTTCTTTGAAAAATTCAACTTTTTTTGAAATTTCCATTATTTTTTGAAATTTTTCTATTTTTCAATATTTATATTGGTTTGTAAATTCTGATTTTTTTTGTGTTAGGTATATGTTTTGACTTTTTAAATTTGCCTGTATTACCTATTTTCTATTTGAACATTTCGACTTCGCTTCAAAATTTGGATTCGTTAAAATATTTTGACTTTATCTCGAAATTTTGAATTTATTGGAAACTTTTAACTTTTTTGTTTGAATTTTGAACTTATTTTTGAACATTATAGCTTTTTTTCAAAATATTTTTTATTAAAGTGGTACTGTCGATACTGCTAGAGTCAAAACTACATCAAAAGTATACAATATTTCGTTTGATTAACCTAGTATTTAGACTAGACAACGACGCAATGAAATAAAGAACACGGGAATTTCTATGATAGAATAGTGTCATCATCAAAATCATTCAGTAATAATAAAGAAATATTTCATTGGAATAATAAAAGAGTTACTTAAAAAAACATTAGTAAACTGGCAGGTAGGTTAAATTGACAAATTAATTAACGATCAATCCTGAAAAGATTGACACATAACCTTAAAACGGAAGTAAACAAGAGTGAATCATTCTATGGAAGCTCGCCGAATTGTCCATGAAAATGCAACGTTGCCATGTCTAATAAACTACGAAAAAAGTAGGATAACAACTAAATTTTTGATATTTATTCACTACTACTTCTATCATATGCTCTGAAGCTGTACTTCGAAGTATCCAAAATGCTTTATATTTTATTTTCCATTGTTTTCTTCCTTTTTACTAAAATCTTAAAGCTACTTATTGTAAAATATGATAAAATCGTTGGTTTCTTATAAGGCTCCATGTTAAGAGCGTGAAATTTCAAATTACTGTTTCTATGTAGCTCTTCAAAAATTTGACTGGATCTTATCTTACCATGAATCTACCAATATGCCCAGTTTCATAAAATTCTGAACGGTAATTCTAAAACCGACAGCACTACCTTAAGAGGTTTTCTCTTTTTTTAAAAGTTCGACGTTTCTTCAAGATTTTAATTTACTGAAAATATCGACCTTTCTGAAAAATCTGACTGGCCAATTTTGAAAATATTAGTTTTTTTCGAACATTTCAATTTTTTGAAGTGATCACTTCTTTAGGCGCGCTAAGCGAAAATGTTGAAAGAAAGTTCAAATTTTCGAAATAAATCAAAAACTTCAAAATGCAACGAAATTTGTACAAAATAGTCCAAAATTTTCACAAGAGTCGATTTAAAAAAATCGATAGTTTCAGATAACGACGAAATTTTAAAGAAAGTGGAAACTTTTAAAAGTAAAAATTTTGACAAATGACGAAATTTCGAAAAATTTCGAAATTTAGAAAATTAGGATTTAGGAAAAAAATGAAACTTTTGAAAAATGATGTCAACATTTTAAAAAGATATTGTTAAAAGTCGACCTTTTCAAAAAATTCAAGAACTTTGATAAAATGAAGAAATTTTCAAAAAAAGAGTAATTTCGAAAATTAACTTTTTGTTCATTTTGGTGGTAATGAGGGGTCACTATAATGCGGGACCGAATTGGGCCCAATCGTCTCCAATCGCCTTAAATCTGTGGAAACTTTTAAAAGTAAAAATTTTGACAAATGACGAAATTTCGAAAAATTTCGAAATTTAGAAAATTAGGATTTAGGAAAAAATGAAACTTTTGAAAAATGATGTCAACATTTTAAAAAGATATTGTTAAAAGTCGACTTTTTCAAAAAATTCAAAAATTTTGATAAAAATGAAGAAATTTCCAAAAAAGAGTAAATTTCGAAAATTAACTTTTTGTTAATTTTGGTGGTGATGCGGGGCCTTTACAAGTGCGTGGACGAATTGGGCCCAATCGCTCCAATCGCCTTAAATCGGGAAGTGTCTGTGTTGATTTGGAGAAGGTGATAATTAAAACTCTTAGGCATTTTTAAAGTCTGCTATTCCAGATATTAAGATACAGTTTCACACATACAATTTCATACATCAAATTTCGATTTTTTCGAATAAAAACATGTTAACATAATAATCTAAACCACAATTTTATATCTATATCTTATAAATTATTTAATTTTTCGTAATAATGCCTCAAGGTTCACAGATAATTTCAGCTAAACTAATTTTACAAATTTGATATTTGGTTGGTGAAATATTTAATTACATACTCGAATTTTGGTTATACAAATATACAATTTTGTTTATTTAAGGGCCTAAATGTATATTTTACAAACTTTGTACAGGTTTTTGTATGTAATTATCTATTTCGTCGAAAGTACAAATTAATTGAATTTAACGAAAACAGTTTTTTTTCAATCATGCTAACTTTCATACAATTGAAGTTTACCGTTACTACAGTTTTTCTCTTAAAAAAAGGTATAGGAACTTAAATATTAACTACAAAGCATAAGTTACTTTTAAAATGGCAGTCGAAATTTAAATAAAAATGGCAAAACATTGTAAAAAAACTAAACCTTACAGTTAATAACTATAATGTTATACTTAATTTAAAATAACAAAATCCTTTGAAGGTTTAACAGATAAACAGATAAGTTAGTACTATATAAAAAAGTAGATAATATCAAGTTGTTTTTAGTCCGTTTTTTTAACATGTACGTAAAAGTAACGCTTTACGTAACCAGCAAACTGTAATAAATATATGTAAAAGCAATATTAAAAATTAACTGTAGTTTTATGTACATTAGAATGAAATAATTTGAGCTTTAGTCTCAGCTGAGCACAATGTTAATTCACAAAACAGCTTCGATAATACGCAAAATTGGAGAATTTGGAAATGATATGGCAACATTGGGCATCAATTTTTATCAATTCATTACGAAATAAGACGACATCGATTCAGTCAACGACGATGTTAATGATACCAAACCAAACCTATAATTGAGTAACGTCGATTATATGTGTCGAAACAGAGCGTCGAAATTTTGCCTGCGTGTACACCGTTGCCACTTCTGCAATATTTTCCTATTATTTCAAGATTTTAACTAAATGTTTAGTGAATTAACGTCATATGGTTCAATTTTTACATCTAGTGTACATTTTAAATAGGAAAAGCATTAAAAATAACTATGACAATATTTTCTGCTGAAATATTGCGGCGTCGTCCGACGTCGCACCATTTAAGCAAAAATTATTTTAAAGGTGCAACGTTTTTTTTTAAACCGAAAGCGCTTTATTTTCATGGTGGTTGATGGGGTTTTGAGAATTTTAACCGGAACGCGGTCGCTTTCGAATTTTGTACATTTGGAAATTTGTAAGTTGACATTACATTAAAATGGAAACTAACATAAACTTGTATTATATCGTTTAACTATTGAACTACATATTATGTATAACAAGAAACATTCAGCTAAATTGATCTATGGGTGCAATACAGCATAAACATTTACTGCAATATCAACTCGTCCTGCAGTACATAACCTCATTTTTTTATTATTTATTTTAATTGACGTAATGGTGGGGGTTCTAGGTTTTTGTTTTGTTATGATTCGAATCGTTTACCGAAGTAATAGGTGATTGTTTTGGTGCCAAATAAATTACCTAGAACATCCTGTTTGAAATTCCTAAAAGTAAAATTTCCAAATGTACATCAAGGTTGCACCTTTCGAAAACTTATATTATGACGTATACGTTAAAACCAAATTCAACTTAACGTATTGATGTGATAAAAAACACAATAACATGTATTTAACTATTTGTAATAATTTTACATGTGGTTTTATAAACATTTCAATTTTTAGACCGATAATTTTTCTGTTTTTTTTTTTGTAAGGCCAAAAAGTGTGTATTTTCCCAAAAGTGACGTTTTAGATATCGATATGTGTTAATCTGTTGAACTAAAAATAATCAGCCGAACGTGCGATTTTTTTTTAATCAAATCAAACGATTTGTTGGGTTTCCAGTGAGGGGTGTAATTTCGAATAACTCGTGTGATAGTTTGTTGATGCTGAATAATAATATATTATTGTAAAACTTAAAAATTAAACCGCGTATTGCGTCCAAGAATCGAGGGTTTTTTAGACCAATACGCAGTTTATTGAAACAGTAAACTGAAGTGTGGTTAACCAGAATTTTTGTATAGCATAAGAGAATTCATTATGCGTTTAGGCTATTGCAGTTTAAACGGAAATATAACGGAAAGTGTTTTGGTTGGATTCGGCCTCTCGAATCGACCGGAGGCTTTTTTTTCTATTTTTTCTTACTCTAGTTCTATGAAGCAACAGTTTGGGGGAACAATAAGCGAATTAAATGTCCGAAAGTTCTATGTACACAATTTTGATTCTGTGGTTCTATGTTATATAAGTTTGATACTATCGATGGGCTTTAGGGGAGTTATCCACGTTGCCTTCAAGGCGAGCTGGCTTCTTTAACGTTACGACCAGTGTTGTTACGTTGGTCAATATTTTAAGCTACATGGTTGAATTGTGATTTTTTTATATGTTGATTTTGTCGTTTTGATAAACAACTGAACTCGGAGGCGAGTTTATTGTATCGTGTCAAATAACAATAAAAAACTAATTTTGAGTTTTACTAATTTTGTCCTATTGGCAAATACTTCGCACCACAAAAGCTAATTTTGGATTGTTTAGGGTTGTCAATTTTGTCACGTTTGCGATTATTTAAAACCGCAAAGTCAGGTTTAGTTTTTTTTTAGAATCGCTTCAGGTTATCGTGTGGGCAAATATTTAATACCACAAAACCAATTTTGGATTTCTTAACTTCAGATTTGGCGTGTTGGTAAACGCTGAAAACGACAAGGCCAATTTCAGGGTTTTTTTTCTCGCTTTCATCGTGATGAAACTAATTAATGCTTCAAAACCAATTTTGAATTTTTTGATTTTGAATCAGAATTAGCTATTTTCGAAACAGTGTAGTTTCCAAAATCGTGTTAGACATCATATAAAAGGTTAATTTTGGCTGTTTCCAATGTCACATGATATTTGTTTGGGAGGTAAACTTTTCACTGCCAAATTTTAGTTTTTCTAAGCGATGTCAGATTGGCAACCGTTTAAAAATGTTGTTACATTGACTGGTTTCAGTCGGAAAATGTTTGATTGAAATCTGATTCAAGTTGTATTTGTTTAGTTTGGTTATGCAATGTTGCCCGATTTGGAGAATTTTCTCATCATGCAGTATTTTAGCCTTTACAAGAGTAAATAAAAAAAATCATATAAGAAATTTATTCAAATATGAAGAACTTTTTTTCTTTAAATTGAATTAGTCTCCCAAAAGTACTCGAACATTATTAACCCCTTCGCGACGTGTTATTTTCCTATTTTTAAGTATGCCCATAAGTCGGGCAGTTTTCGAGGTTTACGGAATCGTATGGTCTTCGTCGTTATAGCATACATTTACCGTAAAACTACGATAATTGGCGTCTCTACAAGAATATTGTACTAAATTAAAAATATAATTCGGATAAATACAGCCTTCGACTATTTGTCACATTGTCACTTTTTTTAACACGGGAATATACGGTCTTCGTCGCGAAAGGGTTAAAGAAAAAAAAACTCGAAATTCATTTTTATTAATGCAACGGACGTTATCTTCAAAAATTGAAATACAAATCTTGTCCCCTGAAACCAAGAAAAATTAAAAAACACAACAAAGGCTGCTCTAACGCGTTTCGATAGCCAAGCTATCATCTTCAGAGAGATAAGTTGCGTTAGAGTTTGTTGTGTTTTTTAGTCTCTTCTTGGTTCCAGGGGACAAGATTTCTATTTCAATTCTCGAAATTCATAAAAATTAGTTTGAGCTAAATCTCCAAAATTTCGAGTACAGGTTGAACTTCCGATGTTAAAGTAAAGATTTAATGAACACGTACATCAGTGACACAGTTTCCACAGTTTTTACTTTGAACTGAAAATTTGAATTTTTTTTCTAAAAATAATGATCTCTTTTTTATATCGAACTCGAAAACCATTTCGAAATTTGAAAAGAATTATTTTTGTCAATAAATTTCTGGTTTTTTCGAATTTTCGATCTTTATTAATTTCCAATTTTGGATTTTTATCTTCAAGAAATCTACGAGCTCGAAATTTTAAATTTTTCGACACATTTTGACTTTTTTTTTGGAAATTTTGACCCCAGGCTCGATATTTTAAGTGTTTACATTAACAGACTCGATATTTTAAGTGTTTACTTTAACAGACTCGACATTTTTATTTTTAGAAATTTTTACTTTAAACTTGACGGTTTGATTCGTTTCTTAATAATTTAGATTTTCTCGAAGTTTATATGTTAGTCTGGAAACGGGGATTTTTTCTCGTTATTCTTCATGGTAGACCCTTATTGACCGGAAATATTATGTTTTTTTTTAATTTATTTAACATTTCTTCGGCCCAGTTTGGAAATATTTAAATTTTTATGGTTTGTTGACAATTTTCTAAACAATTTTTGAAATGCGACTCCGTGATATTTAAATTTATTGAAAACATCACTTCAAGACAGTTCACAAATTAAGAGGTTAGTTTATTTTACATAGAATAGCAATAATGAAAAATAGGAGATCAAAAATTAGATATGGAAAAAATAAAAATTTTGTTTTTGATAAATTAGGAAAATATTAAAAAAAATACATAAAAAGGTTGTAGCACTGGACATCGATGTTTCGCTCTCATTTGAGCTCGTCAGCAGTGCATAACAAACCAAAAAAAATTTAATATTTCCAAACTGGGCCGAAGAAATGTTAAATAAATTGAAAAAAAAACATTTTTCCTCGTTAGTTGTAATTTATGAGATTTTCTCTGATTTTAAAATTTACACTCAAAAATCCTAATATCGATGTTTTGATTTTTGAAGTTTGAATCGATTTTTTGTCGATTGTGAGGTTTTTGAAAAGTTTGATTTCTTTTATTGTTACAAATTGAAATCGTTTTTCTAAAATCTTGATTGCAAATAACCAAATCAAGAGTTAATTAAGTATTTGTTTTGGAAGCGTAGACTTCTTTCTAAATTCTGGGTTGTGTTTCCTAAATGTATTTAAAGCAAAAAATTTCGACTTGGCGGTTGTTAAATTTCGAGACTTTTTTTTAAAATTTGAAAGTTACACTTCAAATTTTTTATAAATTCTGATCAAAAATCTAGGTTTTTTTCTGATAATTCCAAGTAGTTTTGTTCTTTTTAACTTGGCTTTTAAAAGTAAATTCTTATATTTTTCCAAATTTACTTTACTAAAATTGTATTAAAGACCTCCAGTTTTTCAAAAATTTTATATGGTCTGAAATTTGAGTTAAAAAATTCTTTAGTTGGCAAGTTTAATTAATAAAAAAATGGTAATTAAAAGCAAAGTTTTTTTATTTCCTTGGTGATAATTAGGAATTTGGAACCATGATTAGCGTTATTCGGCCCTTCTGGTAGTTGGGACTTTTTAACTTTTATTTTTCCTAAAAGCAAAATTCTAATGAGAACTCCGCTTCCAATATTTACTTTTTTTTCCCAAAATTTCGACTTTCGTACAATTACTTATTACCATTTTTCGAAGTTTTGATCTTAATTTCACAATTTTCAATCTTGATTTCGAAATTTCACAATTTTCAATCTTAATTTTGAAATTTTCACAATTTTTTAAAAATTTCGATCCCAATTTCAAAAAAACTTTGAAAACTTTAATTTTTTTTCAAAATTACCACTTTAAATTTTGAAGCGTGGATATATTTAATTGTTTTTTTAATATTGATACTAATTTTAAAATGTTAAACGTTTCTCGACATCTCAGATTTTTTTTTTTGCTACAAACTCTGGATCTGGGTTTAAAATTTAGACTTTAGACTCAACATTTATTTCGATCCATAAAAGAGTCGTGAAAATCTGTAATTAACTTAAGTTACATACAAAATTAAATTTTTTCCAAAGTTTGACCCTAATCTCGAAAAATCAATAATTTTCTAAAAAAATTCAATGAAAAACACACAAACTCAAGTTTTTTCGAAGTTACTGATTTAGATTTAAAAATTCTGATTTTTTTAAACGCAGTTATATGTTTTAAACAAATTACTTCAAAAAGTCTACTTTTGTTATCATATTTTGAAAATGTTTAAGTATACAGGGTGAGTTATTTGTAAGGTAACTCCTACAGATTCTTTGATAACAAAAATATATTTAATACGAAGAGACATTAGCATAAGGCGCACATTATAAAATTATTTTTTACTATACATGCACTAAAGTTGCATTTATTTTAAATAGAACACCCCATATATTTTTACATATTTAAATCTCTTATAAAATGCTGACTAAAATGATATTAAACAATAAGGGTCTGCGATTAATAGTTTATGCTATATTTAGAAAATTCATGAAATTTGAGTCTAATTTGGAAGCTCGTTTGAAAGACCGGAAACCACCAAATCATTTTATTTTTAATGCTGATTATTATTTCTTATAAAATGTTGATTAAAATGATACCAAACAATAGGGGTCTTTGGGTAACACTTTTTGAGATATTTAGAAAAATCTTGAAAATTAAACCCAAATTGCAAGCTGGCTTGAAAGGCCGGAAACACCCAAATGATTTTACTTTTAGTGCAGATTATTTCAGAACATTCTTTTCTTAAAAAATAATGTAATTTTATTTAAATAACATTTGGAGTTATACAGAATGATTAGCAAACGCAAAATGACATTTTTCGCAAAAAATTCAAGTGGCACACCCTGTATATTATTTCCTATTTTTGTTGATCAACATCTAAGCTTTGCTTTGATATAAATATCTGTGGGGCTAATTTTTATACCTCGGGAGATATTTAATTTTAAGTTAAAAAAATTAAAATTCTCTAAATTTATTTTAGTAACACGGGTTTTTTTTTAAACTTATTGAATCTAAATAAAGATAATATCTTTAAAATGCACTAATTTAACGCATGGTTCTAATTTTAATCATATAAAACACACGTTTTCAGAATATGATTTCTCAATTAAAAAAACATATTGGTTTGGATGCTGCTTATCATCCTATACCCAAATTCTATGCATCTATGTTCTATGTTCTTTGCACAATTCACATTATTGAAAAAAATAAGGATAAAACTAGTGCATGGTACAAAATTTGTTCATTGTAGTCAATTTTACGTTTGTTTTGGTCAAGAAAATTAACGAAACAAACCAATTTCCGCAACGACGATGAAAAATATTAATAAACATAATTTATAGAGCATTTTTTCACAAAAAAAGTAAGTTAAACCTACCCTGTGGCCTAATCAAACTAAGGTACAATAATACCAGTTGTATATTTTATCTTGGATTGGTAAAATGGTAGAGATAATGAGACATGTCGAATTACTTAGTTTTGTAAACTTTTTTGAAAATTATGCGGTAAATAGTTTATTTGATGGGGTTTTTCATTACCTTCAAGACATAAATTTCCAGCAACTTCAATCAGAGAAACATTCTTAACATCCAAATATCGATATTTTTTATTTTTCAAATTTAAAGTTAAATAAATCTCAAACTATAAAAGCTGTGCCAACAAATTTCTACATTAAATCAGTGTTTAGTGGTTGCTTAACAAAAATAGAAAATAATATACAGGGTGTGCCGTTTAAATTTTTAAAAAATGTAATTTTGCGTTTGCTAATTACACTGTATAATAGCAAATACTAACTATTTAAATAAAATCACATTGTTTTCCAAGATAAGAATATACTGTAATAATCTGTATTAAAAATAAAATGATTCGATTGTTTCCGGTCTTTCAAACGAGCTTCCAAATTAGACTCAAATTTCAGGAATTTTTTAAATATCTCAAAAATTATTAACCGCAGACCCCTATTGTTTAATATCATTTTAATCAGCATTTTGTACGAGATTTAAATATGTAAAAATATATGGAATGTTCTACTTAAAAGAATGCAACTTTGGTGCACCATTCTGTATATGTTCACCCTGTATGGTAAAAAATAATTTTAAAATGTGCGCCTTACGCCAATGTCCATTCATATTGAATATATTTTTGTTATCGAAAAATCTGTATGAGTTACAGAGCTTTACCCTACTAATGACTCACCCTGTATAAATTTTGGATTTTTTAGGACCTTTGGCTTTTATCTTAAAATTCACATTTTCAATTTACCTGTCATTAAACTCTAAGGAGCTCTCTAATCTAGTTTGCACTTGGGACCTTTCAAAAGTTGATTTATATATATTTTTCTGAAATTCTTGTTTTTGCTTTCTTCTGACTTACGATCGAAATACTTTATTTTGATGAATATCTAAATTTTAAAACTGTTTTCATATTCTTTTGAGACAGACGAGCTTTACACAACAGGATAACAAACTAAAATGTTATCAAAGTTTTTTAAACGTATTTTCTGGAAAATAGGTAAAATCACGCAAAAGTTGACCCCCGCTCTCAATCAAAATTCTGTATTCTCTACTGAATATATAAATAAATATATCTCCACAACAAGAAAAAACGAGTAGACGAGGACACAAGCTTTTCGGAAAAGAAAAAAATCCCCTGAAAGGACTCTTGATAGCAAACAAAAATGAGTTAGAAAAAACGTTTTTTTTTTGTAAAGAGAAGATTTACAAATAAAACATTGACAGAGATCGAGTGAGAAGTCTTTTTCGCTCATTATAAAAGCAAAATTTAATATACAAATCTTGTTCCCTGAAACCAAGAAAGATTAAAAAATACAACAAAAGTTGCAACTTGTTGGTTTCAAGGGACAAGATTTGTATATCAATTTGCGAAGATAACCAATGACAAGTTCGTTTCGCCAAAATTATAAAAGAACTTCGCTGTTGAAACAAAACAGTGGAAATAGAAGAATTAACAACGAAAACGGAATATGAAAAAAAAACGAGCTCTACAGAAAGCCTTGAGTTTATAAAAACATCCAAAAGAAACAAAAAGAATGTAAAATCAAATGTAGGGGAGATTTGGGGCAAATTCCTAATAAAATTAGTATTTTCCATTCAATCCAAAAAACTGTGTGGTTAAAATTTAAAGAGAAAGATAAAAAGAAAAAGGGAGCTCGAAAGAAAGACATGAGTTTCTAAAAAACACAAACGATATCCAAAAGAAATACAAAGCAAAAGAAATAAAGAGAATGTAAAATCAAATGTAGGGGAAATTTGGGGCAAATTCCCAATAAAATTAGTATTTTCCATTCAATTCAAAAAACTGTGTGGTTAAAATTTAAAGAGAAAGATAAAAAGGAAAAGGGAGCTCGAAAGAAAGACATGAGTTTCTAAAAAACACAAACGATATCCAAAAGAAATACAAAGGAAAAGAAATATAAAAAAAGACTGACATTTGAGGCAAGTCGCGACTAAAATTTTCTATTTCTATATATATATAAATTATATATTTCTATTTTCTATTTGGTAAAAAGGAATTTGCTCACAAAAAAAATCTTGATGAAGTAAATATTATAACTGTTGAAGAAATAGGAATGGCAACAGATTAAAAACATCCTCAATCCAAAATTAACAAAAAGCAAGTAAATAAAATAGGACCTGAATGTGGATGAACCCATTTTACATTACCTTAGCCAACCTTTGGATATTTCATTTTTTTATTTCTCTTGAGAAAACCAAGTGTGAGGAGGATGTAGAAAAATATTTGGTTATTTCACTCTATGAATAATTTTCAGCTTATTCAAACAAAGCAATTATGTTGAAGATCAAAGCATTTCCCTTTTTGTTCTATCTTCTCTTGTTAAATGATTTAAATAAAGCAAAAACCTAATTTTGGCAAAGAAAACCAAATTAAAAATTAAGGAAAAAATATCGAAGAGTAGAAATTTTTCTGTATTAGAATTCATTTGAAAGAAGTTCTTTAGTTATATTTTTTTCTAATTTCACTTTATTTCGCTTATCAAAGGTCTCAACCTTTTAAAAGTTGTTGAGGAGAAAAAGCAAAGATGACAATTGAAGAGAAAAATGTTCAAGAAAAGAAGTTACATTTTTTTAAAATAAATACACGTTTTCTTTGATTTTGGTCGTGGGTTTTCATCCAAAAAAAGTTTTTGCTTTTTTTTAACTTGTTTAAGAGATAAAAACAGAAATAATCGAAATCGAACGAAGCCAACTGGAGGGGAATTTGGAAGGGACACTTGGAAAGCCCCAATAAAAAGTAGTAGCTAAAAAAATGGAGCAATCTATTGGAATGGTTTCTAGATTGACAGTTTCAACCCTTACTTCGTGGAATTCTTTAATATGCATAACTATTAAACTTTATTAACGATTAAAAAGCCACAGATATTAAAAATTCCACAATGTTTTGATAAATATTTGCTAACACCGGACCAGGTTTCGCATTACTGCATTACTAGCTAAAAACAAATTGCTGGTATAACCGGCGATGATGTAGTAATGCGAAACCTGGTCCTGTGTTAGCAAATATTTATCGAAACATTGTGGAATTCTTAATAGCTGTTGCTTTTCAATCGTTAATAAAGTTTAATAGTTATGAAGGTTTCTATTAGATATCAAAATCCTATTTCTAGGATTAAAATCCTTCTTGTAGAAGCTAGACTTAAAATAAAAAGGAGCTTTCGTGGCATCTACTGATTAACAGTTTGAGACTTAAAGGATCACATTTAGTTTAGCAAAGTCAGCTTCCAGCTTTCACAAATTTTGTGGCCTTAGATATTGGCTCTATTTTTTCTATGGAATTAATTCATTAAAATTTGGTAATGAATAAATCCCCAAACAAACATAAATTTAACTCAAAATAGTCAGTTTGTGGCGAAATGTCAACAATGAGAATATATTTTTTTTTTTCAAATTTTGTGGCCTCTAGTATTGCTTTTGAATTTATTATTTCGAAAATGTTTCAAGTACAATTTGTCAACGAGTAATTCCCTAAATCAACACATAATTGTAAATCCCAAATTTTGTGCCGAAATGTCAACAATGAGAATGTATTTTAATATTTATTTCGTCGACAAATGTAGCTAATCTTTTCACTGTAACGCACACACTCTCGTGAATAACCGTCAGGATACATAAGCGACTACATTTTTTTTTTGGTTCCCGCGGCGGCGAGCGCCCGAACACAACCAAAACACCCATAAAAATGCAAACGTAACATCAGTAACAAAAACTGGTTTGAAATTTGTATAACGGGTGCAAGAATTTGCACAGTATTTGTGGGCTATTGCAAAAAAAATTTAGTTTTCGTAATTTTACAATAAATATTTGTCTGTTCGGGCATGAGACTTCATATTTATGTAAAATACACTAAAGTGGGAGAGAGGACGGGCCGCCCCCACCTCCCAAGGGCATACTAAAAGTTTGAATTCGGCGGCCACCTGCGAAAGTCGAACTTTCGTAATTGACCGCCGCTTGGGCTATTGCAGATTTTTTTTTTGGGGGAAGATAATTACGCGTGGCGTAATTATAGAGGGCAAAAGTTTTGTAGCACTTTGTGCAACCGGGCTATTGTAGATTTTTTTTCTCTTGTATTTTAACTGTCGCAGTCGGGATATGAAGTTGAGTTGAGTTCCTTTGGAACCTCGGTCGCGATCGGGTTGTTTCGCGCCCGATTCGTGCTGATTGTCGGTGGGTTACATCGAATGAGCGGCCCTGGCGATAGGGTGTCGGTGTAAGAGCGGCTTTATTCGATGTAAGGGTCGAATAAGCAACCCCTATGCTGCAAGAGCGCGTTTATTCGATTTAAGGGCCGAACAAGGGCACCTACGCTGTAAGAGCTGCTTTATTCGATTTAAGGGTCTAATAAGCGACGTCTACTCTGTAAAAGCGCTTTAGTAGCTGTAAGAGCGCCTTTAGTAGCTGTAAGAGCGCCTTTAGTAGCTGTAAGAGCTGCTTTAGTAGCTGTAAGAGCTGCTTTAGTAGAAGTCGACCAATTTATAGTTTCTTTGATATTAAACAAATGGCGCTCACGACACCGTGTCGCTGTACCACCGGCTTAATTCGATGTAAGGGTTAGGTTGAATAAGCGACGCTCACGACAGAGTGAAGTGTGAGAGCGGCTTTATTTTATGTATGGCGCGAAATCGGGCAACGAATTGAGATAATTTCACTTCAATTTGTGAAATGTCTTGTCACTTTTGAGGGAAATTGTGTTCTCTATTAGACTATTGCAGGTTTTTGTGAACTATTGCATCTATGACTATTGGCGCGTATTGAGAAAATAAAATGACCGTTTTGAGCTCACCTATGGGTGCACATGTATATTTTTTTTTGTGTAATAAAATTTGCAAAATAACCAATTATGTACTTTGGCTTTTTAATGCAAGTCTTCGACGACTATTCTTTTACCAAAAGTGCTCATTTGTTGACCTCAAAATAGCAAATTTTTAAATTCCATTTCAAAATTTGTCTTTCTTTCAAATTTCAACTTTGTTTTCTTTCAAAATTAACCTTTTTGTAATATTGGCTTAATTTACAAAATTCGATTTTTTTAATTTGACTTGCGATTTGGAAAACTTCGATTTATTTCTACATTTCGACTTTTTTCTCGAATTTTTGACCCTTTCCTCAAAATTTGGACTCTATTCTCGAAATTTGGACTTTTTTTTTAATTCGACTATTCTTTCGCAATTTCACATTTTTTTTTCAAATATCTACTTTTTCAGAAGATTTCGGATTCTCTTTAAAATTCGACCTTCTAGAAACTTTGATTTGTTTCTCAGAATTAGTATTTTTCTAGAAATATAGAAATTCGGACTTTTAAATAGATGTTTTTCCAAATTTAAAATTTTTCTTGGTAATTGATTTTTTTTAGAAAATTTGATTTTATTTCTCAAAATTTAACCGTTTCTGATAAAATTGTTCTTTTTTTTCAAAGTTTCAAAATTTGACCGCGAAATAAAATAAAATAGGTTTTCAAAATTTGTCTTTTCGAAATTTGCTAATATTCTCGAAAATCGGCCTTTTTAAAATCCTTTTTATTCTGTAAACTTATTTCAAATTTGACAAAATTTAGCTTTCCTTTTCAAAATTTAACGTCTTGTGGGAAACTACGACTTTTTTTTATCAAAATTTCGATGTTTTTATAAAAATTTCGACAATCTTTGCAAAATTCTAAATTCGACTTTTTCTGACAATTTCGGCTTCTCTTAAAAATGAAACATCTGAAAATTTCGATTTGTTTGCCTTTTTGACGAAATTTTGACCTTTTGTAAAATTTAACTTTGAAAAATTCTTCTATTCCGTGTAATTTCGTCTTTTTCTGTAAATATCGGATCAGAAAATAGTGTTTATTTTTGAAAATTTCAAAGTCTTTTAATTGACATTGACACTAATTGACACTGAAAAAGTCGACTTTTTCTGAAAATTTCAACTTTTTCTAATTCTGACTGGAAAAATCGACTTTTTCTGAAAATTTTAAATTGATGAAAATTTTGAAAATCTTGGCGATAAAAATTTCTCTTAAAATTTTATGTTTCAGCAGATTTCGATTTATTTCTCAAAATATGGCTTCTTATCGAAACTAGAATATTTTTTTTTTAAATTGTTATTTTTTTAGAAAGTTTAACTTTATTTCCCAATATTTAACTCTTTCTGATATGATTCAAATTTTCCTGAATTTCGAACTTTTTCTAAACATTTCTAGTTTCCTTTTTTGTTTCATCAAAATTGGACTTTTTTGGAATTTTGCCATTTCGCAATATTTTTGAAAATTCGACTTCTTCTAAAAAATTTTTATATAAAAATATTTGATCCTCTTTGTTTAACCTTTTATTGAAATGTTCACTCGCCCAAAATTCATATTTTTTTCGACTTCCATTGAAACAATTCGACCTTTTTTAAAGTTTTAAGTCAGAGGTTTAGTTTTTTCAAAATTTACCTTTTTTTGGAAATCTTCTTCTCAAAATTCAACTATTTTAAAGTTCATATTTCGATTAATCCTCAAATTCTTTTTTTTTCTGGAAATATCGACCTTATTTTCAAAAGTCAGTTTTTTTCTCAAAATCGAAGCTTTTTTTTGGCAAATTGCGACCATTCTTGAAAATTCAGAATTTTTTCAAATTCTTATCGGAAAAGTCGACTTTTTCCTGAAAATTTCAACCTTCTGTTAACTTTTACCTTTCGTGAATTTTATATCGTTTTTTTGAAAAATGCTTCTGTTCCTCATATTAAATATCGCCTTTTTTTTGCAAATAATCGACCCTAAAAATTACGTCTATTTTTAAAAATTTCAACTTTTTCTAATTCTAAGTGGAAAACTCGACTTTTTCTGAAAATTTCAACTTGATGAAAATTTTGATTTAAAAAATTTTAACTTTTTGAAAATCTTGACTTTAAAAATCCCTCCTAAATTTTATGTTTCTGCAGATTTCGAAGTTTTATCAAAATATGTCTTTTTGGCGAAACTGGAACATTTTTCCTAAAATTATAATTTTTTTAGAGCGCTCAACTTTATTTCTCTCTCTGATAAAATTAAATTTCAAATTTTTTCTCATTTCTAGTTTTTTTTCCTCAAAATTTGACTTTTCTTGGAATTTTTCCATTTCGCAATATTTTTCCAAATTCGGTTTCTTCTAAAATAAATTTTATATGAAAATATTTGATCCTCTTTGTTTATCCTTTTATTGAAATTTTTACTCGCCAAATATTCATATTTTTTTCGAAAGTTCAAGTTTATTGTCAAAATACGACTTTTTTTCTCGAAATTTGACTTCCACTGAAATAAGTCGTCTTTTTTTTTAAAGTTTTAAGTCGAACGTTTGGTTTTATAAATACTTCCCTCTTTTTGAAATCTTGTTCTCAAAATACAACCTTTTTTAAATTCATATTTCAATTTCGATTAATCCTCAAAACTTCGTCCTTTTTAAAAATTTCGACTTTATTTTGAAACGTCAGATTTTTTCTTGAAATCAACTTTTTTCTTTCTTTGGCGAATTTCGACCTTTTTTGAAAACTTAAAACTTTTTCAAGTTCTTATCAGAAAAGTCGACTTTTTACTGAAAATTTCAGCCTTCTGTAAATCCTGACATTAAAAATTTCGATCTTTTTTTTTCTCTCAACATTTTACGTTTCTGCTAATTTCGATTTTTTTCTCAAAATATGTTCTTATATCTGGAACTTTTTTTCTAAAGCTATGATTTTTTTTAAAAAGCTCAACTTTATTTCTCAATATTTAACTTTCTCTGAAAAAATTCAACTTTTCTTTTTATGGAATTTTGCCATTTCGAAATAACTTTCAAAGTTCGACTTCTTCTACAAAATTTTTTTCGCAAGTTCAAGTTTATTGTCAAAATTCGATTTTTTTTTCTCCAAATTTGACTTCCACTGAAACAACTGGTCTTTTTTTTTTAGTTTTAAATCAAACGTTTATTTTTTTTTCAATATTTCCTTTTTTTCCAAATCTTTCTTTAGACATTTTTAGTTTTTGTTTGCTCGAAAATATGTTTTTTTTAAATTATAATTTTTTTATAAATTTCTAACGTCAGAATTTGATCCTTTTTTGTTTATACTTTTATCAAAATTTGCAATCACCCAAAATACATCTTTATTTTCGAAAGGTCAAGTTTATTTCAGAAATTTGCCTTTTTTTCCCGAAATTTGACTGCCACTAAAAAATTTTGATTTTTTATTAAGTTGGCTGCCCTCAGAAAGTTTAGTTTTTTCCAAAATTTCTGCTTTATTTCGAAATTTTCTCCTGGAAATTCAACTCAAAATTCGACTTATTTTTTCGAAATTCGAATTCCATTGAAATGTTTCGACTTTTTTAAAAATTTTAAGTCGAACGTTGAAGATTTCTTTCAAGACTTTGCCTTTTTTAAAATTTTCCCAAAATTTAACTTTTTTTAATTTTATATTTCAGTTTCGTTTAATCCTCACAATGCATCATTTTTAGAAATTTCGGTTTTGTTTTCAAAAGTCGAATTTTTTCTCAAAATTAATTAGTTAAGTTTTTTTCCAAAATTTTACTTTTATTTCGAAATTTTCTCCTAAAAAAACTCAAAATTCGACTTTTTTTCTCGAAATTCGACTTCCATTGAAACTATTTAACTTTTTTTTAAAGTGGTAAGTCAAAGGTTAAGTTTTTCTTTCAAAATTTTTCCTTTTTCGAAATTTTCTCAAAATTTAACTTTTTTTAAATTCACATTTCAGTATCGATTAATCCTCAAAATTCATCTTATTTGGATATTCCGACTTTGTTTTCAAAAGTCGAATTTTTTCTCAAAATCGGCTTATTGACTACTCTCAAAACGTTTAGTTTTTTTCCAAAATTTCTCTTTTATTTCAAAATTGTCTCCTAAAAATTCAACTCAAAATTTGACTTTTTTTCTCGAAATTCGACTTCCATTGAAACAATTCGATTTTTTTAAAAGTTTTAAGTCGAACGTCTGTTTTTCTTTCAAAATTTTTCCTTTTTCGAAATTCTCTCAAAATTCACCTTTCTTTTAAATTCATATTTTAGTTTCAATTAATGCTCAAAATTCATCTTTTTTGGGAATTTCGATTTTGTTGTCAAAAGTTGATTTTTTTTTCTCAAACTCGACTTTTCATGGCAAACTTCGGCCTATTTAGAGAGTCTAGAATTTTCTACAAATTCACAATTTCCTTGACGTTTTGATTTTCTTAAAATTTGGGGTTTTTCGCAAATTACGACTTTTGTCTCAAAATTTAATATTTTGCGTTTCGGGAAAATATGGCTTCTTTTCAAAAAATTATCTTCATCAAATCTTTACTTTCTCTCAGATTTCGTTTATTTTATCAAATTTGTATCAAAAAAAAATGGTAGTACGAGAAAAATTGTTTAGTAATTTCGACTTTCATCAGGAAAAGTAAATTTTACTCAAAATTTGATTTTCCTTGGCAAATTTCGACCTTTTTGAAAAATTTAGAATTTTTTACAAATTCGTATGCTTCTTCCTTGAAGTTTTCATTTTTATCAAAATTTTGTGTTTTTTCTGGAAATTTCGATTTTTATTTCAAAATTTGATATTTTGGATTTCTGTAAAATTTGGCATCTTCCCAAAAAATCCTCTTCTTCAAAGCTCTACGTTTTTCTCAGAATTCGTTTATTTAATGCAATTTGTATCGAAATTTAACAAAAGAAGTATTTTTGAGGAAAAGAGTTCTTGGAAAATTCATTTTTTTGCGCATTCTTAAGTTGGTGTCAAAATTTAAATAAAATGGAACTAAGTATGAGAAAAATTGTTTAGTAATTTTGACTTTTATCAGGAAATTAAATTTTACACACAATTTTACTTTCTTTGGCGAATTTCGACTTTTGTCTTAAAATTTTTACCATAGCCACTTTCTTTTCTTTTTTCTTCAAGATACTTTTATTTTTCTGAAAATTTGACCTCCCGTAGATTTTCGCTTTTATCTCAAAAGTCGAAATCTCCAGAAATAGTCAAATTTTTTGGAAAATGAAAATACGTCGAAGAAAAAAGGACAAAGCTCGAAGAAAAAAGCAATAACCTCGAAGAAAAAAGGATAGGGAAGTTGAAATGGTAAATATTTTAAGAAAAAAGTCAAAATTTATTAGAGAAAGTCGAATTTTGAAAAAAAATTAATTCGACTCATATTCCCAAAATTCGAAATTTGGTTTCTGAAAAATTTGATTCTTACCTAGAAATTGGTCTTATATTCGAAACATATACTTTTTTTTAATTGGTCTATTTTTTTGAAAATTAGATTGAAATTAAGCAATACTTCACGATTTCGAGAAAAACAGTTTTGGGAAATTTCAACTTTTTTTTTCGAAATGTTACGTCTATATGTATATCAAAAGTTAAATAAATATTTGGTCATTTATTTTTCGAAAGGAATGCTGTCTCCCTCTGACGTAAATCTTTTATACTCCACGCCACGTGTAATTTTGAAAATTTTCTTGATTTTTCATTTAAAATCTTATTTTTTGTCAAAGTGTCAGTCACATCCAATTTTGTAGAGCCACAATCAATTCTGACTTTAACATTTTGGAAATTCCATTGACTTCTACATTTTATGTTAGTCAATACTGAGAAAAAAGTTTATTAATCAAATGTAAACTCATAGGCAACCTCAAGACGGTACTGTGCTTTGATTATTATATACATTTTTACAGGAAGAATATGTACACTGTTTGTTGTAATAAATAATAATAATAAAACCACATTTTTCAAAAAAATGCAATTTTTTAAGTACTGAAAATTCGGAGTAGTATTATTTCTTTACTCAAAACCTCGTTAACAAACTAAATTTATGTCTGTCTGTCGCATTCACACCCAATCACCCTCTATAAAAAATAAAAAGAACACTAAAAATAATGTGATTTGTATATAACAGTGTTCATTTTTTTGTACTTTAAGCAAAAATGCGATGTTTTTCTCTAGAAAAAACCAATTGCAATATAAAATTAAAACATCTAATATTTCAGAATCACAGATATAATTGCAAAATTAACTCAGAAAAAAACGTAAGTTTATTACCAGTGGTGGCTGATAAGAAAGTTACCTTTTCTTTTAAATAAAATTAATATTTTTATTGCCATTTAATATACAATTCCGGCCAAATTATACAATCACAGAACGAAAATTTTGGTTTCTCTCAACGATTTTTTTCGTATTTTTATTTTTCTCTCAAAATAAAAAATTTAAATGCAATATATACCTTATCTCTCATTCAAACATTCTGAACAACCTTAATCGTATTTATATTTACATTTGCTAGCTTATAGTAAATTTAATACCTAACATATTTATATGTAACACTTATAACTATACATTATTTAAAACCAATTTATAGGTGTACACTTTTAAAGTGTAGAATTTAAAATTTTCAATATGGCCTAGCCATTAAAATCATACTGAACGCACTCAACGTATGATGATGAAAATAAAAGTTAATACAAAACGTTTGGCACATTTGAATTACATAGTATAAGTAGTAAAATGTGTATCATGATTTGGTAATGCACGGAGCATCGAGGAAAACTAGAAGTCCTTGAATCGCTTCTTGGGGAACTCCGCTCCATATTTGATCTCGTAATTATCGTTAAAACACAAAACCAAAGACATTTTACAATATTAGAAGAAGTCAGTTTATTGGTAATAAATAACTAACTACACAAGAATAGCGACATAAGGCACCCCTAGTTTTCCAGAGGCCCCCGTTCAACATTTTTAATATTATAACAACTAATCATCCCTACATGGTTACTTACAAGGCCGACGAGATCGATTCGGTTGGAAACTAAAGTTCTGATGGTAGATGAGGTGCGTGAATTGTCTCGAGTTACGTTTGATGCGTTCAGTAGTAACTGAAATTTCATGGTTGCTGGTTTTGTTGCTGGCTCGATAATGAGAATCCGAGCGTCCTGGGGTCGCTGCCATGCAACCTTAAAGCCTGCTCGAGCCTCTGCTCCTGCAGCCTGAGCGCCTCGGTGAGATCCGGACTGAGCTGCTGCGACGACTGCGCCTGGTGCGCCTGAAAAAAATAATCATTTAGTTAGTTAGACGTAGGAGCACTGTTTGGTGTAGGTGAGCAGGAGTCCAAAAAAGTGAACCATTCTTACTCATTTTGGATCCATCATTCAACGAGAGTAACTCCACTCACCTGATAGTTCCCGTTGTGGCGCAGCGGGCTTCCGCTATCCTGCTGATTCAGCTGCGGAAGTGCCTGACTCATGGCCAATCGAATGGCCGCTTCCGCTTGCGATCTTAACAGCGCCTCTGCGTGTTGCTGCATCCGCAGCGCCTCCTGCTGTTGCGCCTGTTGAGGGTTGGACATGTCCATCACCGACGATCTCATAGCATCCATGCTCCTTATGCTGTCCATGGAGGCCCTCATCGCGTTCATGGCAGATACCGAAAGAGTGTCGTTCGATATAGGCGGCGTCGAAGGGTTACTGGAGTTGTTAACTTGATTGGCCTGAAATGTCGAACGTCATCAGTGATTGAGGCAGTTTTGGAGATGGGATACTCACTTGTGTAACCCCTAATCTCATGGCAAGATTGGCTATGTTGGCTATATTGGCAGCGGCGGATGAGTCAGTACCCAAACCTGGGGGAACGCTACCTTGTCCGACCATATTTGCTATCACGGCCATACGGTTGGCGTTGTGGAGCTGTTCTTCTACGTTGTATTGCTGGTGAAGTCCGTTGTTACCTACAAAGCGACAGTTATACTTGCCGCTTACATTGGGCCATAGAGGCTCACTTCTAAGTATATCACCGAGTTTTGTATTACAATTGTTGTTGTTATTGTTTAATCCACCAGCGTCAGAACCAGCCGAGGATAATCTGCCGTTGCCAGAGGAACTATCACTATGGGCACTAGGTGAAGCACACATTGGGCTACCTCCTGCTGAAAAGATAATCGACAAATAATATCATTCAGTTCAATTAATAACATTGGACGTGACAAGAAGAGGAATTAATTTAAAAATTGGATGGCTGAATCTAGTTTGTTTCTATTGAGTTGTACTAGCTACTCATCCGTGAGATTGACGGTCGTGTTTTCGCTATTTTCAGGCTACTAAGGCGTTTCCAGCTTGACAAATAACGCTGCCATATGCTTAAAATTTCTGTTATATTTGTGATGTTTCTTCCGTAGAATTCGGATATGTTCGTGTAGTACTTTTTAATGTAAATGTGAAAGTCAATTCAGCCTCAAGATAGTAAAAAAGTGCATTAACGGATAGGCGTTTTTTATTTAATGAATAATAAGCATTGATATATCTTTGGTTACAAATTTATCTAAATTTTTGCAGGTGATCAATGTATATTTTGTCTTTTTATGCATTTTTTTTTAATTTAAAGTTGAAATTGTATATCTAAACTTACCATAACATTTCTGGACTACAGTTATAATGCAGGGATTAAGATCAAAAAACTTTTGAATTTCCACAAAACTTTCTCGATATCTTTAATTGAAACTCAAGATTTGAAAATTATGACACTTCGAGTAGAAACTTTAAAATATTAAAAAAGAAAATGTCTTCCAACATTTTATATTTCTCGAAAATACTTTGGAATTTCGACTTGTTTTTTGACTTTCACTTTAAATTTTATAAATACTCCTTTTTAAAATGACAGCTTTAAAAATTTAGTTAATTCTTGAATTAGTTTTATAGAAAAAGATTTAAAAATTCGTAATTTGGAAAATTAGATTCTTCAAAAAATTAAAAACATTCTGGAACAGAACAATTTTTCAAAAGGTTAAAATTACAAGAATTTGAAGTTTTGAGAAAACGGACAACACTTTAAAAAAAAAAGTTTTCACAAAAAGTCGAACTTTTGAAAAAAGATAGAAATTTGGCAAAATTTCATATTCTCAAAAAAGCCAGAACTTCGAAATAAGTCCAAATTTTGATGATGAAAGGTAGAAACTTTCAAAAAAGATAAACATTCTAAAAAATTAGAGAACTTCAAAACTCTCAGTTTTGAAAAAAAATCAGTTTTTCAAGGAAAGGGAAAATTTTTGAAAATAAAAAATGTGTTTTTTTAATCTTTCTTGGTTTCAGGGAACAAGATTTGTATTTCAATTTTTAAAGATAACCAAGGACCAGTCCGTTCCACCAAAATAAATAATTGGATTTCTATTTTTCTTTCGAGATAAATGACTCAAAATCTAGGTTAAACATTTCAAAATTTTCATTTTTTTTCCAAGCAGTTTTGAGTTAAAGAAAGAAATTTAAAAATAAAAAATACATCTTTCAACTGGGGATATTGGGGAAATTTTGGAAAAAACTTTAAATTTTGGAAAAAACATAAGAGTTTTCGAAAAATATTATTTGATTCGCACCTTTTGCCTTAAACTGGAATATTGTACTTTTTGCTGAAAAGGTTGCTTAAACCTTTAAGGTTTCTAGAAAAAAATTGGGAAAGTCAAAGTTAATTTTTTCGCCGTTTTATTTTCACAAATTTTTAATTATTTTTAATTTTTTCTTATCAACTGAGCTTCAAATAAAAGTTGGGACTTTTTTAAAAACAATTAATTATTAAAAACCCCGAACTTCAATCTCTAAATTTTGACTTTTTTTCTCTCGAAATTTGTACTTTTTGAACTTAACACTTCCAACTTCCAAATTTAAATAATTTTGAATTTTGAAAAAAAAGTTCTTCCTTCTTATTCCTCTTTTGTTAAAACATAGTCTTGTGTTTTCTGTTATAAAGCCTCTTATGATGTCTAGCTTTCATGCCATCTCTTAGGTGATCTGCCAGGAAGTCTTGTTGATGTAGATTTTTCTTCTTTTGCCTAATTTGTCCATCTGTTGTCCCCTACTCCTTTAATCGATCGCTATACTCTCATGTCTACACTTCTAACCGTACATTTTCTTTTAGAAGTTTCTACCTGAATTTCCGCCCCATATTTTACAATCGATCTGACGAAAAAAGTTCAAAATGTCTAAATGAAGCCAAAGCTCACAAGGGTTAAGTCTAAATTAAATATATATATATAAATATATATATACTGAGTAATTCAGTTCATATGTATATTCAAAATTTTGACAGACTCGAGATTTAGACCGTTCCTAAAAGTGCAGATTTTCTTCTCTAACCTTTGAACTTTTTTTCTAGAGATTTCAAATTAAAACTGAGGAGAAAAACGAGGAGCGCAAATTTAAGTTCGCCACTTGAAAATTTAAGTTTAAATTTCGGGAACGAAGTTGATGATTTGAGCAAATATTCAAAAATATTAATTAAAACGGAAATTCTACGAAAAAAAGTGAAACAATCCAGTAAATTTAAATTCCAAACCTCCAGATTTAAATTTACCAAACGACGGAATCAAAAACGTTGAAAATAAAATCGAATTACTGGTTTCAAAAATTATTTTTTTTTAAATTATAAAAATCCACTCCAGCTTGTTCAAAAAGTTGAAATTTTGAGAAAAACTCCAACTTTATAAAAAATTGCGTTCTAGAAGAACTGCGTTCTAGTAGAACTGCGTTCTAGTAGAACTGCGTTCTAGTAGAACTGCGTTCTAGAAGAACTGCGTTCTCGAAGAACTGCGTTCTCGAAGAACTGCGTTCTCGAAGAACTGCTTTTTCGAAGTACTGCGTTCCCGAAGAACTGCTTTCTCGAAGAACTGCGTTCTCGAAGAACTGCTTTTCAGAAGAACTGCATTCTAATACAAAAAATAATACTGGGCTACTTACTTGGTCCTCCCATTCCGGTTAAGCTCAGAAGCCCGCTCCCGGAAGCGGAAGCTGAAACGGCGGCTGCCAGCAACGTTTCCCTCTCTCTTCTTTCGGCGGCGGCGCGAGAGAGAACGTATTGAGCGGCGAATTGATGTTTTGGATCCATCCTCATGTGCTCCATATGGCTTAAGAGACCTTAAAGAATACCCCAATTATTGATGAGTCTGATTTCGGCAACGCACCGAATAATGGAAAAGTGCGACGCGATCTCTATCACTTAGTGACTCGGTGACTGTCAGTAGGTGACGCACAAGAGTCAATTAGTGATGGGGAACGCTTGGTTTTTGTAGCACAAGAGGCCGTGGGTGTGATACTCGGAAGAAGACAGGTACAGGATGAAACAAATACAAAAAAAGACGACGTGTACTGGGTAGTTTGTCTTGCTTGATTTTATTTGTTTGTGATGGCCATGGAAGCTTTATGACGTCATCAATTGTGCTTCTTCTGAAGTTGCTGAAGAGGAAACGCGAGGATGTAAGATTTACAGTGATACTGAGATATTAAAAGCCAGATCAGCCCTAAATAATTCCGTGAATCAAAAACGATTTTTATTCATAAATCATATTAAACAATAAACAGAATAAAATAAAATATCAAAATAATGCAATGTTTCTGGATGAATTATAAAGATATTTTAAAGGCCAGATCAGCCCTAAATAATTCCGTGAATCAAAAACGATTTTTATTCATAATTCATATTAAACAATAAACAGAATAAAATAAAATATGAAAATAATGCAATGTTTCTGGATGAATTTCGCTTTTACAAGATCGTTGGTGAACTCGATAAATTTGATCGTGTTTTTCTTGACATTTCCAAGTTGAAACCTAAAATGCTGGCTTTTTTTTTCTAAAATTGCGCCTGAATTCAATTTTGGTGAAACGGACTGGTCCTTGGTTATCTTCGAAAATTGAAATACAAACCTTGTCCCCTGAAACCAAGACAGAGTAAAAAACACAACAAAGGTTGCTCTAACGCGTTTGGATAGCCAAGTTATCATCTTCAGAGAGGTACAGTATCTCTTAAAAAAACTGAAATACAGAACTTGTCCCCTGAAACCAAGAAAGATTCAAAAACAGAACAGATGTTGCTCTAACGCGTTTCGACAGCCAAACTGTGATCTTCAGAGAGATAAAGCAACCTTTGTTGTGTTTTTTAATCTTTCTAGGTTTTAGGGAACAAGTCCTGTATTTCAATTTTTTTAAGATTTTAAGATTAAAAAACACAACAAAGGTTGCTTTATCTCTCTGGAGATCACAGCTTGGCTGTCGAAACGCGTTAGAGCAACCTCTGTTCTGCTTTTGAATCTTTCTTGGTTTCAAGGAACAAGTTCTGTATTTCAATTTTTTTAAGAGATACTGTACCTCTATGAAGATGATAGCTTGGCTATCCAAACGCGTTAGAGCAATCTTTGTTGTGTTTTTTACTCATTTTTGGTTTAAGGGGACAAAATTTGTATTTAAATTACTGAATTCAATCGCTAGAATTTCCTTAAATATGTTGAACTTTTCAAAATTTCTGGTTAATTTTAGAAATTTTCGGTTCAGTTAAACTGAGTGTCAACACGAAATTCCCAAATTAAGCTAGACATTTTTTTAAAGTGAAAAATTTGAGGATTGCTCATTTATAAATTCCGGAGATATTTTTAAATATTTCTTCAAATTCAAATTCTACAATTTTACTAGCAACTTTTTTCTCGAAAATTCGCGTTGAGACTTCAATATATTTAATAAATTTCGAAATTTCTAGAAAATTTGATGTTTTCCTCGTTCCGTGTTTAAATTGAAAAGCTTTAAAAATATATCTTTTGAATAATATACGTCGAATTCTAAAAATTAATATTTTCTCAACCTTTTCGTATTAAACTTGGATTCTTGGATTTTATTTCTAAAATTTCGAATTTGAACTGGAAATTCATGTTTTCTTTTAACAATTTTAAATTTTCATATTAAATTACGAGCTCGATTTTGAAATGTAAATTTTTTTCAAAATTTCGATTCCTTTCAAAATTTCGGTTTTTTTCAAAATTTCGATTTTTTCAAAATTTCGATTTTTTTCAAAATTTCGATTTTTTCACAATTTCCATTTTTTTCAAAATATCGATTTCTTTTTAAACAGTTTTGAGTTTAAATTCAAAATATTGGACCCTTTCGACTTTTATCTAAAAATTACGGTCTTTTTAACAAAATTTCGAAATTTAACTCAATATGTCAAATTTTTCTACAAATTCAGTGTTAAAAGCTTAACATTTTCTTGAAAATTTGGTTCTTTTCCTCAATATTTCGAATTAACATTAATAAATCCTAATTTGGAGTTTTTTTTTCAATTCAAAAGAGTCAATTTTTGGAACCTTTATCCCAAAATGTTTTTTTTAAAGAAAATTTTGAAGTTACACTCGATAGGTATATCGAATTATTCTAGAATTTCTCGAAATTTTAAGATTTTCTTCGAAATTTGGGTACTTGTCTCAATACTCCGAATCAAAATTTATAAACTCCAGATTTTTTTCCCAAATTTCGAGTTTTATTCTCGAAGCATCTTTTTTTTCTAAAATTTTATAGCTTAAATGTTTTTTAACGTTTTATAAAAAATATACATGTAATTTCAAAACTTCGATTTTTTTCTTGAAATTAGTAGCTAGTATCTCTGCGAAGATGATAGCTTGGCTATCGAAACGTGTTAAAGCAACCTGTGTTGTGTTTTTTAATCTTTCTTGGTTTCAGGGGACAAGATTTGTATTTCAATTATTGAAAGTAGTGTTAGAATTCTATTCTTTAAAATAACTTTTCAATTTTTGTTGACGTTAGAATTTTCAGGAAAAATTCCAATGTGGGAAGAAGGAACATTTTTGATCTATAACTTTTAAAACCTAGAAATGGAGATTATTTCTACAAATGTCAATTTAGACTGTTTACGTCAGAATTAATATTTTAGGAAAAATTGACAGGATTTAAAAGAAAGGTGGTTATTGAATGAAAAAGCCACAAAGTAGAGTTTTGAGAATATAGCAGAATATTAGGAAAAACACTTATTTTAAGAGAAAAGAACAAAATTTCGAGAAAAAGATGAGTTCCTAGAAAAAAGTTAAAATTTCTAGAAACTAGAAATTCAGTCCAAATCTTTAAAAATTCAGTTCCTAAAAGATGTAAATTCTTAGAAAAATACCTAAAATACCGAAAAAAGGGCAACATTTTGAGAAAAATGGTCGAAATTTTGGGTGTCGAGTATTTAAAAAAAAATTGAAATTTTCCAAAAAAATTCAATTGTCCAAAGAGAGTCAATTTTCCAAAGAAAACCAAGTTTCAAAAGAAATCAAATATTGTAATAAAATTCAAATTTAAGAAAAAGAAAAAGTCAATTTTTCAAAGAAAGTCAATTTTCCAAAGAAAGCCAATTTTCAAAAGAAGTCGAATTTTGTAATAAAATGCAAATTTTTTCGTCAGAATTAATATTTTAGAAAAAATTGACAAGATTTAAAAGAAAGGTGATTATTGAATGAAAAAGTTAAAAAGTAGAGTTTTGAGAATAAAGCCGAATTTTAGGAAAAACACTTATTTTAAGAGAAAAGAACAAAATTTCGAGAAAAAGATGAGTTTCGAGAAAAAGTTAAAATTTCTGGAAATTGTAGGAATTTAGTCTAAATTTTTAGAAATTCAGTTCCTAAAAGGTGTAAATTTTTAGAAAAATACGAAAAATAACAGAAAAAAGGCAAAATTTTGAAAAAAATGGTCGAAATTTTGAGGATCTTGTATTCAGAAAAAATTTGAAATTTTCCAAAAAAAATCAATTGTCCAAAGAAAGTTAATTTTCCAAAGAAAATCAATTTTCAAATAAAGTCGAATTTTGTAATAAAATGCAAATTTAAGAAAAAGAAAAATTCGAAAATCCTGAAAAAGACGAAACTTCTAGAAAACAATAGAAATTTCCGACAAAATTAATTTTGAAATAAATAGTCAAATTTGAGAAGAGTTGTCTACGAAAAAGAGAATTTTTGAACAAAAAAATCGAAATTTTGAAAAATAAAATTTAATTTCGAAGAAGTTGAAATTTCTAGGACCGTAATAGATATGACGTAGACATAAAAGTCGAAATTTCCGAAAGATGATTTTTGAGAAAAATGTCGAAATTTCGAGAAAAAGGCGAATTTCAGGGAAAATATGATGAAGATGATAGCTTGGCTATGGAAACGTGTTAGAGCAACCTTTGTTGTGTTTTTTAATCTTTCTTGGTCTCAGGGGACAAGATTTGTATTTCATTTGAAATTAGTGTTAGAATTCAATTCCTTAAAATAACTTTTCAATTTTTGTTGACGTTAGAATTTCCAGGAAAAATTTCAATGGAGGGAGAAGAAAAATTTTTGATTTAGAACTTTTAAAACCTAGAAATGGAGATAATTTCTAGAAATGTCAATTTTGACCGTTTTCGTCAGAATTAATATTTTAGGAAAAGTTGACAGGATTTAACAGAAAGACGATTTTTGAAAGAAAACGCCAAAAAGTAGAGTTTTAAAAAATAAGGCCGAATTTCATGAAAAATACCTAATTTAAGAGAAAAGAACAAAATTTCGAGAAAAAGATGAGTTTCGAGGAAAAATTTAAAATTTCTAGAAACTGTAGGAATTCAGTCTAAATTTTTAGAAATTTAGTTCCTAAAAGATGTAAATTTTTAGCAAAATATTTAAAATAACAAAAAGAAGGCAAAATTTCTAGAAAAATGATTGAAATTTCGAGGGTCGTGTATTCAAAAAAAAATTTGAAATTTTCCAAAAAAAATTCAATTGTCCAAAGAAAGTCAATTTTCCAAAGAAAGCCAAGTTTCAAAAGAAGTCAAATTTTATAATAAAATGCAAATTTAAGAAAAAAAAGTCGAAAATCCCAAAAAAGACGAAACTTCGAAAAAACAATGGAAATTTCCCACAGAAACTTAAATTTTAAAAATATAGTCAAATTTGAGAAGTGTTGTCTACGAAAAAGAGGAATTTTGAACAAAAAAATCAAAATTTGGAAAAGTAAAATATAATTTCGAAGAAAAAGTTGAAATTTGTAGGACCCTAATAGATTTGACGTAGACATAAAAGTCGAAATTTCCAAAAGATGACTTTTGAGAAAAATGTCGAAATTTCGAGAAAAAGGCGAATTTCAGGGAAAATATGATGAAGATGATAGCTTGGCTATGGAAACGTGTTAGAGCAACCTTTGTTGTGTTTTTTAATCTCTATTGGTTTCAGGGGACAAGATTTGTATTTCAATTTTTGAAATTAGTGTTAGAATTTGATTCTTTACAATAACTTTTCAATTTTTGTTTACGTTAGAATTTTCAGGAAAAATTTCAATGGGGGAAGAAGAAAAATTTTTGATTTAGAACTTTTAAAATCTAGAATTGAAGATTATTTCTACAAATGTTAATTTCGACCGTTTTCGTCAGAATTAATATTTTTGGAAAAATTGACGGGATTTAAAAGAAAGGTGATTTTTGAATGAAAAAGCCAAAAAGTAGAGTTACGAGAATAAAGCCGAATTTTAGGAAAGCCACCTAATATAAGAGAAAAGAACAAAATTACGAGAAAAAGATGAGTTTCGAAGAAAAAGTTAAAATTTCTACAAACTGTAGGAATTCAGTCCAAATTTTTAGAAATCCAGTTCCTAAGGGGTGTAAATTTTTAGAAAAAAATCTAAAATAACGGAAAAAAGGTAAAATTTTGAGAAAAATGGTCGAAATTTTGAGTGTCGAGTATTAAGAAAAAATTTAAAATTGTCCAAAAAAAGTCAATTTTTCAAAGAAAGTTAATTTTCCAAAGAAAGTCAATTTTCCAAAGAAAGTCAATTTTCCAAAGAAGGCCAATTTTCAAAAGAAGTCAAATTTTGTAATAAAATGCAAATTTAAGAAAAAGAAAAATTCGAAAATCCCGAAAAAGACGAAACTTCGACAAAACAATAGAAACTTCCCACAGAAAGTTAAATTTTGAGAAAATAGTCAAATTTGAGAAGAATTGTCTACGAAAAAAAAAAGAATTTTGAACAAAAAATCGAAATTTTGAAAATTAAAATTTAATTTCGAAAAAAAAGTTGAAATTTCTAGGACCGTAATAAATATGATGTAGACATAAAAGTCGAACTTTCCAAAAGAAGATTTTTGAGAAAAATGTCCAAATTGCGGGAAAAAGACGAATTTCAGGGAAAATATGATAAAGATGATAGCTTGGCCACCGAAACATGTTAGAGCAACGTTTGTTGTGTTTTTTAATCTTTCTTGGTTTCAGGGGACAAGATTTGTGTTTCAAGTTTTGAAATTAGTGTTAGAATTCAATTCCTTAAAATAACTTTTCAATTTTTGTTGACGTTAGAATTTCCAGGAAAAATTCCAATGGAGGAAGAAGGAAAATTTTTGATTTAGAACTTTTAAAACCTAGAAATGGAGATTATTTCTAGAAATGTCAATTTTGACTGTTTTCGTCTGAATTAATATTTTAGGAAAAGTTGACAGGATTTAAAAGAAAGGCGATTTTTGAAAGAAAACGCCAAAAAGTAGAGTTTTAAAAAATAAGGCCAAATTTCATGAAAAATACTTAATTTAAGAGAAAAGAACAAAATTTCGAGAAAAAGATGAGTTTCGAGGAAAAATTTAAAATTTCTAGAAACTGTAGGAATTCAGTCTAAATTTTTAGAAATTTAGTTCCTAAAAGATGTGAAGTTTTAGAAAAATATTTAAAATAACAAAAAGGCAAAATTTCTAGAAAAATGATCGAAATTTCGAGGGTCGTGTATTCAAAAAAAATTTGAAATTTTCCAAAAAAAATTCAATTGTCCAAAAAAAGTCAATTTTCCAAAGAAACTCAATTTTTAAAAGAAGTCGAATTTTGTAATAAAATGTAAATGTAAGAAAAAGAAAAAATGGAAAATTCTGAAAAAGACGTAACTTCTAGAAAACAATAGAAATGTCCGACAAAAAGTTAAATTTTGAAAAAAATAGTCAAATTTGAGAAGAGTTGTCTACGAAAATGAGGAGTTTTGAACAAAAAAATCGAAATTTTGAAAAATAAAATTTAATTTCGAAAAAGTTGAAATTTCTAGGACCGCAGTAGATATGACGTAGACATAAAAGTTGAAATTTTCAAAAGATGATTTTTGAGAAAACTGTCGAAATTTCAAGAAAAAGACGAATTTCAGGAAAAAAATGATGAAGATGATAACTTGGCTATCGAAACGTGTTAGAGCAACCTTTGTTGTGTTTTTTAATCTTTCTTGGTTTCAGGGGACAAAATTTGTGTTTCAAGTTTTGAAATTAGTGTTAGAATTCGATTCTTTAAAATATCTTTTCAATTTTTGATGACGTTAGAATTTTCAGAAAAAATTCCAATGAAGGGAGAAGAAAAATTTCTGATTTAGAACTTTTAAGACCTAGAATTGGAGATTTTTTCTACAAATGTCAATTTCGACTGTTTTCGTCAGAATTAATATTTTAGGAAAAAATGTCGAGATATAAAAGAAAGGTGATTTTTGAATAAAAAAGCCAAAAAGTAGAGTTTTGAAAATAAAGCTGAGTTTTAGAAAAAACACTTATTTTAAGAGAAAAAAACAAAATTTCGAGAAAAAGGTGAGTTCCGAGAAAAAAGTTAAAATTTCTAGAAACTGTAGGAATTCAGTCTAAATCCTTAGAAATTCAGTTCCTAAAAGATGTAAATTTTTACAAAAATACCTAAAATAACGAAAAAAAGGCAAAATTTTGAGAAAAATGGTCGAAATTTTGATTGTCGAGAATTCAGAAAAAATTTGAAATTTTTCAAAAAAATTTAATTGTCCAAAGAGAGTCAACTTTCCAAATAAAGCAAATTTTCAAAAAAAGTCGAATTTTGTAATAAAATGCAAATTTAAGAAAAAGAAAAAGTCGAAAATCCCGAAAAAGACGAAACTTCGAGAAAATAATGGAAATTTTCCACAGAAAGTTAAATTTTGAAAAAATAGTCAAATTTGAGAAGAGCTGTTTACGAAAAAGAGAAATTTTGAACAAAAAAAATCAAAAATTTGAAAAACGAAATTTAATTTTGGAGAAAAAGTTGAAATTTCTAGGACTGCAATAGATATGATGTAGACACAGAAGTCGAAATTTGCAAAAGATGATTTTTGAGAAAAATGCCGAAATTTCGAGAAAAAGACGAATCTTAAGGAAAATATGATGTAGACATAAAAGTCGAAATTTCCAAACGATGATTTTTGAGAAAAATATCGAAATTTCGAGAAAAAGACGAATTTTAGGGGAAAATATAATGTAGACATAAAAGTCGAGATTTCCAAAAGATGATTTTTAAGAAAAATGTCGAAATTTCGAGAAAAAGAGGAATTTCAGGGAAAATATGATGTAGACCTAAAAGTCAAAATTTCCAAAAGATGATTTGTGAGAAAAATGTCGACATTTCGAGAAAAAGACGAATTTCAAGGAAAATATGTAGACATAAAAGTCGAAATTTCCAAAAGATAATCTTTGAGAAAAATGTCGACATTTCGAGAAAAAGACGAATTTCAAGAAAAAAACTAAATTTTCAAAAACAAATTTTGAAAGGAAGATATAGAGGAAAAAATCAAAATTTCAAGAAAAAAGACAAATTTTGAGGAAAAAATCGTCTTCTACGGAAATATCGAATACTAAATTTTGAGATAAACAAACATTTCGAGAAAAAGTCAAATTTTGGGCGAACAGTGAAAATATTTGGAAGTTCTGATTCTATCTATCAGGTAGAAAATTTCAAAAAGGACCCAATGTTACAAAATACGTTTCGAAAAAGACAAAATTTCGAGAATAACCTTGACATTGTAGTAGAGTTAAAAATACGTGATCAGCGACTGGGATTCGAACCCAGGACCATCACGTTACAGACCAGACTCCTAACGCCACCACTACACTCAACTCTACTCATTCATTTCACATAACGCACTCTCGGTATCCGCTGTCTGCTACAACATTGAGAAAGGAAATTTGCTAGGATTTTTGTCTTATCAAAAAAAATTCTTTCAACATTTTAACTTTTTCATCGAAATATTGAAATACAGAACTTGTCCCCTGTAACCAAGAACAACAAATGTTGCACTTAGAGCTTAGAGCAACGTTTGTTGTGTTTTTTAAAAATCTTTTTTGGTTTCAGGGGACAAGTTCTGTATTTCAATCTTTCGATGAAAGAGTAAAAATGTTGAAAGAATTTGTGATCTTCAGAGAGATACAGCAACCTTTGTTGTGTTTTTTAATCTTTCTTGGTTTCAAGGGACAAGTTCTGTATTTCAATTTTTGAAGATAACCAAGGACCAGTCCGTTCCACCAAAAAATCGAAAGATTGACCAATATTGGGGGTTGTTGGTTGGTTTTATCTGAATTCGGGTTGTAAGGACGAATTGATGTGTAATGAATATTTCGAATGTTGGGCAGAAATCTGGGCTACCGATCGTTATTCGGCGATTTGTATTGTTCATTGAATTAAATTGTTTTTGATTCATCGAAGGACCACTACCACTACACTCACGTTTGTTTTTAGCGCAGTTTATTAACTTCTTCACTCTTAGCAGGTTGCTTGGTTACTCTCTTTGTTGGCTACTGCCCCTAAATAAAATTTATAATCTCTTGTGACAGGGCCAAACAAATAAGTCGAAATTTGCAAAAATTCGTATTTTAAAAAAGTGGAAATAGTCAGAAAAGTTCTAATTTTGAAAAGTGGAAGAAAAAAGTCGAGAAATTTTGAGAAAAAAATTCAAAATTTTAAAAAATCAGATTTTGATAGTAAACAAGTCACTATTTAGTAACGAATTGCAAATTTTAAAATAAAAGATAAATTTTGCCAAAAAGGAAAATTTTGAAGAAAAAACTGGTACCGATCTAGTTGAATATAAATTTTTAATAGACTGCTTTAACTAAGGAGAGTAAACGTCCCACTTAGCGCTTAGGAAGACTTTAGTCGTTAAGTACCCGTCGAAAAATATTGAAAATGTAGCGAAAATGTGCATCAGCATTATTTTTTAGGTGAAATATGTAGTAACCAGTGAAAACGGATTAAATATGCACTTTGCACTTGCATATGCATATATGCATCCGGTTTCTAGTGACTTACCGATTACAGTAAGACCTTATCCGTTTATCTCATTGTTGACAACTTACTTACCTTGTAACTGTCCAATTGTATTAGTAAATAATTCAAAAATTTGAAATCAGCTTCATTCGTTTTGACATGCCTGGTATTACGAATTTAATCCCTGATTATCTTCCAGAATGATATTATTAGAATATTTTTTTAAATTATATTATCTTCCTTATATACCTCAAGTGGCAGCAAATTCAATCGTACGAAATTTGATTTGGAACAAATTACGTTGCAGATTACGTAGTTTTGAAATGAAAACTTCTTTACACCAGTTGAGAGATTTTGGTTGGGGAAAAACTTATGATTTTGTTGCACCAACACGCTAATTTGCGTAACCATCACGCTAATTCGCCTCACAATCAGGATAATCGGCGTTACCAATACAATGTATCGTTAACAGTGATGTAACTATGGGTAAGATGCACACAAGAATTAAATTAACGCCATGATGACAAGAGTTAGTGTAAGGATAACGCGAATTAGCGTGATGGTAAAGCTATTAGCGTGATGGTAATGCGCATTAGCGTGATGGTAACGCGCATTAGCGTGATGGTAACGCGCATTAGCGTGATGGTAACGCACATTAGCGCCTAGTCGCGCCTAAAGAAATTTCCACTTCAAAATTGCGTGATCTGCTGCAGGGTTATTAAATCTTATTCTTCTTTCAGAAAGGTCATAAAGCAGACTGTCGAGTTTTGAATAATGCATTAATCATTAATTTACTTGACATATCCAACCCTTAATTTACTGAAAATAAGGCAATCGAGTCAAAATGGTTACTTTTTTCAGTAGCCTTTCATGACCTGGTGCTATGATGCTATGTTCCAACTAAGTTTAAAAAATTTTACTTCTGTTACTTTGAACAAGTATCTTGGTTTGCAAACGCCGGCATGCTGGCTTTTTTCACTGTTTCATCCTGTACGTCGCACTACCGAGGTGTGAGATAGAAGTGTAAGAAACTGATAATACCTGACTCGTGTGTGAAAACTGCTTGGCATACAGAACATGGCCACATTCTTAAAGAGGTTGATAATTGTGAGGTTTCGGGATGGCAAGCTAAATGCTTCCTAAGAGAGCCTTCGTTCACATAATGTTTGCCGCACACGGGACACGGGTGATTTGCCGTCCTTCTCTTCGCTAAATAAGGATCGATGACGTCAACAGAGAGAAAACAAGATCAAGCAAAGCACCCCAGGATCTTTATTATAAAGCGTCATCTTGTCATTGTGCTACAGCTCTATCGATATATCTAGTCTAAAATCTTCCAGAGAGTATTCTCAAAATTTGAACATTTTTACAAACTTGGCAACGCTGTCATGCTTGCAGCACGATAGAAAATCATTGGTGCCAGTTTTTTGAGAAATATTCGAGTAGATATATCGATAACGATATTTATTTTCATATTATACTAAAATGATATGAAAACGTTAGGCACAATTTCCAAATCATCACAGAAAAAGAATAACGCTCGTTATTCGTTTTCTTTTATAAACTATACCAAGCGAAACGATCATGCAGCTCTAAATAAGGGGTAGGGGAAACCGCTAAGCAAACCATTTGTTAGTATAAGTTGTAACCTAGATTATAACTTAAAATAAGTTACAACTCAAAATAAGTTATAACTTAAAATTGTTAAAATAACTTAAAATATACCATGTACAATCATCGCTTTCTGTAAACAAACTGTATAAAACGCCAACTCGATTTAAGTGTTCGTTTTCAATTCTTTAATAGAAGGAAGCGTAAAAAGTTGTTTCCTTTGTGTCAAAGAAAAGTTAATAAAACGTTTTAACATCGGAAATTTCAAATCCGACAAAAATGTTTCATAAGTAAACCGAAAAAGAAATCTTAAAACAACGATATCAGTGAGTTGTAAACACAAAAAGAACTGAACGGTCAAAGGGGAAAAAGGGTGATGCTTAATGAGAATACAATTAAAAAATAAACAGAGAAGGGAACAAAAATGCTTTTAAGCTTCGGCTAATCGAAGGCATTGGTGTAAAACAGGCAACGCTAAAAAAGCCCTTTTGAATTTTTAAGTGAGTGCCGACATTGATTTATTATTCCCGATGTCATATCATTTCACAAAAATGTTTTGACTGATTATTAAATCCTCCGCTACATAATACCTTCGCCCTCAATTACACTGTCCATTTAATGATATCAAAACCTCCTTTTAAAAACAACTTTGCGGCCAAGTTTAAAGTGTAAAATTGCGCTTGAAACTCCGAGAAAAACTACGAAAAAAAGCAGGTTCAGCTTTTCTAAAATGGGCCCGATTCCGGACTTCGCTCTTAGACGAAAGCTTATCTGCGGCTCGAGTTGCTTTAGCACTATTTTTAAGATTTTATTAAGAGCGTCAACTAATATCACTTTTGTTATTTTTCTCAAATTTTTCGATTACACTTGAAATTTTCTTCTTGGTTTTTGTTAACTTCTGGCTAAAACGCTAATAGGTTGGTTTGGGGTGTTTCCATAGGTGTAGCTAGAATAGGGCAGGGTAGGACACTTGCCCCACTCTGGCTCATGCAGTTAAACGAACATTTATATTCAACTGAGATGACTTTCTCTAAAAAAATTCCATTCGATAAAATTCGTCCTTCTTTAAGCTATTGACATTTTCTAGAAATTTCGACTTATTTCTCAAAATTCGTCTTTTTTCAGAAATTTCTTCTCAAACAGATTTATTCCTAAAACTCGATTTCTTTCATCAGAATCCGACTTTCTTCAAATTTCGAATTTTAATCTCAAAATTCATCGTTTTTATTTTCCGAATATTTAGAATTTTCTATTAATTTTGATTGATCTTTTGATAAAAAACTAAAAATATTTATGTGGAAATTTTGATAATGATTTTTTTGGAAATTTTGTAATAAGACAAAAATTCGGAGAAAATTTTCCCTGAAATTCGGCGGCATACCAAAAAATTTGTTGCTGGTATGACCGCCGATGATGCAGTAATGCGAAACCTGGTCAGGTGTCAGCAAATATTTATCGAAACTTTGTGGAATTTTTAATTTCTGCTGTGTTTTATCGTTAATAAAGTTTAATAGTTATTAATATTAAAAAATTTCACGAAGTAAGGGTTGGAAATATTACTTATTTAAAAAAATGTTTATCAAAACCTTGTAGAATTTTTAATTTGTGTTGCGTGTTTATCGATAATAAAATTTAATAGTTATAAAAATTTCTTTTCCTTTTTTTCGACTCTACATTCAAATTTGAGACTGAATTTACAGAATACGATTTAATATCGAAAATGGACTGATCTTAAAATTTTGTTTATAACTAAATTTTAAGTTTAAATTGAAAATTTCAATCTTTCTTTCAAAGAGTTTTGAAATAACCCGATTTTACTTCTTTTTAGACTCTTCTAAATAAATTAGTTTTGTTTAACTACTTACTGATACCCGAGCCTTCGTCTGCATGAAAGAATAAGAAGGATTCTTGAGTCACCTTTTTGAAAATTTCGAATTATTTTGAAAAATTCGACATTTTGAAATATTTGCGTTTTTCAAAATGTCACTTTCTTGCTCGACTGTCGCAGAATTTTTTTTCCAAAATTTTGGCTTGATTATGAAAATTTAGACTTTTTTTTAGAAATTTTGTTTTTTTAAGATTCTAACTTCTTTGAAATTGTCGCCTTTTTCTACGGAGGATGTCCGTTAAAATATGACCCAAACTTTACCAAATTATGACGAAAATTAATGGGGAAAAGTCAATGTTGTTCATCAACGCTTAGGTTTTGAGATACAAGGTGTGGAATAAATAAAAACACTTTTCAGACGTATCTCTGAGATATGCTAAGGCATTTCTTTCCTAATCTGACATGAGGTGTTTACAGGGGTATCTTTTTGAGACCCTTTCCTAAAAATTAAATGTTAAGCCACCGAACAAAGCGAAAATAAATAACGTTCTTCAAATTTTCAATGACTTTTTAGTATAAAAAGTGTAATTGTTGAACATGCCTGAAAAAACTGCGTTTAAAGTGTACAAAAAAGTACAGTTTTTCTTGGATAACGTAACCCGACCTAAATCCGCTTGATTTAAAAAAAAGTTATTGTTGCACGTTATCGGTTCGAATGATTAACACTTGATGAATTGTAACCACTTTATTTCCAACTGATTCCGGAACACAACAATTGTAGTTCACTTACACTGTTTAATTAACTAACTTATTCATTGACTTCTAACTAACTGACTAAATAACCTACTGAGGGAAAGCAGACCGGACCTTCCTGTATATAGATCCCGTTTCGGGTTCTAGAAAAATCCAGCAGATAAGGCTTATCGTTTGCCGAAATTTCTGGAGCGCTTATCTGCCATTTGATTTATTATCGCGGCCGCTCCCCCGTATCAAATTTTCTAGAAAATTCCCAACTAAACTTTATAATCATATTTTGTTACATTATATTAAGGACCATAAATCGTTTTTATTGTTCCAATTTCAACACCTTGTATCTCGAAAACTAGGCATTTATGAGCAGGGGCAGCCTTAACCATTGCGAGGCTCCGGGTGGGTAGATCTTTGTGAGGCCCCTGTCTTTGTTGAATTAATTTTACATAGGCGTAGCTAGAATAGGGCCCGGTAGGGCGCTTGCCCCCCTGGTTTATGCAGTTAAACGAAAATGTATATTTAACTAAGAAGACTTTCTCTAAAAAAATTCCATTCGATAAAATTCGTCCTTCTTTAAGCTATTGACATTTTCTCGAAGTTTCGACCTATTTCGCAAAATTCGTCTTTTTTCATAAATTTCTTTCGAAATTACAAATTTATTTCTAAAATTCGATTTCTTTCATCCGAATCCGGCTTTAGTGAAAATTTCGAATTTTTATCTCAAAATTCATCGTTTTATTTTGCGAAATTCTACCAATTCCCAAAATTCGCTTTTTTCCGGAAACTTCGGCTTTTTTTTTAAATTTTGATTTTCTGCAAATTTTACCTTGTTTATCAAGAAATTCATCTTTCTTTGAAATCTGATTGATTTTTTGATAAAAATATTTATCTAGAAATTATGATGTCTTTTTTAGAAATTTTGTAAAAAGACAAAAATTCCGAGAAATTTTTTTTCAGATTTTTCAAAAGGTTAGGATTTTATTATAAACACGATTTTCTAAACATTTCAAATTTTCCCAAAAATCGCTTTCTCCTTGAAATTCGTCTCTCTCAAAATTAAACTTTCTCTTGAAAATGTTCACTTTTCTTCAAAAATCGTTATTTTTTGAAATATTCAAAATTTCGATAGTTTTCGGAGTTTTCCGATAGGTTCAATTTTCTTACTGTTTGCGGGAAATACGGCTCTATATTCAAATTTCAAAGTTAATCTGAAAATTCGATTCCTCAGTTCATGTAGTTAAATGAAAATGTACATATACTCAACCAGACGTTTTCCGGTTATCTTTTTTTTTATCAATTTTTCAAAATGATTCTTGCCCCTCCCTGAACGAAATCCTGCCTCCGCCCATGCTTGCATGTATTAACCTAATGTTACAAGTCAGCCTGTAATATAAATAAAGCATTTGTGACCTTTGCAACATTAGTTAAATCGTAGTAAAAATTTAAAGCATGACGTATTCTGACCTGAATTTCGTCATTCAAAAAAAAAGCTGACATTTCTAAACCATTCAAATTACAAATTTAATAAGAAGAATAAAAATTCCTAGAAAGTCAATTTTCAATAGAAAATTTAAAAAACCAAATTAAAAAATTAATATTCAAAGTACGAAGTTCAAATTTTGAGAAGATGAAAATTTTGATATTAAATGAAGTCTTGAACAAGAAGTAAAAAGATATTTAAACCAGGGCTTCAAACCGGAACTGAACCGAAAACCGGAAACCGAAAAAAAAAACGCAATTTTTGTCGAAACGAAAACTGGAATAGAACCGGAAAAAATAACGGTTTATTTCGGTTCGTTGAACTTGTATATTCTTAAAATAATTTTTACTTTGTTTTTTCAAAATTTTACACAAAATACAATTTTCTTCTCCTAATTTAAGAGTACATTTTAAACATTTTAAAGAATATGGAAGATGAATTAGAAACTTACAATTTCCACACTTCCTAAGAAAATGTTAATTTTATTTTTAAAATTTCAAGCCAAATTGAATTTTAATTTGTATAACTCGAATATTCTCTTTTTCAAAATTTTCGGTTCTTTTTTGAAATTTGGACGTTTTTTTCGAAACTATTTTTTTTCTTCGTAAAATTTCGATGTTTAAAATAAAAATTTTATGTTCTATTGCAAATTTGGTTGGTTTTTCAAAATGATTCTTGCCCCTCTCTGAACGAAATCCTGCCTACGCCCATGAGTTTTAATAACGATGCCCAGTGGCGGCTGGTCTTAAAGAGCGCAAGAGCGCGCGCTCCTCGTGAAATGAGCGATCTATTCTTTTCTGTTTAATGTAAAAGACTTGGATTTATCACATTTTTAAACACAAAATAATGACATACTAATTAACTAATAATACTTGTGAATGACTTGGAATAAAATCTACCAACGTTTGATTCCATTATATTAAATATTATAAGGAAATTTAAATAAGTTGGTGCGCGCTGAATTATGCACCTAGCACCTAGCGTGGCTGCCGTGCGATGCCTATCAACGGTCTCCACGGAATACGGAGAAATAAACTACAGAACACCACGTTAAAGCTAGCCCGGGGTACGCCGCTCCGCGCATATGCGATATTGCCAAATGGTGAGTACGAGTCAGAGTTTGGCGTGTGTATTTACGTTTATGATGCTAAATGCGTAGGTCCCGGCTGATCTGATTGTGATTGCTAATTGTGCCGCTTACAGGCCTAACTGCCAATAGTACCGCTATTCACAAAGAGATAGCAGTACCCATTCGAGGGTCTAATTATTCATTTATAGATTTGGATTTAAACAATTTTGATGAGAAAGTAATGAACACTTTATTTCTTTAAAAGATCGTAGAGCGGATTTTGTTTAAAAAAATATTTTTTTTTTAAATGTTTTTGTAGAGTTTAATTAGAACTTTATAATAAAATATATTTTATTTTCAAATGCAGTTTTCATGAAAAAGTGATATAATTTTATTCCTGTGAAAGCAAACAATTTTAATTACGTAACCCAAACAAAGGCGTAACGACGTGCAACCGTACAGAGTACTTTAAAGGGGCTCAGAAATGTCGATAATGTTTTTTTTTTGTACTCGATGAAAATAATTTAGAAATGATAACCCAAAAATATTTTGGAGGTTATAAGATGTTAATTAAATTTAATTATTAAAAATACTATTAAATATCATACCTTTTGTATCACTTTTTTTTCTCTTAAATTTAATACCTTGCTATGACATTGGAGTCACCTAAACTCTTAACTACTAATATTTTTGCATTTGCGCACCCCCTGTCAAAAAGTCACCAGCCGCCACTGACGATGCCTGACGAGAAATGCAAAGTTATAAATAAATAAGTTTAGACTTTTAAAATAGTTCATTGGATATTAAGAAAAATTAATTAACACAAAGATAACAAATTATTAATCTTGATAAATTAAGGTGCCCCTGTTTATGAGCAATATTCTACATGACTTTTTCCCATTAATTTTCGTCGAAGGATCAATTGATTAAGTTTAGCCCATTTTTTAACGGACACTCTGTATATTTTGATTTTTTTGGAAACTTGGCATGATCATTTCAGTATTTATTAAAATTCTTTTTTTTTGGAAATTTCAACTTTTTTGAAAACGTTCTTTTTAAAATTTCCTTTTCAATAAGTCTTGAAGTTTTAAATTTTTTGGAAGAATTTTGACTTATTTTTACATTTTTGATCTTATCTTTGAACATTTTGACCTTACTTCGAAATTCCTATCTTGTCAATGAAAATGTTTACCTTCCTTAATATTTAAGACTTAAAATTTGAAAAAATCTGACTGTTTTAATTTCGATTGTTGTTTCAAACATTCAACTCTTAAAAGTTTCGACTCTTGAAAACGCAACTCACTTCAAAGGTTTGTTTTTTATTCGATTTTTTGTAGTTTATTTTATCTTACCCAAAATTTTGTCTGTTTAATAATGACGGTTTTTTTTTAATTTAACTTTTCGATTTTTAGTTGAAGGTCTTGACTTTTTGAACATTTTTTTATACTTTGAAAAATTCGAATGGCTAATTTTGTATTGTTTAAATTTCTGCCTTTTTCAAATCTTAACTTATTTTATAGATTTCAACACTTTCAAAATTTCGCCTCTCTTTAATATTTTTAAAGATTTGAAAAATTTGACAAAATGTTGATTCTACTTAAAAATGTTTTTAGTTTTTTTCAAAATTTTGTTTTTGTTTAGAAATTTGATTACGTTGAAATATTGTTTTTTCTAAAACCTCTACTCTTTTGAAAAATGAATATTTTGAAAATATTTATTTACAAAAATAAATATTTTAAAAATATTCATTTACAAAAATGTCCATCTTAATTTAAGCTTTTGACTATTTTTAGAAGTTTTAATTTTTTTTTCAAAATTTCGACATTCTTTTAAAAAATATTAACTTTTTCTGGAAGTTTCGACTTTTATTTAGTAAATTGTATTTTTATTCGACTTGTGAAATTTTCAAACCTTTCTCGGAATATTCACATATTTAAAAAAAAATGTCGACCTTTTATCATACAATTTCCTTTCTCAAATTTATTAATTTTTCAGAAATTAAACTTTGTTCAAAATTTCTAACTTTTTTAAAAATTGTAAATATTTTCGACTCTTTTTTAACATTTTTTTGAACATGTTGATCTTTTTATTGAGATGAATTTTGGATTCTTTGTTTTGTGAAAAATCCGTCAGTTCCTGGAAATTCCCAGTTTTCTTTTTAAAGATTCTTTTTTAATATTTCCTCTTTTTTAACATTTTTTTGAACATGTTGATATTTTAATTGAGCTGAATTTTTGATTATTTGTGTTTTGGAAAATCCGTCAGTTCCTGAAAATTTCCAGTTTTCTTTTTAAAGATTCTGACCTTTAAAATTGTGAATTTTTAAAATTTTGAACGAATTGTATAAAAAATTGAAATAAAAATCTTGTGCCCCAAAACCAAGAAAGATTAAAAAACAGAACAAAGGTTGCTGTTTAGACCAGCCCATTCCACAAAAAAAAAGAAAAAGAAGAAAAAAAAAAGAAAAAAAAAAAGAAAAAAAAAAAGAAAAAAAAAGAAATGTATAAAACAAATTTGAGACTTAATTAGATGACATGAAAAAGGAATATTTTTCAAGTTTAAATTGAAAAGCTTTAAAAAAAGTCAAAATTTAGAAGAATTTTCGAGTTTCAAACCCAAATAGGAATAGTCAAAGAAAGAGCACAAAGCAAAAGACTGTTTTTATTTTAAAAAAATTAAATTTCTACAAAAGTGTTTCTCGAAATTTAGAATTCAAAGAGCAAAATTTGGAAATGATGTCGAAATTTCGAGAAGAATCTTCAAAACATCTAAAAAAAATATTTCTCAACATTTCGATTAAAACATTGGAAGGGCCAAATTTAAACCAAAATGTCTAGTCTAGGAGTTGATATTAAAAAAATAAATAAATAGCTCGCGAAAACTACGCACTGAACATTTGCAAAAATTTGGATAAACTCATAGAGCCACATTCTTCAACGTCAGCTCTGAACGCTATAGGCAACTTTAATAATTAACGTAAAATTTAATGCCCATTTTTACCACCTTAGAGGTTAAATTTTCAAAAACCCCGTTTTAGCGCTCACCTATGTATTACGGAAACAATTACCAATTTACGTGAAATTGCACGCTCCTAGAAGTTTGGAATTTCTTGGACATTTTGACTTTCCTCTGAATATCTAGAGCGCCTGGAACTTGAATTTTTAAAATATTTTATCCTAAAATTTAGACCTTAATTAAGATGGGAAAAAATGTTTAATTTTTAAAATTTGTTTTTTATTTAAGTGTTTAAATTTTGCAATTATTTTGGTTGTGAAATCTTTAGAATTATTCTAAGGATTTTCAACGCGAGATTTCCAAACATTTTTATTTTATGAATTTATATTTTATTCCAAATTTTGATGCTTTCGAATTTCCCAAATTTTTAGATGTGAAATAACTGTATTCAAAATCCACAGATTTTGATTTTCAGTTCGAAATTTAGAAATATTTTTATTTCATTAATTCCAGTTTTTCTTCTTTAAAACTAAATTTTTTACTTTTTTTTTCATTTCGACTTTAATTCAAATATTTCGTTAATTCAATATTTCTGTCGAAGTTTCCAGTTGAATATTTTTTAATAGAGGTCAAGTTTTTCTCAACATGACGAGTTTATAGTGTCGTTTCTAAAATGTCGACTTGGATCTTGAAGTTTTAAAAAAATTTTAATTATTAATTTTCGTGTTTTTTTTTCTGAAATTTTGATTTGGCTAAAAATTTCAACCATAAATTTAAAATCTATACGATTACCATAAAATCATATCATTTTTAATTTCAAGTTTGAAATTTCCAAACATTTTTAGCTTACAAATTCAGAGTTCTTTCGTGAAATTGTGGCTTTTTTAAGGATTTTCAGTAAAATTGAAATTTGACAAAAATATAAATAAGTCTAAACGAAAAGTTATTTAGAGCTTAATTTGAAAATAGCGTAAATTTTCCTCACTTGAAACTTTATTTTGACTCTTTTTCCACGAAATTTTGACTTTTTTCCCACAAAATTTTGACTTTTTTCCCACAAAATTTTGACTTTTTTTAGTTTAATCTTACTATAACTTTGGAACACTTCGTCTACTGATGCAAAATATTTAACCTTCGCCAATAATCTATAATTGTAAATCAGCAACAGTAGTGACACTTGTGTTTATGTATTTGCAATATCATTTATATATGTATTTATGCAAAAGTAAATTTTAATAAAGAAGAATTTTTACACTCTTCTGTAATCTAGACGCAGTACTTTGCCTATTAATGGTAACCAAGTCTTATGACATGACATTTCTTCGTTTTAGATTTTTGGAAAAAGTTATTGATTAACATTTAATTTAACAGCCTGAAAATTCTGAAAATCTCATTTTTGAGTGAATCAATAAAAGAGCAAAAGCGTTCTTACTTTTTTCTCTAGTCACGTGCTTACAAAGTAGCAAAAAACTTTCAAGTCATAATCACAATTTTTTCCTACTAATAAAAAAGAAAGCTGCCTAAACATGTAAGAAATTTTCTCAAGAGAAATGTGACTTACCCTCTAAAATTTTCAGCGTACCCTGCTTTGAAAACCACTGATGTAAAGAATAGAATATTCTACAAGAGTTAACGTCTATACTGCAGGCAACCTTAAATACAAACATTTATTTTATTTGTTGAGAGCACGCAACGTGGAGAATAAAGCAGGTGTGAATTTTGTAGTCCATTTTTTACCCCTTTAGAGGCTCAATTAAAAAAATATCTCTTACTGCTCACCTACGTTATATGGAAAATTCTTGTGCAAAATTCCAAGCTTCTAGACCCCCAGGTTTGGGCTGTGCATTGTCTGTTAGTCAAAGTTTACAGTTTTATTGAGTATATATGAATTAGAGTAGGACTTCCCTAACCAGCGAGGCTTGATTGTACGATATTTCAAAGAAATCCATACTAATTGAAACTGTAAAACCTGGAACCTTCATATATCGCCCTCATAAATTTTTTTTATGGGACAGAAGTTTCTGACATCGAATAATAAAAAAACATCTCTAAATTTTGCAACAATTTACCGAATTTTACGTTATCGAAAAACATCCATTATTCCAATAGCGATGTGTCAGATTTGAAAATTCTAGAAAAAACTCTTGATCATCTTACAAACCTTACAAAGTCCGAAAGAAAGCTAGATTGTACATTTAAAAAATAAAAAACCTCAGCCTTAAGCCTTGAATATGGTTAAGTGACATACGATGATGCATGGCTCTTTCAGGCATGCAATAACGTCTTTAAATGCATCAGAATATCATCTTATGAGCGCCGAAGGTAGCCATACACTCTCAGATATGCTTCGAGAACATCTAAGGGTTACACACATCACAACGCCAAGTTTAAAAACTTACTAGCTACTCCGGAAGCGTTGGGATCTTTATGCGTGTGCTTCATATGTTCCATGAGGGCCTCTCCTCCCAGGAACATCTTATGGCACAGCGGACACGAAGTGGCGTTTGGTCCACCGATGAGGGCTGCATGTTGCTGCAAACGACCAATACACTGTTGACAAAATCTCGTGTTAATATCGCGTCCAACCAGACCAAACTTATAGTTAAATACTATGTCGACAGTTTGGTTTGATATGAACACTTTTTACTGACTGTTTTGGAACTTAATTCTAAATCTACAACCAGGAACTGTTGAGTTCTTGTCGGCCAATGAAACCAAGATTGTGGCACTGCTAAATAGTTGTCTTGGAGCAAATAAATGAATGTTCTGGTATTGATTTCTAGGTGACTTGAGATGGATACCTATTTCAGGGCGTTGTGTCTCAGACGAACACCTTTTTAATTGAAAAAATCAAACGTAATAATCAAAAAATCATGATTAGTTAAAAACCTTTTGCGATGTTACCAAGGGACTAATAAAACGTAATTAACTAGCGCTTCACCTCCAGTGCCGGTTCGTAGCCAAAACTAATGGGCATGCTGCCACAATGTGTAAGCGTTTTAAAATTTTTGAGATTTCGACTGAAAATTTCGACATTTTCAAAACGATACTTTTTGAAAATTTTGGATTTCTTTGAAAACTTGACAATGAAAACTTTTGAAATGTCGCGTTTTTTGAAAGGTTGGACTTTTTTCCAATTTCGACTGTATTGCAAAATTCCAACTCTTTTGTTGTAATCTCAACCTTATTTTATTTTTAGGTATTGACTTTTCAGAAAAACTGTGAATACTCTTTTAAAAATGACAGTATTTTCATAAATATTTAGACTTTTTGGTGTTCTGGTTTTTGTATTTTTTTTTGAAAATTAATTACTTATATTTTTTTTAACTTTTACCATTTGAAAATTCTTATTTTTTCCGAAAATGTAATTTTTTTCAAAACTGGACTGTTGACTTTTAATTTTCAACTTTTTTTCTAAATTTGATCTTTTTATTGAAAATTTCGATTCTTAGTAATTTCGACTGGCTTTTATTAAATGTCAACTATTTTTCAAAATTTCGATCTTTTTTGCAAGGTTTCGATTATTTTTTGATTTTTTTGGTTGAAAATTTCGCTTCCTTAATTTTCAAAATTCTTTCAAAATTTCAACTTTTTTTATAATTTTGAAATTCTATGAAATGTTTGACATTTTTCAAAATATTAATTTTTTTAAACTAAAATTTCAACTTTTTAAAAAAAGTTACACTTTGATTCTAAATTTTATCTTCCAAAAATTTAAACTTTTTCCAAAATTTTAACTTCTCAATATTTCGACTTTTGAAAACCTCGATCTATTTGAAAATGATAATGTTTTTAATATTCCAGTTTCGAAAATTTTGATTTTTATTGAAAAGTTATGTACAAACTTCCTAACTATTCAAAATTTAAACTTTTTTAGAAATTTCAATTATCTCGTAAATTCGATGAAAATTCTGAAATTTTTGCAAATTTTGATAATTTTTTTACTTTCGACTATAAAATTTACGTCTTTTGACTTCTTTTGTAAATTTGAAAGATTTTTAAAATTTTTGCCTTGACAACTAATTTCGACTTTCTTTATTGAAAATTTTAACCTTTTATTAAATCTGCACTTTTTGAAATTTTCGAATTTTTATTTTAATTCCCACTTTGTTGAAAATTCTGGCCTTTTACAAATGTTCGAATTTTTCAAAAATTTTAGTCATTCTCCAAAATTTAAAATTTTTGGAAAACTCAAAAATTTTGACTATTTTTATAATTGCAACTATTTTCAAAACTTTGACATTTTGTGCAAATTCTTCATGGTAGATCCTTATTGACCGGAAATATTATGTTTTTTTCAATTTATTTAACATTTCTTCGGCCCAGTTTGGCAATATTTAAATTTTTATGGTTTGTTGACAATTTTCTAAACAGTTTTTGAAATGCGACTACGTGATATTTAAATTTATTGAAAACGTCACTTCATGACAACCTTTTTTATATATTTTTTTATATTTTCCTAATTTATCAAAATAACAAATTTTTATTTTTCCATATATAATTTTTGTCCTTCTATTTTTGATTATTCCTATTATATGTAAAATAAACTTACCTCTTAATTTGTGAAGTCATGAAGTGACGTTTTCAATAAATTTAAATATCACGTAGTCGCATTTCAAAAACTGTTTAGAAAATTGTCAACAAACCATAAACATTTAAATATTGCCAAACTGGGCCGAAGAAATGTTAAATAAATTAAAAAAAAAATTTTGTGCAAACTATCGATCCTTTATTTAAAAATTGTGATTTTTTTTATGTCGGACACCTCTTAAAACCTTTTATTGAAATTTTCGACTAATATTTTGTAAAATTTCGACTCCATTTCAAAATTTCGAATTTTCTTGAAAACTTGACTTTTTTTTGAAAAGTTCGAACTTTTTTTTAAATTTTATTTATTCATTTTTTAAAACATTTCCAACTAAATTTTGGACTTAAAAGAAAGATTATTTTTAAACTTGAACTATTGAAAATTTCGACTTTTGTACAATATTTTTTTTTTCAAAATTGCAATTTTTTTAATAATTACGATTTTTTTGATAATTTTGAGTTTTCTCTTCAAAAACTTAAGCTTCTTCGAAAATTTAATTAAAAACTCTGCAATTTAACTTAAATGTCGATATTTTTCCAAAAATTCGTCTTTTATTCACTTTCCCAAAATTATTGAAAATGTCGACCATTTTAAAAATTGAAAATTTTTTTCGAAATCCTTACTTTCATTTAAAAATTTGGCTTTCTATGAAAATCTCAAAATTTTTTAAGATTAGACTTTTTTTTTTAAAGTTCGACTTTTCTGATAACTTTAGCTTTATTTTTTAAAAGTGGTAATGTTTCTCTTTTTAAATTTACATTTTTTTGATAAAAATTTTCGGAATAACACTCGAACTGAAACAAATAAAATTTAATAATCACAAAAATTTCTATTTTTAGAATTGTGCAAAGTTTTGAAACAAATTTCCAACAAAAACTTGCAGTTTATGTACAAATAAATTGCCACAATTTGAATTTTAATCATAAAAAATTGGCTTCAAGCTGAAATATTTGATTTTTGAAATTTCTTTGGAAGTTCAAAATTATTAGAAAAAAATTAAATTAAAACAGTAAATTGTTAATGAATGTTTTTCAACATTTTAATTAATTTCAATTTCGAAATTTTGAGACTCCTCTAGTAATGTTGACTCCTTTCCTCAAAAATTTCAATAATTCCCACTTTAAAAGTCGAAATTATAAGAATATTTTTGACAACTATTTGAAACAAAAATTTTCTTTAATTCCGGCAATGTAATTTTTTTTTTGAAAAATGTTGTTTACAAATAAGAAATTTCAACTTTTTCTAGAAATATGATCTGCTTTCTCCTGAAATTTTGAGTTTAATCTTTAAATTTCCCTCTTTTTCTTGTCGAAATTTGAATTATAAATTTCTATTTTTAAAATTGTGAAAAGTTTTGAAACAAATTTCCAACAAACACTTGCGGTTTATAAACAAATAAATTGCCACAATTTGAATTTTAATCATAAAAAATTGGCTTCAAGCTGAAATATTTGATTTTTGAAATTTCTTTGGAAGTTCAAAATTATTAGAAAAAAATTAAATTAAAACAGTAAATTGTTAATGAATGTTTTTCAACATTTTGATTAATTTCAATTTCGAAATTTTGAGACTCCTCTAGTAATGTTGAATCTTTTTCTCAAAAATTTCAATAATTCCCACTTTAAAAGTCGAAATTATAAGAATATTTTTGACAATTATTTGAAACAAAATTTTTCTTTAATTCCGACAATGTACTTTTTTTTTTGAAAAATTTTGTTTACAAATAAGAAATTTCAACTTTTTCTAAAAATATGTGATCTGCTTTCTCCTGAAACTTTGAGTTTAATCTTTGAATTTTGCTCTTTTTCTTGTCGAAATTTGAATTATAAATTCGAACTTGAGAATTTCAAGAATAATTTTAACATTTCTAAAAAAATGGAGATCCGATTCAGAATTTTCTTTGGTTCTACAGTAGTAATAATTTTTTTGAAAAATATTAAACTGCAAAAAAGGTTGAAATTTACAAGGTTCATTTTTTTTGGAATTTCAATATTTTTCCCAAAGTGTCCTGATTTTTATGCAGATTTGAAGTTTATTTTTCCTAAATTTATACTTCATAATTTTCAGTTTCTTATCAAAATAACAAAATAAAATAAACTTTAAAATATTAAAATTTCTTTAGAAGACTAAGTTTCCAAAACAAATTAGAGAGAAATCAAAATTTCTACAAGAAAAAATATTTTAAAGACCAAATCTCCAGGAAACTTCAAAATTTAAAAAAAAATCTTTTTATAAAATGTTTACAGAAAAATACAAATTTCATAGGAAAAAGAAGCAAAATTTCTTAGAGAAAAAATCGAAATTTAAAAAAAATTTGAAATATCTTTACAAAAAAGTCGAAATTTTTTGTTTTTCTCAAAATGTTGACATTTTTATGGATCTTTCAGGGTTTTTTCCAAACATTTTTTGTCAAAACCACAAAATAAAATGAACTTTAAATTGTCAAAGTGTCGTGAAAAAACTTGACATTTTTAAAGCAAATTAGAGGAACATAAAAAAAATCTGGAGAAATTGGAATTTCTAGAAGAAATTTTAAGAACAACACTTTCAGAAAAAAGGGAAATTTCGAGAAAATTTATTTTTATAAATTACCCAGGAAAAATGGAAACTTTGCAGAAAAAATTAAAATTTCCTACAAAAATCGAAATATTTGAAAAAAACTCTTGAGGTAAAAATTCAAAGAATACCGTATTAACTTATTTTTTAGGGCAATAGTAAAATGCGAGATGAGTTGGATTTAGATGTTTTCTTGAAATTGTAATTATTTTGTCAAAATGTTGACATTTTCAAAGAAATTTTAGTTTTTTCCTTAATATTTTAAGTCCTGCTCAAAATATTGATTTCTTCTTCAAAACTTTTACAAAAATTAGTTTTTGAAAATGTGCTTTTGATCAAAATTAAAAATAAAATAGGTTTTTAAGTTTCGTAACTTTGTGAAGGAAACCTAAAACTTAGACCTAAAAGAAACCTTGAATTTCGATTTTTTTCTCAAAATTTCGACCTTTTTCTCGAAATTTCGTTATTTTAATTATCGACTTTTTTCTCAAATTTCGACTTTAAACTTCTCGAAATTTCGACTGTTTTAGCAAATTGAGACTTATTTTCTCTAAATTTCGAGCATTTTCTCTAAATTTCGACTTTTTTCTCGATTTTTCGACTTTTTTCTCAAATTTCGACTTTTTTCTTGAAATTTCGACCTTAAGCTGGAAAGTTCAACCTTTTTCTCGAAATTTCGTTTAGTTTTTTTCAATTTCCGACTTTTTCTCAAATATCCACTTTTTTCCCAAAAATTTGACCTTAATATTGAAATGTTGACATTTTTCTCGAAATTTTGATTTTAAGCTCAAAATTTCGATTTTTTTTCTCGAATTTCGACCTTTTTTTTCAAAATTTCGACTTTTTCCTTAAAATTTTGACTTTTTTCCGGAAATTTCGACTTTTTTCTGGAAATTTTGACCTTAATCTTGAAATTTCAACCTCTTCTCTCAAATTTCGATTTTAAACTCGAGATTTCGATTTTTTTCTCGAAATTTCGGGATTTTTCTCAAATTTCAACTTTTTTCTCGAAATGTCGACTTTTTTCTTAAATTTTAACTTATGTTCTCGAAATTTCGACCCTTTTCTCGAAATTTCGACTTTTTTCTGAAACTTTGATTTTCTTCTCGAAATATTTCTAAATGTCCACTTTTTTTCTCGAAAATTTGACGTTTTTCTCAAATTTCTAAAACAAATTAGAGAGACATCAAAATTTCTACAAGAAAAAATATTTTAAAGACCAAATCTCCAAAAAACTTCAAAATTTAAAAAAAAAATCTTCTTATAACATGTTTAGAGAAAAATACAAATTTCATACGAAAAAAAAGCAAAATTTCTTAGAGGAGAAATCAAAATTTGAAAAAAAAAATTGAAATATCTTTACAAAAAAGTTGAAATTTTTTGTTTTTCCCAAAATGTTGAAATTTTTATAGAGCTTAGAGGTTTTTTTCCAAACATTATTTGTCAAAACTACAAAATAAAATCAACTTTAAATTGTCAAAGTGTCGTGAAAAAACTTGACATTTTTAAAGCAAATTAAAGGAACATAAAAAAAATCTGGAGAAGTTGGAATTTTTAGAAGAAATTTTAAGAACAACACTTTCAGAAAAATGGAAATTTCGAGAAAAATGATTTTTATAAATTACTCAGAAGAAATGGAAACTTTGCAGAAAAAATTAAAATTTTCTACAAAAATCGAAATATTTGAAAAAAACTCAAAATTTTTATACAAAACGAGACTTGAGGTAAAAATTCGAAGGATACCGTATTAACTTATTTTTTAGAGAAATAGTAAAATGCGAGAAGACTTGGATTTAGCTGTTTTCTTGAAATTGTAATTATCTTGTCAAAATGTTGACATTTTCAAAGAAATTTGAGTTTTTTTTGGATTATTTTAAGTCCTGCTCAAAATATTGATTTCTTCTTCAAAACTTTTACAAAAATTAGTTTTTGAAAATGTGCTTTTGATCAAAATTAAAAATAAAATAGGTTTTTAAATGTCGTAACTTTGTGAAAGAAACCTAAAATTTCTATAAAAGGAAATCAGAGAAAAATTAAAATTTATACAAAAAATTGTGTAATGAAAAGTGAAAATTAAAAAAAAAATTCGTAAGCGAAGTGGGGGTTCCACAGTGCCCATACGCCAGCCGCCACTGCCGGGAACTGTTGAGTTTTTGAGGGCCAATCAAACCAAGATTGTGGCACTGCTAATAGTTTTCTTGAAAAAGCAAATAAATGAATGTTCTGGTATTTCTACGTGGATTAAGATTATACAGGGCGTTCTGTCTCAGACGAACACTTTTTCGATTGAAAAAATCAAACGTAATAAGCAAGTAGTTAATTCTTCATGGTAGACCCTTATTGACCGGAAATATTATGTTTTTTTCAATTTATTTAACTTTTCTTCGGCCCAGTTTGGAAATATGTAAATTTTTATGGTTTTTTGACAATTTTCTAAACAATTTTTGAAATGCTACTACGTGATAGTTAAATTTATTGAAAACGTCACTTCAAGACAGTTCACAAATTAAGAGGTTAGTTTATTTTACATAAAATAGGAATAATGAAAAAAAAGGAGATCAAAAATTAGATATGGAAAAAATAAAAATTTTGTTTTTTGATAAATTGGGAAAATATAAAAAAATACATAAAAAAGGTTGTAGCACTGGACATCGATGTTTCGCTCTCATTTGAGCTCGTCAGCAGTGCATAACATGGAAAGGGAACAATGAGGAAGAAACATTTAAAAATAAATATTTTTGAAATATATAAAAAAGAAAAATAAAGAAATGTTAACATGAATAGACGTTTTTTTTCCATATCTAATTTTTGATCTCCTATTTTTCATTATTCCTATTCTATGTAAAATAAACTGACCTCTTAATTTGTGAACTGTCTTGAAGTGACGTTATCAATAAATTTAAATATCACGTAGTCGCATTTCAAAAATTGTTTAGAAAATTGTCAACAAACCATAAAAATTTAATTATTTCCAAACTGGGCCGAAGAAATGTTAAATAAATTGAAAAAAAAAGCAAGTAGTTATTATTTTTACGTATTAATAAGGAGAAAGATATGGGCCGGAATAAAATAAATTCGTCCAGTGGCATGAATAGGAAAAATTATCAGAAAATTCATCGCCAGTGTTCAGACCAAAGTTTTTGCATAAAATTTCTCCTCGTCCCCCAATCCGAGACGAAATCTGGCGAAGTAGGTAAACAAGCGAAAAAATGAGGCGGACGAATTCAAAACGTCCATAAAGAATGCACGATAATGAGTATCATCAGACAAGAACGCCCGAACGGTCCTCCGACTTCTTTCCGACGTCTTTAAAACGCCAGGTTAATTACTTTATACGTACTTCGGAACTCGGATGAATTTTAAATTAAAAACAAGGTAATTTTCAGCTAAAAGGTCGTTAATTTTTAGACACTCTCATCTAGACGGAAAGAAATGTTGCAATTGCAAAAATTAGATTATGTCGATTTTTTTTTGCTCGTTTCTCGTATAAATTGAGAGTTGCGATCTTACGTCACGGTAATTGATCATTGTTTCTGAAAAGTAATAAATATTTAAATCTGCTGAAGACTGATTTTTACAAGGATACTTTCAGTGTGTGAGGTTTCGCATTTAAACCGGTCGGTATCTCATTTTAGCGTGGGCACCGAATTTCAACTTAATGCCTAACCAAGTGATTTATATTATAGCAATATAATAGTAAATCAGGTCTTAACGTTGTAGTAGTCGCGAAGCACTTTTTTAGTTTCAGAGTTGCAGAAACTCTACCGACCAACGGAAACTTTGACAACCAAAAAAAGTCATCAAATTCCTTTTTGTCTCGTTGTCGAGCCTCCTATGTTTTTAACAACCAAATTCGCAAGGTCCTTCTTGTCGTAGTCAAATTTTGAACGACTTACTCATGCAACGACTAAAAAAAAAACCCATCGCAAGTAGTCATGTGTCATGATATGGGCCCCCTAAGAATCCAATGTCCCCAGATTAAGAAACCCAAACTTTGACATGCTGCCATTCACTATTAAATGATTGAAATACAAATTTTGTCCCCTGAAACCAAGAAAGACTAAAAAATACAACAAAGGTTGCCCTAAAGCGTTTCGACAGCCAAACTGCCAGTATCTCTCTGAAGATGATACTGTCGAAACGCGTTAGAGCAACCTTTGTTGCGTTTTTAATCTTTCTTGGTTTCAGGGGATAAGATTTGTATTTCAATTTTTGAAGATAACCAAGGAGTCCGTTCTATCATAATTAAATGATATTATGTCAACGTTCTGCCGAAAAGTTGTCGCAGTTTTGAGAAAACAATCGACAAACAGGGGTTTCGAAATCTACAGAAAAATTCCAAGATTCAAAATCTATTAACATCTTTGAATACGTTTCGTGGAAAAATAGAATTGAAATTTAATTTTCTCGAAATTTGGAATTCCAATCTCAAGTTTATTGTTACGGGCTTATCGGTTCGAAATGATTATTAAACACTTGCTGAATAATATCTACTTTATTTTCAAACTAAACTCGGAACACTACAACTGAATAATTAACTCACTTATTGACTTTTAACTACTAGCTTACTAATTACACTGACTGACTCTAGCTAACTCGAGCTAAAGGCGACCGCCTTATATAGTTTTGGCTCCCAGGTTCTAGAAAAATTCCGCAGATAAGGCTTATCGTTTGCCGAAATTTCTGAAACGCTTATCCGCCGTTATCGCGGCCGCTTTTCCCTTATCAGATCTTTCTAGAAAATTTTCTTACGTACTAAATTCTACAATTTACATTTCGTTACATTATTATATTTTATTTAAGATTCTAATTTTGACCATCAAAAAAGATTACAAATTCTTCTCTGCCTCTGTCTCGTTGTCGAGTGCGTTATGTTTTAACGACCATAGACGTAGCTAGAATAGGGCAGAGTAAGACGCTTGCCCCCCCCCCTGGCGCATGCAGTTAAAAGAAAATTTATATTGTTGCGCGTTATCGGTTCGAATGATTACACTTGGTGAATTGTAACCACTTTATTTCTAAACCGAACTCGGAACACAACAATTCACTAACACTGTCTAATTAACTAACTTATTCATTGACTTCTAACTGACTAATTAACCCACTGAGGGAAAACCGACCGGACCACCCTTTCAGGTTCTAGAAAAATTCAGTAGATAAGGCTTATCGTTTGCCGAAATTTCTGGAGCGCTTATCTACCGTTTGATTTATTATCGCGGTCGCTTCCTCTTATCAAATTTTCTAGAAAATTCCCAACTAAACTTTGTAATTACATTTTGTTACAATATTCAACTAAGTAGACTTCCTCTAAAAAATTTCCATTCGACAAAATTCGTCCTTCTTTAAGCTGTTGACATTTTCTCGAAATTTCGACTTATTTCTCAAAATTTTTCATACATTTCTTTAGAAATCTCAAATTTATTCCTAAAGTTCGATTTCTTTTATTAGAATCTGATTTAAGTCAAAATTTCGAATTTTTATCTCAAAATTTATCGTTTGAAATATGGAATAGTTCATAACTGAATTTTTATTTAAAAATTCAGCGTTTTATTTTTCGAAATTCTACCATTTCTCAAAGTTCGTTTTTCCGAAATTTCCGCTTTCCCTTAAATTTGTATTTTCTAAAAATTTTGACTTGTTTATTATAATTTGATGGATTTTTTGATGAAAATATTTATCTGGAAATTTTTGTAATGACTTTTTTCAGAAATTTTGTTTAAAGACAAAAACTCCGCGAAAATTTTCTTCTGAAATGATTTATAACTAAAATACAACTTGTTTCTCAAAATTTTGACGTTTACCTCAAAATTGGTCATTTTCTGACTTAGGGTGAGGCAGATCAGGGCGCATGTCTGCGTCTGATTTAAGCGGTCAAGAGAAAATTCTAGAAATGATATTTTTCTCAAAATTTGTCCTTCTTGCAAAATTTTGACAAAATTTAACTCTCTCTGAAGAGTTTCGAGTGTTTATTAAATTTCGACATTTCTCTCAAAATTTCTATTTTATTTTTATTTTTTAGGGGGAAAAATCGAAATTCTACTATTTTCTCCAATTTTAACTTTTTTCTCAAATTACAACTTTTTTCTTAAAATTTCCACTCTTTTCTGGACTTCTATCTGGAAATTTCGACTTCTATCTGGAAATTTCGACTCTAATCTCGAAATTTCGACTTTTTTCTGGAAATTACGATTTTTTTCTCAAATGTCGTTTTTTTTTTCAAAATTTCAACTTTTTTCTCGAAATTCTGAAATTTTTATTAAATTTCGATTTTTTTCTTGAAATGTCGACCTTTTTCTCGAAATGTCGTTTTTTTTTAATTTTCGACATTTTTCTCAAATTTCGACTCTTTTCTCTAAATTTTGACCTTAATATCGAAATTTCGACAAAAATGTCAAAATTTCGACTTTAAACTTCTCGAAATTTCGACTGTTTTAGCAAATTTTGACTTTTTTCTCGAATTTTCGACTTGTTTCTCAAATTTTGACTTTCTTCTCGAAATATTCCAAAATTTCGAATTTTTTTGCGAAATTTTAACATTATTTTCAAATTTCTACTTTTTTCTCGAAATTTCGACCTTAATCTGAAAAGTGCAACCTTTTTCTCGAAATTTCGTTTATTTTTTTCCAATTTTCGACTTTTTCTCGAATATCCACTTTTTTCCCGAAAATTTGACCTTAATATTGAAATTTTGATATTTTTCTAGAAATTTTGACTTTAAACTCAAAATTTCGACTTTTTTTCCCGAATTTCGACTTTTTTTCTCAAAATTTCGAATTTTCTCAAAATTTCGACTTTTTTCTGAAAATTTCGACTTTTATTTGGAAATTTTGACCTTAATCTCGAAATTTTTAAACTCGAGATTTCAAATTTTTTCTCGAAATTTCGAATTTTCTCAAAATTTCGACTTTTTTCTGGAAATTTCGACTTTTATTTGGAAATTTTGACCTTAATCTCGAAATTTTTAAACTCGAGATTCCGAATTTTTTCTCGTAATTTCGGGGTTTTTCTCAAATTTCGACTTTTTTCTCGAAATGTCGACTTTGTTCTAAATTTTAACTTATTTTCTCGAAATTTCGACCCTTTTCTCGAAATTTCGACTTTTTTCTGAAATTTTGACTTTCTTCTCGAAATATTTCTAAATTTCGACTTTTTTTCTCGACATTTTGACGTTTTTTTCAAATTTCGACTTTTTTTTTCGAAATTTCGACCCTAATCTGAAAAGTTCGACCTTTTCCTGGATATTTCGGTTTTTTTTTTCCATTTTCGACTTTTATCCCAAATATCCACTTTTTTCTTGAAATCTTGACTTTAATATCGACATTTTGACATTTTTCTTGAAATTTCGACTGTAAACTCAAAATTTTGACTTTTTTTCACGAATTTTCACTTTTTTCGCAAATTAGGAATTTTTTTTTCTCGAAATTTCGACCTTTTTTCTCGAAGTGTCAACTTTTTTCTCAAATTTTGACTTATATTCTTGAAATTTCGACGTTTTTCTCGAAATGTTGACTTTTTTCTCGAAATTTCGACCTTAATCTGAAAAGTTCGACTATTTTTTCGAAATGTCGACTTTTTTTTTAAATTTTAACTTATTTTCTTGAAATTTCGACCCCTTTCCCGAAATTTTGACTTTTTTCTGAAATTTTGACTTTCTTCTCGAAATATTTCTAAATTTCGACTTTTTTTCTCGACATTTTGACGTTTTTCTCAAATTTCGACTTTTTTCTCGAAATTACGACACTAATCTGAAAAGTTCGACCTTTTTCTCGATATTTCGCTTTTTTTTCTCAATTTTCGACTTTTTTCCCAAATATCCACTTTTTTCTCCAAATCATGACCTTAATATCGAAATTTTGACATTTTTCTTAAAATTTCGACTGTAAACTCAAAATTTTGACTTTTTTTCACGAATTTCCACTTTTGCGCAAATTTAGAATTTTTTTTCTCGAAATTTCGACCTTTTTTCTCGAAGTGTCAACTTTTTCCTCAAATTTTGACTTATATTCTCGAAATGTCGACGTTTTTCTCGAAATTTTGACTTTTTTTCTCGAAATTTCGACCTTAATCTGAAAAGTTCCACTATTTTCTCAAAATGTCGACTTTTTTCTTAAATTTCAACTTATTTTTTCAAAATTTCGACTTTTTGGACTTTTTTCTGAAATGTTGACATTCTTCTCAAAATATTTCTAAATTTCGACTTTTTACTCGAAATTTTGACGCTTTTCTCAAATTTCAACTTTTTTCTCGAAATTTACACCTAAATCTGAAAAGCTCGACCTTTTTCTCGAATTTTTCGGTTTTTTTTTTCTTAATTTTCGATTTTTTTTTCAAATATCGACTTTTTTCTCGAAATTTTGGCCTTAATATCGAAATTTTGATATTTTTCTGGAATTTTCGACTTTAAACCTAAAATTTCGAATTTTTTCTGGAAATTTCGACTTTTTTTTTAAATTTTAACTTTTTTCTCGAAATTTGGACTTTTTTCTGAAATGTTGACATTCTTCTCAAAATATTTCTAAATTTCGACTTTTTACTCGAAATTTTGACGCTTTTCTCAAATTTCAACTTTTTTCTCGAAATTTCGACCTAAATCTGAAAAGTTCGACCTTTTTCTCGAAATGTCGGTTTTTTTTTTCTTAATTTTCGATTTTTTTTTCAAATATCGACTTTTTTCTCGAAATTTGGCCTTAATATCGAAATTTTGATATTTTTCTCGAATTTTCGACTGTAAACCTAAAATTTCTAATTTTTTCTGAAATTTCAATTTTTTTTTTTAAATTTTCACTTTTTTTCCCGAAATTTCGACCTTTTTCTCGAAATTTCGATCTTAACCACGGAACTTCCATTTAAAACTCGAAATTTCCACCTTTTCTTCGAAATTTTAACTTTAATCTCGAAATTTCGAAAAAAAAACCGAAATTTTGGTAGTTAAAAATAGCAATTAGTGAACGCACCCTACTACCAACTGTTAAGGGAGATGGGAAAGGGAAGTGGTGGGACGCAACTGTCATCTGCCTAATTTAATTAACTATAGAGTATAAAAATTTTGACCTATTCCTCGAAATTTCGAATAAAAATTCGGTATCAACGTCGAAATTCCCAGATTTAAGTCGAAATTCCGAGATTAAAGTCAAAATTTCGACTTTAATGTTGGATTTTCAAGAAAAAGTGTGTAAAGTCGAAATTTTGAGTCTAATTTTTGAGTCTAAATCCGAAATATCAAGTTTAAATCCGAAATATCGAGTTTAAATCCGAAATATCGAGTTTAAATCCGAAATTTCGAGATTAAAGTTGAAATATCGAGAAAAAAGTCCAATTTTGAAAAAAATTGAAGTTTCGAGAAAAAAGTCGAAATTTCTAAAAATATTTTTTTTAAGTCAATGTCCTTTCTACGTTTTTAAAAAAGGTCGAAATTTCCTAATATAATTTCTTTTAATTAATGTCCTTTCTACGCTTTTGTAAAATGTTGACTTTGGATTCGAAATTTCGATTTTTTTCTCGAAAATTCTACTTTAATCCTGAAAAGTCTAGAAAAATTCGAAATTTTGATTAATAAAAAATTGAAATTTCTGAACGCACCCTACTGCTAAGTGTCGATACAAAATTGTAAAAGGGTTTGTGCTTAGAATATATTCTTATATTCTAAAGGTTGGTGGGGCACAACTGTCATCTTCCTAACCTAAGAATAGAATAAGAAATTTCAACTTAATTCGATATTTCGTAAAAAAGTTGAAATTTTGACTTTTTTGAGGAAATTTCAAAGATAAAGTCGAAATTTCGGCTTTGAAACTTCCTATAGTCTAAATTTGGAGAATAAAATAGAAATTTCCACTTTAATCTCGTAATTTCCAGTTTAAACTTGATATTTCCAAATATATTTATAAATAAAAGCCCTTTCTACATCTTCGTAAGAAAACTAATAATACATGAATAAAAAACAAAACAAAAAATAAATATGTCTAGGATTTTTCTAATTAGGAATAAATAATTAAAATACAAAAATTAGTCTTTAAAATTCAACAAAAAGGTTGCAAAATTAAACTACATAGTTATCACGAGATGACATGGGGCGAATTTTTTACTTCGTTGTAAATTGTGGAACTGTGCGTAAAATAATATTGGTTAATTACTTAACAAACTTATTGTTATTAAAGAGTAAAACGTAAATTACCGCATTTTTTGGTACGGTATTGGTATTTGGACCATACTTTTGTCAGAATTAACGTACAAATAGGGTAATTACCATACGTATGGCAACACTGGTTGGAACGGTAAATTTTGAATGCACATGCCCCGGACGGTTGCAAATTGGTTTGATGTTCGGTTATAACAATCCTATAATGATATTGAAGCGTCTCGTTGCTAGGGTAATTCACTGGTACTAATCGTAGACTGCCACCACTACGCGATTTTTAGCATAGACTGTCCGCGTGGATACAAATACAAATCACCAAGTCACTTTGCAGTAGATTTTTTAAGCCGACAATCAGACGTCGGACTCTCTCTTAAAGGGAAGTCTTGTAAACCTATAAATGACGAAATATTTCTGAATTGTAGTAATTTTTAGTTTATATCATTTTTTTAAATGATTTTATCAAAAATATTTGTCATTTATAGTTGTCATTTGTGAACTTAATCGAACTTATTTATTGTTTAGCTGACGCATTTTGTTTTATTTGTCATGATATTCTAGCATAGATTTACAAGATAAGTAGTTACTTTGCAGTGTTATTATGTCATAATCTAGTCAGTAAATAAACAACAATAAAAGACAAAAACAGCTGTCAACTATGATAGTGACAATTGCAGTTGTCAATGTAAAATGTAAATAGTAAAGTTACTAGATAAAGCTCCAACAATCTTTTTTATTCACCATGTTGGTAATTGAACCCTGTGACATGGCAATAGTTGTTATGGTGGGGGTCAAAAGTGTCCAACCCCTGTTGACAACACTGCACTGCTTATGCGACAAAAAGCACGCGACAGAGCTTAGCCAATTGCCAAAGGCATCTAGCTCTAGAAGGAATAGTACACCTGCTATGTTGCCATTACTTCACGATATTTCCCCAAAGTGCAGAATGAAGCATCATGATGTGGAATTTCTAATTGCGATTACGCAAAAACGATACCCATAGAACTCCTCATATTTTAATATTTAATTAACAAGTGCCACCCTACATTATTACCTCTTTTATCAAAATCTATAGAAATGTTTGGCAGCAATAAATTAAACTCTCTTCGATAACTTCTTTGGCGTATATAACATATGTTAAAAAAAATAAGTTTGATATTGAATATCTCATCTTCCATACCAGCAGGAGTCGTTTAATTTTTTGGATTTATGGGTAACATTGTTAGTAACATTTGACAGGAATTTAAAGAAAATGCACAGAAAAGCAATTGACCGGTGAACTATCTTAATGCAGTCGAAAATAATTGACTGGATAAACCAATAGTGATTGATACGAGCCTGTTTAAAGGTATACAAGTTGAGATAGGTTAGGAAGGTTACCATAAATATCAAGTGAATGAACTGGTTATTTTTATTTCGTAGGCGAACGTATCGCCTTCTTCTTCTTGCATGTGTGCCGATGCGCGAAAGTTAGAAAAGAAGCCATTCAATGCAATACATGAGTGCGCGGGTATGCCTCAGCTTCGGGTATATGTGTTACTTCTTGTTATACAACTCGCCGCGAAAACATTATAATTGCTTTATTTTGAATTGTTCCTAGTTTATAGGCGAGCTGGCGTACCAGACGACCGTTCGTTCGTTAGAAATCTCGTTAGTTTAGGTTGACTCAGTTGCATGGAATTTGGTTCTTAATTTCTACCATCGGAACACCTGCACCGACAGGGGAGGCTGAGTAATAGTATGCTTATGAAGAAATATATCAAATAACAATTACACGGACCCCCTGCCTTTAATACACTCTAGCTTATGAAATTAAAACTAAAATACTACCGAAGAAGCATGAGTGTAAATAAGATCATTTTTTTTCTATGCTCCTGGTTGTTTCTTCTATGATCTGAAGTCAACCATAGACAAGAAGATCATGAAAAATTTTTCTGTAGTTCGTCAATCTTTTCAGCAGTGGCGGCTGGTGACTTTTTGACAGGGTGTGCGCAGATAGAAAAATATTAGTAGTTAAGGGTTTAGGTGACTCCAGTGCCATAGCAATGTATTAAATTTAAGAGAAACAAAAGTGATACAAAAGATGTGCTATTTAATAGTATTTTTACGAATTAAATTGAATTAACATCTTATAACCTGCAAAATATTTTTGAGTTATCATTTTTTAATTATTTTCATCGAGTACAAAAAAACATTATCGACATTTCTGAGCCCCTTTAAAGTACTCTGTACGGTTGCACGTCGTTACGGCTTGGGTTACTTAATTAAAATTGTTTGCTTTCATAGGAATAAAATTATATCACTTTTTCATGAAAGCTGCATCTGAAAATAAAATATATTTTACTACAAAGTTCTAATTAAACTCTACAAAAACACAAAAAAAATATTTTTTAAACAAATCCGCTCTATGATCTTTTAAAGAAATAAAGCGTTCATTACTTTCTTATCAAAATTGTTAAAATCCAAATTTACAAATTAATAATTAGACCCTAGAATAGGTACTGCTATCTCTTTGTGAATAGCGGTACTATTGGTAGTTAGACCTGTAATCGGCACAAATAGCAATCGCAATCAGAGCAGCCGGCACCTACGCATTTATTATCATAAACCGTAAATACACACTCCAAACCCTGACTCGTACTCACCATTTGGCAATAGCGCATAAGCGCGGAGCGGCGTACCCCGGGCTAGCTTTAACGTGGTGTTCTATAGTTTATTTCTCCGTATTCCGGGGAGGCCGTTGATAGGCATCGCACGGTAGTCACGCTAGGTGCATAATTCTGTGCGCACCAACTTATTTAAATTTCCTTACAACATTTAGCATAATGGAATCAAACGTTTGCGTACTTTATTCCAAGTCACTCACAAGTATTGTTAGTTAATTAGTATATCATTATTTTGTGTTTAAAAATGTGATAAATCCAAGTGTTTTACATTAAACAGAAAAGAATAGATCGCTCATTTCACGAGGAGCGCGCGCTCTTGCGCTCTTTAAGACCAACCGCTACTGCTTTTCAAATAAAAAATTCAATGTTAAACTTACAACTTTTAACAAGTTTAAGCGGAAGAAAGTTTTCGAAGAAATTTTAATTTATTGCGGCCAAATCCTTCTATAAATTTTGATGAAAAAGTAATATGTTATGGAGGTTGTGAACGAAATAGTAAAATATTAGTAGTTAAGGGTTTAGGTGACTCCAGTGCCATAGCAATGTATTAAATTTAAGAGAAACAAAAGTGATACAAAAGGTGTGTTATTTAATAGTATTTTTACGAATTAAATTTAATTAACATCTTATAACCTCCAAAATATTTTTGGGTTATCATCTTTAAATTATTTTCATCGAGTACAAAAAAACATTATCCACATTTCTGAGCGGTACCATTTTTGCGTAATAGATTTGAAATTATGCTTCTCATGCTTCAATCGGCACGTTAGGGAAACAGCAATGACAGCTCTGCTACTTTTCCTAGATGGCTTTGGCCGCTCCGTCGCCGGAAATTCGATGCTTCATTCCGCACGTTAGGAAAACGTCTTGACGTAATAGCAGCTCCACTGCTCCTTTTAAATGCCTTTATCGCACAAGCAGTGTAGTGTAGGCTCAGAAAATCTACCGCAAGGCGGCTTAGGGATTTGAGTTATTGTATCCACGCGGACGGTCTATGTTAAAAATCGAGGCAGTCTGACACTTTCGTTTACGCAATGGGGATCTAAAAACTTTTAACTGCGATTATACTGCCGGTAAACTACCTTAACTCACAATATTCGTAAAAAAAGTCTAAGTTGAACTTTGAGAAAAGTTCATAATTTCGAAATAATGCCGAGACTCAAAAACTCAATAGTTTAGAGTCGACATTTCTAAGAGAATCGTAATTTATGTCAATTAAATGTTCTGCAGTGAAATAGTCGAATGTGCTACAGTTGAAAAGATTTACAACCAACAAACCAAAGAGGGTTTGGGGCTTCGTTAGCCTCATCAGTATAGTACGGTCACTGAAAATTAGTCAGTGATTGAAAAAAGGGTTTCCGAGTAGCCCCCGATCACTTCCATGTTTCAACAATTGTTTAAATCATTTTCCAGGTAGAAACTTTTTTAATATACTACCTTTTTTCATGCCATCTTTGCGACTCTACATAAATTTCCCCATAAATATTTCTTGCTTTGTACGCAGAAGGTTCCAAATGGAAGAAAATTATTCCAGCATATTTTCTTTTTCAAATAAATTAAACTATATTACTATTGTCTTTATATAATGTACTAGTTCCAATCACGACCTTAAGCGGGCGGAACGCGGTTTTTCGTTTAAAAAACGTTGGAAATTCAGCCCGATTTCGACTCATTTCGGTTGAAATGAGGGTTAAGACTATAACAAAGGGTTGAGGAGAATGGATCGTAGCATGCAATGATTTTTAATGTGTTTTGTACACGCATTGGTTTTTCTCGTTGGTTTATCATATTTATGTTAGTATTTCAGCTGCATATTTTAATTTTATTCGAAATCCCCGGGAACTCTTTGAGCACTTTTAACTAATTAAAATGTAGCCGGGGCGATTGATGGTGTACCCGAAATTATAACGTGAAATCACGAACATGTCGTTTTCAATTTGTATTAATTTTTCGTGTATGACTGTGCAGAAAATTAATAATTGCATAAAAATCTATTATGATGTTTACGCAACGATTAATTCAGCTAATTAAAGAAAAATAAAAAAAAGTAGTTTTTTCCTATCTTTAATTATTCTTTTAAAATGTGCTCAAGCTTGATATTGATTTATTTTAAATTTGAAATTTTATCGTAAAATATAAAATATATACTAAACTCGAAAATTCGAGGACATTTTAATAAAATCTAGAACTAGTCAAAATTACGAAGAAAAAGGTGACAATTTCCAAAAAATATCAGTTATTGAAAAACATCCATAATTTCAAGTTTAACCTGAAATAGTGGTGTTAATTTGAGAAAATTTAGTCATTACAATCTTAAATAATCCGAAATTTTCACTACAGTCCCCAAATTTTGACTAAAGAGACCGCACGATCTTGTGGGAACCGATGTGGGTAATTTTGCGTGTGATAAGAATAATCGGTGTTCATATTTCGATCTCACAGTTTTTTTACCATAAATTTCGAACATTTCTTTATCTCCGGGCGGGTAGATCTTCAAGAAGCCCTCGTCTTTGTGGAATTAGTTTAAACATAGACGTAGTCAGAATAGGGTAGGGCGCTTGCCCCCCCCCCCAGCTCGTGTGGTTAACGAAAATTTATATTGAACTGAGGAGACTTTCTCTAAAAAATTTCCATTCGACAAAAGTCGTCCTTCTTTAAGCTATTGATATTTTCTCGAAATTTCGACTTATTTCACGAAATTGGTCTTTTTTCATAAATTTCTTTGGACATTTCAAATGTATTCCTAAAATTCGATTTATTTTATCAGAATCTAACTTGACTAAAAATTTCGAATTTTTATCTCAAAATTCATCGTTTTATTTTTCGAAATTCTATCATTTCTCAAAATTAGTTTTTTCCGGAAACTTCAACTTCTCTTTAAACTTTGATTTTCTGAAAATTTCGACTTTTTTTATCAAGATTTACCCTTTTGCTTAAAATTTGATCGATTTTTTGATAACAATATTTATCTGGACATTTTTATAATGACTTTTTTAGAAATTTTGTAAAAAGACAAAAATTCCGAGAAAATTTCCCCTGGAATGGGGAAATACAACTTGTTTCTCAAAATTTCGACGATTATTTCAATATTGGACATTTTCTGACTCAGGGTAGGGCAGAACAGGGCGCATATCTGCCTCTGATTCAAGCGCTCAAGAGAAAAATCTAGAAATTATATTTTTCTCAAAATTTCGACAAAATTTGACTCTCTCTCAAGAATTTCGAGTGTTTACTAAATTCTGATTTTTTTCTCAAAATTTCGATCTTTTTTTTTGATTTTCAAGGAAAAAAAATCGAAACTTCCAAAAAAAAACAAATTTAGAAAAATCGAAACTTTGATATTTTTCTCAAAATCCGCCTTTTTTCGCAAATTTAAAATTATCCTGAAATCCCATCCTGAATGTTCCCGGAAAACTAAATATTTTTCCTGGAAATTCGTATCTTTCTTAAAATTTTGACCTTTTCTTCAAGACTCGTTTTTTCCACAAACGGACGGCTATTCTCAAAGTTGCACTTTTTCTTTAAGTTTGAATTTTTTTCTGGAAAATTTCGATCTTTAATGCTTTATTTGGTAGTTTTTCTAGAAATGTCGACTGCTTTTCAGAGATTTCGTTTCTTTTAATTCCTTTATTTTTATTAACATCGGGTTTTTCTGAAGATTTTAATCATTTGGAATTTGATTTTTCAGAACTTTTAACAAGTTTCATAAAATTTGCCTCTTTTCCGATATTTTCATATCAAAATTCGATATTCAACTTAGCTAGAAATTTACAATTTCTCTTAAAATTAGTTTAATTTCGTCTTTTCAGAAATTTGGAATTTATTCTTAAAATTCCACTTTTTGGGTTTTTTTCTTCCGGAAATCATTTTTTCTATCAAAATTAGGCCACTTTTCTGAATATTTGTCTTTTCTTTAAATTTTGAATTTTTTAAATTTGAGTAGAAATTTCATCTTCATATTTCGCCTTATTTTCGAAATATTGACCTTAATTTCAAAATGCCATCTTTTAGTTTCTGTAACTTTCTGGACCTTTTCCTCGAAATTGGCTTTTCCTTTAAATTTCAGTTTTCTTGAAATACATCTGTTTTCTCTAAATTAGGTCGGCATATTATCGAAAATTAAAAATGTTGCGAAAAATATTTTTGGGTAATTTCGAGAAAAAAATTTCTTGAACATTCAATTTCTTTATTGAAATTTAAATATTATGTCAAAATTAGAATAAAAAAGTAAATATTTCGAGAAAAGCGTTTTTGGAAATTGCAAATTTTTTCACAACATTTGGTTTTCGGAAATATTTTGGCATATTTAGAAATTTCGAGTTCTTTTGAAAGGTTGGGTTTGTATTCAATTTCGGTTTTCTAAAAAATCCTTTCCCAAAATAGGGTTTTTTCAAAAAATTTGGTCGCTTTGGAAATAACGACTTTATTCTACATTTTTCTCTCAAAAGTAAACTTTCATTTTTTTAATATTCGTTTTTTTCTGATTTTTTTTTCAAATTTAAGTTTCCGAAAATTTCATGTTTCTCAAAAGGTGTCTTATTCTGGAAATTTTGACTCGTACTAGAAATAGGGATGTTTTATGCTTCTGAAAATTTCCGTTTACAGTGAAAAATTGTTCTCAAAGTTCCAATTTTTTTTGAAAATTACATCTCTTTTTAACAAAATTCCATCTTTAAAAATATAATTTTTTCGAATTTTCAACAATTTTTGAGATTTTTTGAAAGGTTAGAATTTTATTTTAAACACGATTTTCTAAACATTCCAACTTTTTCCCAAAATTCGTTTTTCCTCGTCTTTTTCAAAATTAAAATTTCTCTTGAAAATGTTCACTTTTCTTTAAGAGATTTCAACCTTTTTTTCGACATTTCGACGGTATTTTTTAAAATCATTATTTTTTAAAATCTTCGAAATTTGGATAGTTTTTAAAGTTTTCCGAAAGGATCGGTTTTAATTTTATATTCAATTTTCTGACTGTTGTCGCAAAGTTCGACTCTATTTCCAAATATCTAAGTTAATCTGAAAATTCGATTACTCAATTCATGTGGTTAAATGAAAATATACATATACTCGGAACGTTTTCCGGTTTTCTTTTTTTATCAATTTTTCAAAATGATTCTTGCCCCTCCCTGAACTAAATCCTGCCTACGTTTATGAATTTCAATGATGATGCTTGACTAGAAATGCAAAGTCATAAATAAATATATTTGGACTTTTAAAATTATTTATTGGAAACTAAGAAAAATTAATAAACACAATTATTTTTTTTTACTTGAACGGACCGGTCCTTGGGTATCTTCAAAAAAATCAATCCTTCTTGGCTTCAGGGGACAAGTTTTGTCCTTCAATTTTTAAACACAAAGATAACAAACTGTTAATCATGATAAATAAGGTGCATAAATGTCTTAAAAGGATCAGGGATTTAGAAATGATGACGACTGCTCTAATATAAAAGCATAATCCGACGACAGTTGACAGCTGAAATGAAACACAGGAATTCCCCGAATCGTAAACACGAAGAAAATGGAGTACTATCAGATTTTGTTTAGCCCTTGCAGTTGGCAGCACTTGTGGTACTGGTACGAAATTTCGTCAATGTGAAAGAGAAGGAAAGGAACATTCTTTGGAGCGAATGAGACAGATATCAGCGCGATAACTACCACGCAAGGGAGCAGTGAGTCCAGTTTTATAATGCGCGGTTAGGGCTCGAAATTCAAATGAACATTAGAATTCGTGCTATTGCGCGAGGCCCCCTGCAAGAGCGAGGCCCCGGACGGTTGCTCTGCTTGCCACCCCCAAAGGCCGCCCCTGGGCCTAAAAAAATTGTAGATTCGGGGCTGCATTTGAAAGAGCTCATACATTCAACTCCTTTACGCAGCTCTGTATCAGGTGCAAAAACTAATGGAAAAACCTCAAGTATAATCCCCAATTACTGCTTAAATATTCAAGCTTCTTTCGTTACAACCCTCTCGGCCAATAATAAGGGATTATGCATCGTTGAAACCAAGACTATTTATTAAAGAATTTGTAGATAAGATCGTCGATTAGATTAGAGCCCTGTCGACATTTTTATGGGGTCTTTATAACCGAGTGAAATTATTCCATTAGTGTGCGAACAACACAATACAAACGAGGTTTATGACTAGGTGTTACAACATGTAAACCGTCCAGATTGATTTGCTTGATTTCAATGAATATTTCAAATTTTCCCTTCGTTGTCGCATCCCCGTAAGCTGTCACACAAAGGGAATAGAATATTTTGAATATTAAGAACCCTCATTGACAAGATGTAATTTAAAAAATGATTTCCTATAACGTATAATAACATTCGGGCTATAATTGGTGGTAACTGTACGGCAAGGAGGGCATTATTAAGAATGATGACGGAAAAATAAAGGGTTAAAATTGACCTACATTTGATGAGTCATAATCTGAAAAAGAAAAAGGGGGACTTAATCTCTCTGCTACTACTACTGCTATGCTACTTCTCAGCGGGAATACATCTCTCTCTAACAGCCGGTCAGAATTTTTATGCACGTGCTGTCGAAAAAAGAAACAAAAATGAACCGAACAGGGGTTACAAATTAAAACCGATTGTTCTTCCTTCGCTTTCTTTCTTCTTCAACCCTTCAGATTAAAATGTGTGTTAGTGTTATCAAGGGGAACGCTGCTTTCAAGAACTTCAAGAATAAAACGAACGAATATGCCCCGATATGCGTAATTTTTGACATGGAACAGTTTAAATGCGAAGCGTTAAATGACGCACTTCCTGTTTGCGCCCGTCGGTTACGGCAGGGTGTTTCCCATTTTTTTCGACTCCCCTACGTGGATTTTTTCCAGTCGTAGGAAGTGGGCGTGCTCGGGATCGCGTGCGTGGAAAAATTGCGGAATAAAAAATCCACCTCATTTGCCGGATAATGGCGGGGTGGAGTCGCTAATATAAAGAACAAATAGGCTGAAAGATTTTTCGCTGATAATATTGTAATGAGACGGCGTGCGAACGGAGATGCATTGTTGCGAGTTATGCCAATCCAGAGGTGATGCATTGATATCGTAATTGCAGAAAATAAAGGAACTGCCGCCATATATTCTGTCACGACGACTGACTTTTACTTCTATGTGCCATCATTTTCATTGTATGTTACATAATTCTCGTTCTATTATTTTTGATTATGGCTTCTATGAACACACTTGAATTTTCCTACATTTGGCAGCCATATGAAATGTCAAATATGATACTGACGTCTTAATTGCAGAATAAAATGGGAACTTGTTGATTAGCCGCCCATACATCAGCGGATTACTCGACGGAATTGGATATGGCACATATCAAATCAGCGACTTTATCTTGCACAGATTAAACATGTCCTTTAGTGACTGTTAAAGGTTTTTACTTCTTTTGACTTTGACATATTTCACTCAAAAATGTTAGATAACACCAGCTAAAGCTCGGGTGCATGAAAAAATATCGCGAGCCGAGTCCAATTCGAGTATTAACCCCCAACGTGACGTTTTTAACTGACGGATTTACTTGGAGGTTACAATATGCGTACAGATATTTAGTGAAAAGCATCATATTTGGTATGTAACGAGCCAAGAACGCAGATATATCTTTACGGATTAAATCCTCAGATCAAATTCGTTCATGTATGGCCAGCTAATGATACAAAAAATCAAGAAGATAAAAAAGGGGATAATTTATTTTCTCCTTGCTTTTATTGTTTACGCAACCGGACTCCCATTTTAACTGAGAAAGGTAAGGATACCCTTTTTGTGGTACTGTACCTTATAAGAAAAAACCGGAACCCACTCTCGTGACCAGCCGCCGTCCGTTTGTCCGTCTGTCCGACACAAAGAGGTTTTCCTCGAAAATTATGCAACGTAAGAATTTGAAATTTTGCGCAACGTTAGTTCTCGATGACCCACGTAAATATCGCCAGCCAACGTTTAAAAAAAGCAAACATTTTATAACCAAATGGGGTTTCAGTTAATACAGGGTTCTGCAACAGGGCGTCAGGCATCTGTAAATTCTATAATAAAGAAGTTAGGAATTCCATTCAAATGCAGACCTAAACTGTGTACAAGGATGGATGTTAGGAAAATATGTTCACATGTACAGGGTTAGTCTTATTAAATGGATCCCCCCTTTATTTTCTTTATTCTAAATTATTTTGAAAATTTCAAAATGCAGCTCTACATATTTTCTTCTGAATTTTTTTAATTCTTCTGAAAAAAATTACTTTGATATATGTACACAGGGTGATCAATACCAAGTCTATTTTTTCTTATAGAACACCCTATATATTTTTACATATTTAAATTCTCCTAGTTTTCCAGAATCCAAATATATGTAATTGTTATATACTTCATTGACAAATAAGCGAATTATTTGAGATCAAGGAATTACTTTTAGAGTTTTAATATTACTTGATTTTAATGCGTATGAAAAACAAATTGGTTAACTCCTATCAAAAATGTGTCAACGCATCCTTTACTTTTAATTAATTATTTTATATTTAACTGTAAAAAATGTATAATTACTTGACTGATAGACTATCTTTCATGTCGAAAAAATAAGACATTACATTGAAAGATATCCTGATCGAATGGCTCCCTCAAAAAATACATTCGTCAGGATTTATCAAAAAATTTCTAATGATGCAACTATAAGAAGTGCAAACCGACAAAAAGGTCGTCAGATAAGTGAGCACCTGGAATTAAATATTAATTTATTTTTCATCGAGGATCCTTGTCGCTCGACAACCGAAGCTGCCCGATATTTTCAAATTTCCCAAAGTATTGTGATAAGAGTTCTACATAAACATCGTTACAAACCATATCCTCTCATGGTTGCGCGAAAGTTATATCCACAAGACTGTGAAGACCGCAGAGTATTTTGTAAGGAAATGATTCGCCGACATCACGAAGATAACAATTTCATAAAAAATATTTTATGGACCGATGAATCGAATTTATCAAGTGGTTTGGCATTTAATAATATACTCATTAATGGGCAATGGAGAATCCTCGAGCGGTCAGGGAAATCAAAAGACAGGGACGTTCTAGCCTTGTTTGGTGTGGGATACACAACGATACAATTATTGGCCCGATATTTATCGAGGGCAGTTTGACAGGGAATAATTATTTAAATATTTTGCAACACAATATTGAGGATCATTTAGAAAATATACCGGTTGCACACTATTAAAGAATCATCTGACAACAAGATGGGGCTCCGCCCCACAATGCCAGGGTTGTCACAATTTTTTTAAATCATCGCTCCCCCTTTCGGATTGGTCTATTTGGGTAATTACGATGGCCGCCAAGAAGCCCAGATCTCCCAGATTTTTACCTTTGGGAGTACCATCAAACAAAAAATTTTTAAACATGGGGATTACGAAACTGTGCTGCAACTAAAAGAAGCAATAACAGAATGTATTCAGTCTTTAAATTTAAATAAATTCGCACTTGGGGCTGTGAGGGACAGTTTTTTGAAAAGGTGCAATAAATGCATCGAAAATAACGGTTACCTTGTAAGAAAAAGACTTGTGATACAGTGCAGTATGACATAGTTAAGGTTTTTTAGTAATAATTAGTTGCTAAGAGTTGTTAATTATCATAGTTAATTAACTTTTTTATCGCGAATAAATCGCCTATTCGTGGATGAAATATATAACAACTATGTATATTTGGATTCTGGAGAACTAGCAGAATTCAAATAAGTAAAAATATATAAGAGTGTTCCATAAGAAAAAAGCAGACTTGATATTGATTCACCCGTGTATACACAGAGCAAAATATTTTTTTTTAGAAAAACTAAAAAATTCCGAAAAAACTACATAGGGACTGCATTTTGAAATGTTCATAATAGTCAAGAATAAAGAAAATAAAGGGGGTGTCCATTTAATAAGACTAACCCTGTACAGTGTGTCTCCAAAAGGTGTGAGCCGCTGAGGGTGAATTTTTTTAAATGGAGCCCCCTGTAACTTTTTACGTTTTTTAGTTTGTGTCTACAAGTTTACATATTCCTAAGATATTGTTAAATTTGGTTTGATAGTTCCAGAGTAATAAATAAATAAAGAGAAAAAAAATATTTTGCAACCTTTTTTTAAAAAATTTATTAAAAATAAAAAAAACGCCCTAAAATCAAAACTACGCTAGGTGTTTACTGTAGTGGGTCTTTAGTTACTTTGCTATAAATATCTTAGGCCTAACTTGTACAGGGTGTCCAAAATTCAATGCCAAATTGGCTAAAATATGAAGCAATTTTTCTTCGTTTTTTCAAATGCAACATCCTGTACATTTTTTTTCTATGAGATACAGAATTAAAAAATGAACAATTTTTGTTTCAACAAATATTTCAAAATTTTTAAGGGTTACCATACCATACCAGAGGCGAAACTCTTCTGAATTGAAACTTGGTACAAAGAATAAGAAAGTTTTGACAGAAGAGCACCATAACTCAGTATGTCCACCATACCAGAGGCGAAATTCTTCTGACAGGAAAGAAGGAAAGGGAAACTTTATATACCACGCGTCTGTGCGATCACTTCCGAAGTTTTCCGATGGTTGGTTTCCAGATGGAGGAAAGCATGTAACCTTCGCCTCTGTTGATGTTATTGGGGAATTTTTGGATTTCGATGGCCTCGCGTATCTTCCTATTATAGTAATTGGGAATATTGGATATAATTGAAATATTATCAAAGAGAATCTTATTTCCGGTCTCATGTTGATGTTCGGCAATGGCTGACTGCGAAAATAAACCAGACCTAAGACACCTTTGGTGCTCGATATTCGCGTCTTAAATGATCGCCCCGTTTCTCCGATGTACACTGAACCACAAGAACAAGGAACCCTATACACGCCATTAGAACAAAAGGATGAAATTTTATCTTTGGGAGATGGGAGGAGCTGTTGGATCTTTGAGGATGATGACAAAATGGGTTTAATGCCTCTGGTATGGTGGACATACTGAGTTACCGTGCTCTTCTGTCTAAACTTTCTTATCCTTTGTACTAATTTTCAATTCAGAAGAGTTTCGCCTCTGGTATGGTGGACATACTGAGTTGCCGTGCTCTGATGTTTTGAAATTGGCCCCTTTTTATTTATTTTTCTGCATATTCCCTCATATTCCTCTTTTCATCTATTTTTCTTTCTTTGTTCCTGAAGAAGCCCCCTACGATGGTGGGCGAAACGTCGAACACTTTTAGTAGTTCTTTGACACAGTCCAATCCCGGAAGAAGTATATCCGGTAAATCACCCTTTCCAATGCTTTTTTTTTGTAAAATCACGAGACAGGTCAATTTTATTTTTTAATTTTCTTAATGATATTGCCAAATTCCATAAAATTCAAGGATTTAAAAGTTGGTATAAGAGAAAGAAATTAAATCAACCCCTATACAAATTAGGGGTTGCAATCCTTTGGCATAACTGATACGTTTTTAGAAGCACATTTTTATATGAAATAACGTAACAATGATTTTATCGAAAAATTCCAATTTATTCTTGAGATATTAAAGAAAAACTGTTTTTGGGGGTTATCTTTAGGGGGTGGGGAGTTCACCTCCTAAGTCACAAATTTAGCATCTAAAAAAATTGTTGATTCATTATTTTGATGAAATCTCACCATATAATAAATTAAAGGTGGAAAAATAAATGTTTTGATTCGTAATTTAATAATGAACAAATCCATGGGGCTCTCCAAGGGTCATAAAAATAGGGGTGTTACGTTATTTCACTGTTTATGCAAAATATACGTCAAAATAAGCATTATAGATATACAATTGAAAACATATGTTGTGTTTTACTTTCCATATCACTGTACAGAAAAAAATTAACTCAAGGGGTAAATCACCCCTTTCAAGGATTTTCTTTGCAAAACCCCGAGACAGGTCAATTTTATTTTTTAATGTTCTTAATAAAATTATTAAATTTGATAAAATTCAGTAGTTCAAAAGTTGATATATAAGGAAAAAAATGAAACTCACCTCCATAAAAAATAGGGGTAGCAACTTTTTAACCTAACCAATATGTTTTTAGGAGCGCTTTTTTATGAGAAATAACAGAGCGTTTGTTTCATCAAAAAATTCTAATTACCTCTTGAGTTATTAAAGAAAAACTGTTTTTTGGGTTAACTTCAAGAGGTGGTTTCACCACTTAAATCGCCGAGTTGGCATCTAAAAAAAAATAGATGTCCAATATTTTGTTATGAACTATAACATATCTCAAAATGAAAAAAATCGGTGGGGTACACCTCGGGTACTTTCCTTGTTAGTGTCGAAAGAGCCATATGTAATAATCCGACGAATATTTGCTTAACCGTTAAACATTTCGAAATATTTGTAGGTACAAAAAACTTTCATTTTTTATTTCTGTATCTCACAGAAAAAATATATGGTACAGAGTGTTCCATTAGAAAAAACGAAGAAAAATTGCTTCATATTCTAGCCAATTCGGTATTGAATTTTGGACACCCTATACAAGTTAGGCTCAAGATATTTATAGCAAAGTAACTGGAGACCCACTACAGTAAACATCTAGCGTAGTTTTGAATTTAGGGCGTTTTTGTATTTTTAATGAATTTTTGAAGTAAATGTTGCAATTTTTTTTTCTTTTTATTTATTTATTACTGTGACTATTCAACCAAATTTAACAATATCTTAGGAATATGCAAAGTTGTCAGAAAGGAACTTAAAAATGTAAAAAAATACAGGGGGTTCTATTTAAAAAAATTACCCTCAGCGGCTCACACTTTTTGGAGACATCCTGTACATGTGAACATATTTTCCTGAAATACATCCTTGTACACAGTTAAGGTTTGTATGTAAATGAAATTTCTAACTTCTTTATTATAGGACCTATGGATGCCCGACGCACTGTTGCAGGACCCTGTATATCATGCTGGGAATCATTTGAAAAACTATCACTAAGGATACTAAATTATTTTTAAATAATTTTCAGTTCTATCGTCTTAAATATGCAGCTCAAAATGTGTTAGAAGTTACCGTTTCCCACCCTTAGGTTTCTGAAGATAAAATTTAGATTTTGATAGGGTTAGTATATACTGGGTCATAAATTATCGAAAAACTGCAGCTTTTTACGATAACGTAATAGCTGTTAAGAAAAAAATATTATTTGGAAAAATAGTTACTTGCATTACAAGGCTTTTTGACCCTTATAGTATTAATTTTTCTCACATAAAAAATTTGATTTAGCCAAAGAATATAATGCAGACCAAATTTGTTTTTTATATTATTTCATTTAGATGAATATTTTCGGAGTTAGCACAGGTTTATTAAATTGGATGCAACGTAGTAATTGCGGTTGGAATCGAACATTTTACCCCGATCCGAGGCGATTTCATAAACTGTCTTAGGGTGCGATTATACTAGACATTTTATTGCGTACATTTCTCTCTGACATAGATGTCAACTATCTTGAGAGAAGCAAACTGACACCAACCTATGTAGGTAAGGGACTTAGCTTCTATGTAGATAAGAAATTTAGAGGGAGCAGATAGCTTCTCTCATGATATTTGACACTTATGTCAGAGAGAAAGTATATTTTATGTCAGAGAGAAATGTACGGAATAAAGTGTCTAGTGTAAACGCGACTCATTGCATGAGTCACTAGTTCCACAAATATTTCGATTGATTGTAGAAAAAAGTGTGTATCTGAAAATAGACATTGTATTTTTTTACTCATAACACAAGAAAATTTGATTAAAATTATAAATTCATAAATAAGGAAAAATTCAACAAAAGAGCGAGTCGGGCTCGTAAATTAGGATTCCCTACCAATTACTACAGTGAACAGTTAATAGACCAAATTAAATCATTTTTACTTGCGTTTGAGTTTGAAATTTAATCCAAATGTTCTTGTGTTATTATTATTTTTTTGGTGAAACGGACTGGTCCTTGGTTAACTTCAAAAATTGAAATACAAAATTGTCCCCTGAACCAAGAAAGATTAAAAAAATACAACAAAGATTGCTGTTTGTTGTGTTTTTTAAACTTTAGAGCAACCTTCGTTGTGTTTTTTAATCTTTAGAGCAACCTTTGTTGTGTTTTTTAATCGTTAGAGCAACCTTTGTTGTGTTTTTTTAATTCTAGAGCAACCTTCGTTGTGTTTTTTAATCTTCAGAGTAACCTTTGTTGTGTTTTTTAATCTTTAGAGCAGCCTTTGTTGTATTTTTTTAATTCTTGAGCAACCTTTGTTGTGTTTTTTAATCTTTCTTGGTTTCAGGGGACAAGTTTTGTATTTCAATTTAATAAATGATGAATATTTTGGGGAAAATAAAGTGTTTGTTTTAAAATAAAAGTATTTTTGAAAAGATATTTTCATTTAAAATGAGGCAAGTCACGTTTGCAAATAAAAAGAAGAATATCGAAAAATAAAAAAAAATATTTTCAGATATGCACACTTTTTTCGAAAATCAATCTAAATATTTATGGAACTGAAATTTTAATTTTTTTTCGTTAAATTCCGCTTTTTTTCGATATTAGGCTGTTGTTGAAAAATTTCGTCGTTTGTACAAAAATGTAGCATTCTGTGGAAAAATTTCGCGATTCGAAATGTTAAGTTCTAATTTTAAGAAAACCATAATTTTTTGAAGAAAAAACTTCTAGAAAAAATTAAATTTAACTAATTACTATTAAAAAGAAAATCTGAATCTGGAAAAAGGGTTAAAGTGTTGAAAAATAAATTTAAAAAATGTGAAAAAAAAACCGAATTTTGGGGAAAAGAATTAATTTTTAAACAAAGTCGAAATTTGTGAAAAAGATAAATGTTTTTTGGAAAAATCTGGATAAAATTTCTTAGTAAAAAAATCAAAGTTTTGGCAAAAAATAATTTTTTTTTATAAAAGAGCTCAAATTTTAGAACAAAGGGAAATTTTGGTGGTAAAAATCAATAAAAATTTAAAGATTGAAAAATTTCGCGTTTGTAGAAAAATGTCGCATTCTGTGGAAAAATTTCGCGATTTGAAATGTTGAGTTCTAGTTTTGAGAAAGCCATATTTTTTTAAAGAAGAAACCTCAAGAAAAATTTAAATTTAACTTATTACTATTAAAAAGAAAATCTGAATCTGGAAAAAGGGTTAAAGTGTTGAAAAACAAATTTGAAAAATGTGAAAAGAAAAAACGAAATTGTGGGAAAAAGAAGGTAATTTTGAAACTAAGTCGAAATTTGTGATAAAGATTTTTTGGAAAAATCTGGATAAAATTTCTTATTAAAAAAATCAAAATGTCGACAAAAAATTTTTATAAAAGAGCCCAAATTTTAGAACAGAGGAAAATTTTTGTGATAAAAATCAATAAAAATTTAAACTTTGAAAAATTACGCGTTTGTAGAAAAATGTTGCATTCTGTGGAAAAATTTTGCTATTCGAAATGTTAAGTTCTAATTTTATGAAAAGCATAATTTTTAAAGAAGAAACTTCTAGAAAAAATTTTAAATTTAAAAAATTACTATTAAAAAGAAAATTCGAATTTGGAAAAAGGGCTAAAGAGTTGAAAAAAAATTTAAAAATGTGATAAAAGCAAATTTATGGGAAAAAGAAGTGATTTTGAAACAAAGTCGAAATTTGTGAAAAAAATAAATGTTTTTTGGAAAAATATGGACCAAATTTCTTAGTAATAAAATCAAAATTTCGACAAAAAATGAATTTTTTTTATGAAAGGGCCCAAATTTTAGAACAGAGGAAAATTTTTGTGATACAATCAACTTCAAACTTTAGAAAAAAGATCAAATTGTTAAAATAAAAAAACTCAAGGTGAAGCTCATAACTTTAAGAGAAGGACCCCTAAATTTTGAGAAATGACCAAAATTTTGAGCTATAACCAAATTTTGAGGAAAAAAATTTGGGATATAACCAAATCTTTGAAAAAAAAATAATTTTTTTGCGAAGAAAGTTTATTTTTTAAGAAAAAAATTAAAATATAAAATAGTCCATTTATTACAAAAGGAGTAAAAACGTCGTGAAACTCCGCATTTGTGGTGAAACTTTAGTTTCCGAGTTTTAAACTCTTAATCAACATTTTAGTTTGAGGTTGAATATCTGAATTGAACCTAAAAATGTTAACGTTTCTTGATATTCCGACTTTAAAACAGCGTTGATAGTAAAAAAAAACAAATAATTCCAAGTTTAAACTCGGTGTCTGGATAGATCAGTTTTTGAAAAAAGTCCTTCAAAAAAAGGTTTTCAATATTTTTTTACAATCTTGAAATTTTGTTTTTTCCAAATTTCGGCTTTATTTTAAAAATTAGATCTCAAACTCGAGATTCCACTTTTTTCTAGTTTAAACTATTAAAATTATAACAATTCCAAGCTTAAACTTGACAATCTCAAAAGAATTTAAAATTTGGAAAAATATATCAAAATGCATAAACTTTTTTTTTTTATTACCTTCCCCATTTACAAAAGTACGATTCGTCGCTGACGTGATTTTTTGACAAATATATATGAGTTTATGCAGCAAATACAGATCGCTCACAACACGATCTATGCACCAAATTTCTGTATGAGAGATAACCCAACTTATCATTTTTGACATGTTAACACTTTTACCGAAATTATATAGAACAAGAATTCGCAGAAAAGTAACCTAGCCTTAGCTGCAGATGCCATAATTTCTATCATGACGTTGAATTAATTGAAATTCAGAACTTGTCCCCTGAAACCAAGAAAGACTAAAAAGAAGATGACAGCTTGGCTGTCGAAACGCGTTAGAGCAATGTTTGTTGTGTTTTTAATCTTTCTTGGTTTCAGGGGACAAGTTCTGTATTTCAATTTTTGAAGATATCCAAAGACCAGTCCGTTCCACAAAAAAAAAATGTTGAAATAAGTTATCGCTTGAAAATATGCCTTTTTCAAATTACAACGTCGTAGAACGTGTTTAATTTGAGAGGAATCAGGCACAACCAGACAGCCAGTTTAACTATAATTCATAAGGAAAACATCGCACTGCACACAATCACTTCAGAAAAAATCTAAATTGTGAAAATCCTTCAACAATATTTATTACAGAATATTTAATTGACCCAATATTTGTTAATTAGTCTACTTAGCAAAAGTTAAGTAAGGGTTTGATCGAGTTGAACGAAAGGAAATACGTTTAAATCGGTGCCAATAGCGACCAAAGTTTTTCAGCGCAATCATTATTTTTAAACATTTAAAATCTTGTTATCTCGCGAACCTAAACTTTTATTTATTATTATTATTTTTTTTATTAAAGCTGAGACGATTGGGCATCGAAATTTCGAGCAAAAGGCCAATTTATAAAACATCGAATTTTGAGACAAATAAAATATTTTCTAAAAAAAGCGATATTTCTCAAAGAAAATCAACTTTTAAGGAGAAAAGTAAAATTTTAATAATAAAGCAAAGCTTTTCAAAAAAAGAATTTTTAAAAAAATTGACATTTCGATAAAAAAAATTACGAATATCGAATAAAAGTGAAATTTCGCAGAAATATAAAAAGTTTAGTTTTAAGAAAGGCGAAATTTTGGGGAAAAGGGAAATTTTGACAACAAAATCGCTTTCAGATATTCGGATTTAAATACGTGGATTTTCAAAAAATGCCGAATTTTTCGAACATGGAAGAAATTTCCAAAAACGAACGACTTTTGAAATTGAAAATTTCAAGAAAAGTCGAAATTTTTGCAAAAATCGGATTTCAAAATGAATAAAACTTTTGAATAAGGGGTTAACTATTGAAAGCAAAGTCGACAACTCAAGAAAAGACGAATTTAAAATTTCTTAAAAATTTCGAGAAAAGAGTAAATTTTTACGAATTATTTTTCTTAGTATTTTCATTTTTTATTAAGGCTTTGACGACAAACTTTCGAGAAAGCAGAAAAGAATTTTTGAAAAAAAAAGTTAAAATTTTGAGAAACAAAAAATCTCAAATTATAAATATCTACGTTTCAAAAAAAAATTAAACTTTGAAAAAAATTAAGAAAAAAAACACGAAGTCTCAAAAAAAGTCGAAATTTTCCGTTAAAATTAAATTTACTCAGAAAAAACTTGAATGTCTTAACAAAAAATTCAAATTTTGGGAAAAAGAAAAATTTAAAATTTCGAAAACAATCTAGATTCTGTTTAATCATTTTTTGGATGTTTTTCAAAAATTTGAACTTTTTTCAGAGAAACAAAGTTAAAATAATGATTTTTGATTTTTTTAAATTTAAAAAATAAATATAAAGCCCAAAACATTTGATGTTTTGGCATTTAAAACGAAATGTTATGACTAAAGTCAAAACAAGTTCAAAATTTTAAGATCAAATTTCCGATTTTTACTTCGAAATTTTGAGATAAAAGAAATTTTGAGTTTAAAGGTACAGTCTTTTTGAAATCGACAAATTAAAAAAAAATAGAAACTTCCACAATATATTCTAAATTTTAAGATAAAACTCCAAATTCTTAACTTATTTCTTAACATTTCCCCCTTAAAATTAAAATTTGAAGAAAAGAGAAAATATACTGAAATTTCTAGATAAAAATTTTATTTGCAGAATAATTTTAATCAAGAAAAAGTCGAAACAACTTTAAATGCGGATTTTTAAAATCAAATTTGAGCAATAAATATCAAAACTAGATGTATGCCAAGATTTTTTTGAAATGTTTTTTTCTTTACTTGGGAGTTCAAACTTGGGATTTCTAATTTCATTTTTATAAAATTGCGACTTTAAAATCCACATTCCAGGAAAAATAGTGAAGGAAAATTTTGAAATTGTCATTTCAAAACATAATTGTCCCCCTATAGTCCGAATTTCGAGGTAAAGTCGAGACTATTTGAGTTAAAAACTTCCTACAAAAATTATATTTTACAAAATGTAAAGTTAAAGTCAAAATTTTGAGCAAAAACATCGAATTATCTAAAAAAATTCAAAATTCGACTTAAACCTGTCAATTCGTAATAAAAAAAACGAAGTTTGAAATTGAAATCTTTAAATTTAACTGGTGAAAACTCCAAAATTAAGAAAAACGTTTTCTTCACATTTCGATTTTAATTAGTCAAAATCTCGAAACTAAAGTGAACATTTTGAATGTAAAGTTGAAATTTAGCTAGAAACTGGAGTTTAAAACCAGCATATCCAGGATAGATTTCTAAACTACTGATTTTGTGATTTTTTTTTGTAATAACTGAAATCTTTTCTTGCAATTTTAATTTTTTTAACCAAATTTTCGTTTTTTATTGTAAAATCTGTAAAAAAGTTCTCGAGTGTTCGAGTTGAAAAAATTCAAGCTCTGGCAGAGGCGGCAAACACAGAGTCATAGACAGACACATAAACAGAGACATAGACTAGACAGAGACATAGACAGAACCAGATACTGAAACAGAGGCAGAGACGAAGACAGAGACAGAGGCAGAAACAGAGACAGGGACAAAAATAGAGACAGGGACAGGGACAGAGACAGAGACAGCGACAGTGACAGGGACAGGGACAAAAACAGAGACAGAGACAGGGACAGGGACAGGGACAGAGGCAGCGACAGGGACAGGGACAGGGACAGAGACAGAGACAGAGACAGAGACAGAGACAGAGACAGAGACAGAGACAGAGACAGAGACAGAGACAGAGACAGAGACAGAGACAGAGACAGAGACAGAGACAGAGACAGAGACAGAGACAGAAACATAAACAGAAACAGAGACAGAGGTAGAGGTAGAGGTAGAGACAGAGACAGAGACAGAGACAGAGACAGAGACAGATACAGATACAGAGACAGAGACAGAGGCAGAGACAGAGACAGAGACAGAGACAGAGACAGAGACAGAGACAGAGACAGAGACAGAGACAGATACAGATACAGAGACAGAGACAGAGGCAGAGACAGAGACAGAGACAGAGACAGAGACAGAGACAGAGACAGAGACAAAGACAGAGACAGAAACAGAGACAAAGACAGAAGTAGAGACAGAGATAGAGATAGAGATAGAGATAGAGATAGAGATAGAGATAGAGATAGAGATAGAGATAGAGATAGAGATAGAGATAGAGATAGAGATAGAGATAGAGATAGAGATAGAGGCAGAGGCAGAGACAAACCAGCAGACAAGGCAGACAAACAAATATGAGGCAGACAAACAGACGAACGAACGAACGGATAAACAGACAGACATTGTGCCTCAATAATTTTTCGCTGTTTACTTATTAGTCATCACGAAAAAAAAATTCCAAAATAAATCTTACAAAAAAGTAATTCCACGAAACCTTCTCATTCAAGATTTAGCTTTTGTTCATACTTGTTATTCCAATTTTTACGTTTAGAATGTAATGACATAATAATACATATTTGTCCGTGTATCGAGTCTGCTGATAATAAACCTGAATCGATGTCGAAATTATTATAAGGTACAGTATTTTCCGATTTAAATAAAACTGTAATAGGATTACGCCATCGTCGAATATGAATAAATAATACAATATATAATTGTGTAAAAATCACCCATAACGTAATAGTTGTTGCCAATTTAAATGTTTAAAGCGTAACCAGGCTAAAATGAAAGAACATTCGCACATAACCTTACATTTATTCGAGTTTTATGAATCTAAATTATTTAATAATAGCAATTGTCGATGATTGGCTGCGTTGTTTAACTATTTAGATACCGTATTTTTGCAATGATTTATCGTCGGTATCAGCGCGCGTAGCTGACAGATAAAACTTTTACAAAGAATACCGTTTCTACTCGAAGAATTTTTAATTTAATTCTTTCTATAGGTAATAGCAGGTGTAGATTTCCCACACTTTAATAACTAAAGAAATAAATTCCGAGGAAGGTTTTATAAGAAAAAGACTTAGGAAAGAAAACTCATTTTCATTCCGATTTATAAATTGCAAAACGTCAGCCGTTTATAAAGGATGGACCAAATTTTAATCATATTCTTTTCTCTTGAATTATTGCCCGTTTCTTTCCCAGCCGCACGAATGCCGGATAATGAAGATACGGGGACCGTTCGAAAGGTTTGTGAATGCTTCGATAGATGAGTTACTTGTTCTACTCCGGGTATGGTGGAGTTTTATCAATTTTGTTCAGGGAACTGATCTGACTTATCCCCAGTGAACAACCACAATACAAGATTACTTACATTGAGATATAATAACAGTCAGTAATATTTCATGGTGCAGAACTTCTGTGACCAATTCTATAAATCGAAATTCGGTACATGATTAGTCAGGACGTTGTTAATTTTAAAACTCGCGAATTTAGTCCAATTGACCGTAATAACTAAATGTGTAGTTAATTTCGACTTAAAAAATTGGGACATTATTGAAGCTCTATAATTGTGTAGCTTCTACAGAGTAAAATTTCCGTTCTTTTTAGAGATGACGAAATTGCTACAAGACCCCAGAAACTGGCGTCAGTGACGAGGGCCAGCCATCTACTGCTCTTAATGGCAGTCTACTGCTGTTAATGGCAGTAGATGGTTATACATCTTAGGAAAAAAGTATATTTCATCATCTTGAAAAATAAGGAAGTTTACCAGATCGAAAGCGCCACCATTCACGTCAGTATAAAACATTCAACAAAACTGTAAAAACATAAAATAATGAAACAAAAATGGAACAAAATCCTGAAAAATAAAATAAGTCTACTGTGTTTAAATTAAGGTAATGGACGAAAATCGAAATGAATGTCACTAAAAGTACACAAATAATGTTGCTTAAAAAGTTCGTAAAATCAATGTCCAGCAGATTGGTGTGCCTGAAAAGACCAAGTACTCTAACTAGGTTTGGAAAGTGTTTAATTATTTTGACAAATTCTTGAGAATTCTCTTCAATTTTTGGACGATGTAACGCACTATTTTAATCTAACACAACATTTTTTGTGTTCTTTTAGTATCAAACCAAATAAAATTAACTAAAGCTGGGCTCCTTGATGAAAAATGTTGATCCTTCAATAGCAATTGATTTGTCTTGAGGTTACACCAGCAAATTTTTAAAATCTATCAATAATATCAATGCCACAAAGTTTAACACTTGAGCTTGATACTTTTTCTGGGATTGGATCTTGTCAAAGAACTACTAAAGGTGCACTTTTAGTAGATCTCCAATCTTGGACGAAGTATATCTTATACTGCTATTTTGTTCAAATGTTGTAAAAGATATTACTTCTTCCTAGATTGGAGATCTACTTAAAGTGCACCTTTAGTAGTTCTTTGACAAGATCCAATCCCAGAAGCAGTAATATCTTGTACAACACTTGAGCGAAGTAGCAGTACAAGATATACTTCTTCCGAGATGGGAGATCTACTTAAAATGCACCTTTAGTAGTTCTTTGATAAGATCCAATCCCAGAGGAAGTAATATCTTGCACTGCTACTTCGCTCAAGTGTTGTAGAAGATATTACTTCCTCTGGGATTGGATCTTATCAAAGAACTAGTAAAGGTGCATTTTTAGTAGATCTCCCATCTCGGAAGAAGTATATCTTGTACTGCTACTTCGCTCAAGTGTTGTACAAGAAATTACTTCTTCTGGGACTGGATACTGTCAAAGAACTACTAAAGGTGCGCTTTTAGTAGATCTCCAATTTCGGAAGAAGAATATCCAGTACTGACTCTGGCCGTGGTCGTTATCAAAACGTAACAATATTTGATCCTCTAATACGAAAAATCGATCCTCTAAAACGAAAAATCGGATTTAGTACGAAAACTCGGCTTGAAGGTTCACATTTTTCGCCGCAGGAGCCTAATAATCAACGAAAAAGAAAACCAGTGTATACGTACATGGCTTACTTTTGACGTGTGCGTTCTTAAACTACTTTCCGTCGCGAAACCTTTTCCGCATATGTTGCAATGGAACGGTCGGTTTTTCGCCCTTTCCACTTGTGCGTCGTGATTCCGAAGGTGCTGCTGGAGATTTGATAGTTGAATGAAGGCTCTACCACAGTCAGGAAGATGGCATTTGTACGGACGTTCACCTGGAAATAACCATAACTTATTAGTTGATCGCATCGAAATTTGAATCACTGATTCTTGACTAAAGTTGTAAATAATTTGGCGCGGGGACTGAGCCATGGGTAACTCCACTTCACTACGTGTTTGTCTCCTAGTCTAACATGATGAAATTTGAAACATTGAAACATCTAGCTACTTGATGAAACATTTTGAAATAAGGCAAAGATTGTCTATTGGTTTAGCAAAACTCTGTTAGTGTTTGATTGGTTTGTGGACTTATCTCCTAGTAGATTCCCCTGGAAGATAAATTATCGTATGAATACAGGAAGTAGAGAAAGGCGTGATAAATCAAAATGTTTAACACACTAAAAGAGAAACTTGTATATAAATAGGAATTAAAGTAAAATGGTAAACCTCCATTCCCTTCACGCTGGGGGACTTTTGGCCCAATGTGACCAGTTTCAGAAATGCTCATCCAATGAATATTTTTCAGTTGCTCGATATTGGATCGCTGAATGAAGGACCAAAGACACCTCAGTCATAGGAATAAAACCCAAAAAGGGAGGCCCAAGTCCCTCTACGCTAGGGGACTTTTGGCCTAATCTTACCAGCTTCAGAGATGCGCATCCAAAGAACATTTTTCAATTTCTCGATATTGGATCGCTGAATGAATGACCAAAGGCACCCCAGCCATGGGAATAGAGCCCAAAAGGGAAGGCCTAAGTTCTGCTCTAAGTTCGGGTAACCCACGCTAAATCTAGAATGTAGAACTTTTCATTCCCATCGTACCAAATAAAAAATTGCTCTGTCAAAAAAGAATGCAGAGGAAGATGTCAACCCACAAGATCCATCTTACCAAAGGTCCAAAGAAGGAAACTAGACCAATATAACTTGAAGAAGAGTCTTTTGCGATAATATAACGTAATAAAAAACATAGGCTATCCACATTTTATGCCAAAATTGAAAAAAATAGAAGCATATGTTGCGTCTTGTTGCTATACCATAGGACCAACTCTTCCAAAGAAAAGAAAGTACAATAAATATGGTAATTTACTCTGACCACAACACTTGAGAAACGTTCATTATACTAGCGCTGTGTTCATCAAGCCATAGGAGCATTTTTCCCAAAAAAGTAAAAGGAAAAGGAAGTACAATAAATATTGTAATTTACTCTGTCAACAATACTTGAGAAGAAGCTCTTCTTCAAACATTTTAAATTGAGAAAAGATTGAAAACCTAGAAAAACGTTCATCATGCTAGCGCTGTGTTTACCAAGCCATAGGACCAACTCTCCCAAAGAAGTAAAAGGAAAAGAAAGTACAATAAATAGGGAAATTTACTTTGTCCACGACACTTAAGAAGAAGCTCTTTTTGAAACATTTTAAATTAAGAAAAGCTTGAAAACCTAGAAAAACTTTCACTATGCTAGCGCTGCGTTCACCATGCCATAGAACCAACTCTCCCAAAGTAGTAAAAGGAAAGCGAAGCACAATAAATATGGTAATTTACTTTGTCAACAATACTTGAGAAGAAGCTCTTCTACAAACATTTTAAATCAAGAAGAGCTTGAAAACCTAGAAAAACGTTCATTATGCTACCGCTGCGTTCACCATGCCATAGGATCAACTCTCCCAAAGAATTAAAACAAAAGCGAAGCACAATAAATATGGCAATTTACTTTGTTAACAATACTTGAGAAGAAGCTCTTCTACAAACATTTTAAATTGAGAAGAGCTTGAAAACCTAGAATAACGTTCATTATGACATCGCTGTGTTCATCAGTACCATAGGACCAACTCTCCCAAAGAAGTAAAAGGAAAAGAAAGTACAATAAATAGGGAAATTTACTCTGTCCACGACACTTAAGAAGAAGCTCTATTTGAAACATTTTAAATTAAGAAAAGCTTGAAAACCTAGAAAAACTTTCATTATGCTAGCGCTGCGTTCACCATGCCATAGGACCAACTCTCCCAAAGTAGTAAAAGGAAAGCGAAGCACAATAAATATGGTAATTTACTTTGTCAACAATACTTGAGAAGAAGCTCTTCTACAAACATTTTAAATCAAGAAGAGCTTGAAAACCTAGAAAAACGTTCATTATGCTACCGCTGCGTTCACCATGCCATAGGATCAACTCTCCCAAAGAAATAAAACAAAAGGGAAGCACAATAAATATGGCAATTTACTTTGTTAACAATACTTGAGAAGAAGCTCTTCTACAAACATTTTAAATTGAGAAGAGCTTGAAAACCTAGAAAAACGTTCATTATGACATCGCTGTGTTCATCATACCATAGGACCAACTCTCCCAAAGAAGTAAAAGAAAAGAAAGTACAATAAATATGGCAATTCATTCTGTTCACAACACTTCAGAGGAAGCTCTTCTGCAAATATTTTAAATAGAGAAGAGCTACCTAAAAAACAAAACCAAAAAAATGTTCGTCATACTATAAGGAAAACAATGGCAAATATAGAAAAGTAACCATCTACCATAAAAGTCGAAATAGCCATGTGCACAAATAAGAAATAAAAGCGTTTGGGAGTCCACTATGTCCACAATATCAAAGAAGAAACTCTCCCGCAAAAACAGAAAATAGAAATCATGGTCATACCGAAGTTTGTCTACCATAGGCAAAAAAAGTGTTGCAACAATAAGAGCTGGAACTGGTTCACTGCAGCAAAGGACAACTTTTTTGGCAAACATTGGAAATAAAAGAAGATAACAGGAGTTTGGAATATGGTAATTTATTGTGTCCTCCATACTGAGAACAAAGACTTTAATCAAAAAAGAAAACTTAGGGGCATACAAATCCGCCATGACCACAATACATGACCACAATACATGACCACAGTACATGAACACAGTAAATGACCACAGTACCAGAGCAGAAAATATGTTGCCAAAAAATGCAGAAGCACCAAAAGCACAGAAGCACAAAATCCAAATGACCAACATGCCACAGCAGACATTGTTTTACCAGAAAAGGAAATAGAGGGGTTCACTATGTATATCACAATAGAAAAATTAAAATGCAAATTTTGTCCCCTGAAACTAAGAAAGATTAAAAAACACAACAAAGGTTGCTCTAACGCGTTTCGATAGCCAAGCTGTCATCTTCAGAAAGATCAGTCAGTTCAGTGTCTCTCTCAAGATGATAGCTTGGCTATCAAAACTCACTAGAGCAACCTTTGTTTTGTTTTAGGCTTTCTTGGTTTCATTGGACAAGATTTGCATTTCAATTTTTGAAAATAACCATGGACCAGTCCACAAAAAAAATCGTACTAGAAGATAAACTATTTTGCAAGAATAGAAAATAGAAAAAATAATGATAACTAGTTTAGCGAAATTAAAAATGAAAATTGGAGAGTTCAAACTGAAACCTAAAAATTGAATTGATTTTTCGAAATTTTCAAAATTTTTACATCTTTGAATTACGCAGCACGTAGTCGTTCCTATTATATTTATCAATCAAATTTTTATCCCGCTACTACAAAAATATTGATTTCCCTACTCCGATCGAGTTAATTTTGAATCGCTCATTCCTCGGTTTCGCGTCTGAAATTTTGAAAATCATTCACATGCTTTGGTTGCTTTAGTTTTTGAATCATGAACACTACAAATAGCATGAAGAGTTCAAAACATAAATGATCCAAGAGAAATTATGTCATGCTAAGGCCTACCTGTTCTATTTCTTCTTTGAGACGTGTTATTAACTGCAATAAAAATGAATACAGTTAATAACACGTCCCAAAGAATAGATAATATTTACAAAACAATTTTACCTTGGCAATAAAAATTATTAACCCAAAAGATCACATACGACATCTAATAAATAAATCTGTAAGCACTGACTGACAGGCAACGCACATCCTAAACCTGTGAGTCTAGAAGCTTTACACTAGAAGCTTCATACTTCACACAAGTATTTTTCGCAATACGGAGGTGAGCACTAAGGAAGGCCTTTTCAAACTCAGCCTCTAAGGGGGTGAAAATGGACATTAAAAACCACTTAATATGAATGCAATGAATAACACACGCAATTGTATTTAAAGTTGCTTATGACTTATAACTTAAAAGCGTTGAGAACTGACAGTTGACCAATGTGCTTCTATATGAATTTATTCAAATTTTCCTAGTCGATAATTTCACATTTTGTCTTTTCTTTTAATATGAACTTCCAAAAAATTAGGTTGATACTTAAAGTTCTACTTTTCTTTTCTTAAAATATGAGTTTATCTGGAAAATTTCGAGTTCTTGTCTCGACTGTTTTCTCGAAATTTCGGCTTTTCTGGAAATTCCATTAGTTTCCTAAGAGTCAGTCTTCCAGAAATTTTGACTATTTTAGAGTTTACCCTTTTCTAGAAATATTAATTATCGTCTCAAAATTCAAGATTTAATATTTCTGGACATTTCGATCTTTTCCTTGAAACTCGTTTTTTTTCTGGAAGTATTAAAAATGTTTATCTTAAAATTGGTTATTTGTTTGTTCTTTTTGGTGGAACGGACTGGTCCTTGCTTATCTTCAAAAATTGGGATACAAATCTTATCCCCTGCAACCAAGAAATATTAAAAAAACACAACAAAGGTTGCTCTTAGAGCAACGCTTTGTTCCATGCTCTTGGAGCAACCTTTGTTGTTTGCTCTTAGAGCAACCATTGTTGTGTGCTCTTAGAGCAACCTTTGTTGTGCGCTCTTAGAGCATCTTTTGTTGTGTGCTCTCAGAGCAAGTTTTCTTGTGTGCTCTTAGAGCAACCTTTGTTGGGTTTTTTTAATCTGTCTTGGTTTCAGGGGACAAGTTTGTATTCCAATTTTTGGTTATTTTTTCCTAAAATTTGCCTTTTCCTTAAACTCGTCATCTTTGAAATTTCTATTTTATTTTGATGATTCTGTTTTTTCGACATTTTATTCAAAAATTGCATTTTTTTTTAAATTCACCCAATTTTCTTAATACTTCGTCTTTTTTTCTGAAATTTCGACTTTTTTAAATTTGACTTTCCAGAAATTTTAGCTTATATATCAAATTTAGCATTACTTTCGAAATTTTGGCTTTTACCTTAAAAAGCCATAGGGTTTGGGAAGAACATATTTAAGGGTCTTAATTATTTGGAAAAGTCCGATCAAATTTAGATCTTGTCAGATCGCCATGATTTATGTTGCTAGAAATGTTGACTTTTTCGGCGAAATCCGCTTTTATTTGAAATTTTGGTCTAAATTTAAGCAAATTTATTCATTAGATTGCTGAAAGTTACATTAGAATGTTAAAAAATAAGTAAAAATGTTGAGAAAAAATATTTAGGAAATTTCAAGGACAAGATTTCTTCCAAATCCTATTTTTTTTAGCGAAATTTAAATATTATATCAAATTTTGATAAAAAAGTAACAATTTCGAGAAAACTATTTTTGAAAATAGCTATTTTATTGCAACAGTCGACTATTTCCGAAAATTTCGCTTCTTTTCACAAAATTTCATTTGGAAAATGTAATTTTTTTTTCGATTTTTCCACATTTTTCGAGTTTTTTTTAAAAATTGGATACTTGATTTTATGAACATTTCGATTTTTTCCCAAAACAGAATTTTTCCCAAACTTTCTTTTTCTAAATTACGACTTTACACCCAAAATTCTTCTTTTACCTCCGTTTTGGAAATTTTGAATATTTTCTAAAAATTTAGATTTTTCCCAAAATTGAGTTTTTCTCGAAATTAATTTTTTTCTAAATTACGAATTTTTTTTTCCAAAATTTTACTCTTTCCTCTGTTATCGAAATTTTAAATATTTTCTGAATATGTCGATCTTTTCCTCAAAATTTCGACAGTCGTCGTTTTTCTTTGAAAAATTCATTTTTCTTGACATTCCGAATTTTTAAATATTTCTTTTTTTATTTTAACTTTCTAAAAATTTTGATTTATTTCCAAAACTGAGTTTTCCCGAATTGTCCCTTTCTAAATTACGACTATATACCCAAAATTCCTATTTTACCTCCGTTTTGGAAATTTTGAATACTTTCTGAAATTTTCGATTTTATCTAAAATTGAGTTTTGTTCGAACTTCATTACTTTCTAAATGACGACTTTTTTTTTAAATTTTACTCTTTCCTTTGTTATCAAAATTTTAAATATTTTCTGAATATGTCGATCTTTTCCTCAAAATTTCGACAGTCGTCGTTTTTTTTTGAAAAATTCATTTTTCTTGACATTCCGAATTTTTAAATATTTCTTTTTTTATTTTAACTTTCTAAAAATTTTGATTTATTTCCAAAACTGAGTTTTCCCGAATTGTCCCTTTCTAAATTACGACTATATACCCAAAATTCCTATTTTACCTCCGTTTTGGAAATTTTGAATACTTTCTGAAATTTTCGATTTTATCTAAAATTGAGTTTTGTTCGAACTTCATTACTTTCTAAATGACGACTTTTTTTTTAAATTTAACTCTTTTCTCTGTTGTGAAAATTTTAAATATTTTCTGAATATTTCGTCGTGTTTCTCGAAATTTCGATGTTTTTCTCGAAATTTCTACAAAGTCTTTTTCTTGAGAAATCCATTTTTGTAGATACAATGCATTTTTTTAAATTTCTATTTTTTATTTTAACTTTCTAGAAATTTTAACTTTGTTTTCTCAAAATTCGTCTTATTTGAGTTTTTTTTATCCAAATTTCGGGTCTTTTTTACAAAATTTGTTTATTTTTTCAAAATTGGATCAACATTTTAATAAAAAACTAATAATTCTATAAATTAATATCTTTAGGAAGTCCCGAAAAAAAATTTCTTTTAAATTCCAAGATTATGTCAATTTGAGTTTTAAACTCAAAATTTTGGCTTTAATTTGCCACTTCCGATGTATAAATTTAAATGTGGGAGCATATTTTTTTACACATCACGAAGCTTCTCAAAATTTCGAGTTTATCAAGATTTTTTGACAAAAGTCATGATCGTGCGATTGCAAAAAAATATTTGTACAAGTCTCGACTTTTACTCAGAAAATCAACCACAAATCTGGGTTTTTTTATTATTTCTTTAAAGTTTCCATTTTACAATAATTAAAATGGGATGAACGTTAAAGATGACAGATAGAACTTTAAAACAAAATTATATAATAAAAATAGTCTAGAAATTTAAAGTTAGAATTTCGCATCTAAAGTTAAAATTTGTATACTAAGGTCGAAATCCAGGTATTTGGGTCAAAAAAACTTTTGAATTTCTACAAAACTGTATTTTGGAAATTTTGATTTGAAAGGTAAAATTTGGAAATGATGTCGAAATTTCGAGAAGAAACTTTAAAATATCTAAAACAAAATATTTCTCCACATTTCAATTTAAACATTGTAATTTCCAAATTAAAACCAAAATTTTTTGTGCTTTTTATTCAAAATTCCTGTTTGGATTTAAACTCGAAAATTCTTATAAATTTTGGACATTTTAAAAAAAAAAATTAGTTTCAAATTCAAAATACTCTTTTTCAGAATACCAGTTTTAAAATTGAAAATTTTAGTCTCAAATTGGTTTTATAAATTTGTTCAAAATTTTAAAAATTTGCAATTTAGAAATTGAGATAGTGAGATATTTCAAAAGAACTGAAAATTTAAAAAAACAGGCAAACTTTTCAAAAATCCAAAATTACAAAAATTCAAAGTTATCAAAAATTCAAGGTTTGGAGAAAAAAGTATCAAAACTTCCAGAAAAAAAAACGAGTTTTAAGGAAAAAGTCGTAATGTCCAGAAATATTAAATTTCAAATTTTGAGAAAGCCAACTCTTAGGAAACTAATGGAATTTCGAAATAAAGCCGAAATTTCGAAAAAACAGTCGAGAAAAGAACTGGAAATATTTCAGAGAAACTTATATTTTAAGGAAAGAAAATTAAAATTTTTCAAGAAAAACTTTAAATTTTGATGCTAAAATATCGAAATATTCAAAACAAGTTGAAAATTTTCAAAAAAAGTTGAAAATTCTGAGATAAATACGAAAGTTTTGTCGAAACTCCAATTTTTTAAAAAAGAAAAAATCAAAAAAGTTGAATTTTTCAAACAAAAGTTCAATTTACCATGTTATAGCCAAAACTCAAGAAAAAATTAAAATTTTTGAAAAACAAAGTCGAAATTTTTAAAAAATTTAAAATTTGGAGAAATTGTCAAAAGTTTGAATAAAAATTAAAATTTTTAAAAAAGTGGGTATTTTAGGTAGAAGCTTTTAAAAAACCGTATTTCAGCATAAAAAATTATAATTTTGAAAAAAGTCAAAATTTGGAAAAAACTGAAAACTGTCAACATTTTTAAAAAATTCTAAAATAAATCAAAACCTCAAATAAAGGCGAAGTTGTGAAAGTGTTGAAGTGTGAAAAATAGGTTACCATTCGGAAAGAGAGGAAATTAAAAAAAAATAAGGCTTAACAACATCGTCGACAGATTTAAAAGACAGGAATGTGCAAGAAAACCAATTTTTTCAATAAAAATTGAACCGAATTTTCAAAAAAGTCGTTATTTTCAGGGTCAAAATTTTAATAAAAAGGCAAAATTTTAAGAAACAGTCAAAATTTTCAAAAAAAAATAAGCAAAAAAAATCAAGCATTTCCAAAAGGTTGGATCGTATCAAAAGTCCAAAATTTAAAAAAATTCTTTATAAGAAGAATTGAAATATTTGAAAAAAATCAAATCTTAAAAGTCAGATTTTACAAAAAAATTGAAATTTCGAGTCAAAATTTCAAAAAAGTCAACTTTCTCAAAAATAAGCTCAAACATTCAAAAAAAAAGTCAAAGTTTTCCAAATATTTCAAAACTTCGAGATAAAGTCAAGATATTAAAAAAAATACTAAAAAGATTTTCAAAAAAGAAAATGTTTGATAAAAAATTGCCATGTAACCTTTCAAATAAATAAGTAAATAAATAATGATAACAATATGTGTGTAGTTGTATGTTGAAAATTTTTCATAGGATATTGAAAATGTTAGTAGAATGGAAAATGGAAAATTTATTCGTAGATATCAAAAAGGATTAATCAGAGCAATAACGTACCCCCAGAAAAATAACAACCCGGGATAAAACACGAGGAAAGCAAATTAGCAGACATCGTTTACAAGTCATTTATTCGGTTAGTTAAATCGCGCAATATTTGAATTTTATTACTTCGCCTCTTTGTCCTTTTATTCTTTTGTCACTTTTTATAATAGGAAAAAGGGTTGCGGCTGGCAGTGATGCAGCGTTTAAAGCGACTTTTTTCCCTGAGATAATGACGCGACAAAATCTGTTCTGTTCATTCTTTATGACATCTTGAAAGAATTTATAGTCGCTTAATTTTCGCCCCCTTTTTTTTTCGGACACCATCGGTCCGCGTAAACTCAATTAGAATAATCGATTCTGTCGGAGAACTGGCCTGATATATTCTGAGGCTTGATATGCCAGGAACCTGATGTGCCAGGGGCCTGACACGCCAGGGGGTTGATAAGACAGGGGCCTGATACGCTGGGACCTGATAGGGCAGGGGCCTGATACGTCAGGGGCCTGATACGCCAGGGGGCTGATACGCCAGGGGCCTGATACGCCAGTGGCCTGATACGCCAGGGGCCTGATATGTATTCGGGCCTGAGTTCTAGGGCTTGATATATTCTGTGACGTTTGCGATAGATTCTAACGGCAAAATATTTCATGGGAACTACGTTCGAGTGGCATGTGGAAAAATTCGCGCCTTTGTGCAGTTTTTTTTTCATCTTTCGACGATTGCGTCAATATAGGAAATCGCAAACGTTCATTTTAATCGAATTTACCGTTATTCTCATAAAAACCGTTTTAATATACAATAATGTGGCGCTTTATTAACTTTTTTGTTGCTCGACAAACAACTAAATTTGCTCGTTTTCCAATTAAATTCTTCAAGAATAAATTAAAGATGAAAAGTAATTTAGTTCATTGAATTAATGATTTGGTCAATTCATGTTGGTGCACAATATTGGTTGGTTTTTTGCTTGATAAAGCAGATAACTATGCGCGAATTAAATTGAAAATATTACCTTCTTGGGCTTCAGGTGCCGTTTTCTCTGAGAATCAATTATGATTCGAGTTGAATCAGTTAAGGAACTTTGTTGACCCTAAGTTTTGAAACTTATAAAACGATTCCATTGATCAAGTATAAAATGAGGTAGATCTGCTAATTAAAGACAATTCTGTGGTTCATTCGGAGGCTCGACAGTGTGTGATCGGATAAAGAAGAATGGATTATTTCTAGAAGCATATTTTCAAGTCAAAAAAGATGAATAAAACTTGGAAAATTCAACTTTCATTTGATTTTTAGCAAAAAAGGGCCAATTTTATCACTCCGAGTACAATGAAAAAAAAAAAGCTTTAGGAAGTTATGGAGAGTGCCGACAGAAGTGAAAACTTAAAACTATTTATTTTTTAATTTTCAAATTAACCTTAGTATCAGTAATTAACATTTAACAATTTGTAAATTAAAATCTAATTTCCTCATCTATTGGCATTCCAAGTAACAAATAAGTACATTTTTATACTGTTTATTCATTTTTGGAAACATATGAGTGACCGATCAAGCTCACTGCAAAATATAAATAAAATTTAATTCAAAAAAAAAAAAAAAATCTCACCGACGTCAGGTTTGGACAAATTTTGTTCAATCGAAAATTTAAAAACCAGAAAATAAATTAAGTTTAATTTTGAAGATTTCCATTTTAAGCTCATGTTTTCGGTGACAAACTTAAAATTTAATTTCCGTTCTGGATAGAATGATGGTCATCTCACAACTGCCAACTCAGACAGTTTTAAAATATAAATTGATCAGCCACAAATCCAAGTCAAGTCCATGAGTTTGGTTCTTATTTCTTAGACGACACATAATCTAATCTCAAGGGGCCATATGTTACTTGAACGGTTACTTTCGCTCGATAGGTGGTTGATCTTTTTTTTTTTGACGGACGTAGGGTCAGCATCTGTTGAAGGGTGCTTGATAGCTAACGTTCGCTCCGATTTTTTATTACAATCCTTTCGAATTTATTTCTTCGATTGTATAACATACCTCTCGCATTTGCATACAACATGCTCCGATCGGCTTGAAAATTTATTTGTTTCCTTTTTTTACTGGCCGGAGGGTTGGACACGACGATATTTTACGTTTGAACTCGTAAAAGTAATCAGGGGATGTTTAAGAAAGCAGAACGAAATAAAAGTGAAACAATTTCCCATGTTACAATATATTGTTATGTTAAGGGCAATTATTACCACTTGATTTTGAAATTTATTATTTGCTAACCAGTAACGAATTGTTTTTGTGTTAAAACTGAAATTTATTGATATTTTTGAGATTTTTTTTTATATCATTTAAAAATTTGGTATAATTTGTTTCATTTCTTTAACATTTTCACCATTCAATCAATACAACTATATGTACTAAATCGAAGCTAACGAATGGACCTTCTTCTAATTTTTATAATTTAAAGCTGAAGTTCCCAACTTTTTCTATGTTGGGCCTCCCCGGAGTATAAAAAATATATTTATGCCCCTCTAACTTTTTTCAATAAAAGTCAAAGAATCGAATCAAAACTGATAGTTAAACAAAGTCTAAATTTTTAAAAATGTCCAAATCTTAGAGGGTAATCGAAAATTTAAAAAATATCAAAATTTTGAAAATTGTCGAGGTTTTGAAAAATGGTCGAGCTGTCTACTTCTAAAATTTGAGAAATAAGACGAGATGTTCAAACAATTTTAAATTTTCAGAAAAGTCGAAATTGTAAATAGTCGAGATGCTCTGAAAAAATTAATATTTTAAATGAATTCGAAAATTTTAAAATTAAACATTTTGAAAAATGTCAAAATTTTCATAAAAAATTGAACTTTTCAAAAGCAATCAAATATTTCGAGAATATTGAGGTGAGAAAAAATCGTGTATCCAAATTTTAAAAGTCAAAATATTGAAAAATTTCAAAAGAATGGTGACATTTTGAAAAATAAAACAAAGTTTTCCGAAAAATTTAACAATTTAAAAAAGTGGCCCCATTAAAATAATTACATTTTTTAAAAAACAAAATTTTCAAAATTATTCCAAAGTTTCATAAACTTTTCCAAATTTTTGAAAAATGGTTGAAAGGATTGTAATTGAAAAATGTCGAAATGTTTAAAAATGCGAGAATTTTCAGAAATAGACGACACTTTAGTCGGAGAAGTAGGAATTCCAAAGTAAAATTTGGAGAAATGTCGAAATTTTCATAAAAATTTTAGACTTTCAAAAAATGAATATTTTTAAAAAACTCGAAATTTTTAAAAATAGTCGAAAATTTCGAAAAAGAAATTATTATGAAAAATAAAACAAAATTTTCTGAAAAATTTAAGAACTTAAAAAAGTGGCCCAATTTAAAACAATGACAATTTTTTTAAAAAACAAAGTTTTCAAAATTATTCTAAAAATTGAATAAATTTTCAAAATTTTAGAAAAATGGTTGAATTTTAGAAAAATGGTTGAATTTTAGAAAAATGGTTGAATTTTTGAAAAATGTCAAAATTTCTAGAGGCGAAAATTTTCAAAAATTTGGGAACATTTAAATGGAAGTAGGAATTCCAAAGTAAAATTTGGAGAAATGTCATAATTTTTACGAGGTTTAATTTTTCAAAAAAAATGAGAATCTTAAACAAGTCGAAATTTTGAAAAATAGTTAAAAATTTAGGACATTTTGAAAAATAAAACAAAATTTTTCGAAAAATTTAAGATCTTAAAAAAGTGGCTCAATTAAAAATAATCACAAATTTTAAAAAACAAAATTTTTTAAATTATTCTAAAATTTCAAACACTTCAAAATTTCAAAAATTTTTCAAAATTTCGAAAATAGGTTGTTTCAAAAAATGTCGAAATTTTTAAAAATAAATAATTTTTACGAGGTTTAAATTTTCAAAAAAAAATGAGAATCTTAAACAAGTCGAAATTTTGAAAAATAGTCAAAAATATAAGACATTTTGAAAAATAAAACAAAATTTTTCGAAAAATCTAAGATCTTAAAAAAATGGCTCAATTAAAAATAATCACAAATTTTTAAAAAACAAAATTTTCTAAATTATTCTAAAATTTCAAACACTTCAAAATTTCAAAAATTTTTCAAAATTTCGAAAATAGGTGGTTTCAAAAAATGTCGAAATTTTTAAAAATGCGAAAATTTTGAAAAATGGCTGACATTTAAAGAGAAGTAAGTAGGAATTCCAAAGTAAAATTTGGAGAAATGTCGAAATTTTCATAACAAGTTGGAATTTTCAAAAAATGAGAATTTTTAAAAAAGTCAAAATTTTGAAAAATAGTCAAACATTTTAGAAAAAGGTGACATTTGACAAATAAAACAAAATTTTCCGAAAAATTTAAGAATTTAAAGTGGCACAATAAAAAAAATCACATTTTTTTTAAAAAAAACTCAAAATTTTTCTAAAATTTAAAAAAATTTTCAAAATTTTTGAAAAATGTTGAAGTTTCGAAAAATACCAGTATTTTTAAAAATGCGAAAATTTTTAGAAATTGGCGAAAATTTAAAGAGAAGTAGGAATTCTAAAGTAAAATTTGGAGAAATGTCGAAATTGTCATAAAAAGTCTAAATTTTAAAAAAAAATGAGAATTAAAAAAAATCCGGAATATCTGAAATTTTGAAATTCTCAAAGAAGGTCGAAATTATCGAAAATGTTTAAACATTTCAAAAAAGTCTAAATTTTTAAAAAGTAAAATTTTTGAAAAACATCGAGATTTTGAGAAAACGTCGAAAATTTTAAAAGTTTTAAATCGAACGAATTAAAATTTGGAAAATAGATAAAAAAGTATGATTTTTAAAAGGCCAAAATATTAAAAAGTGACCAAAAAACTCAAAAAAGGAAAATTTTGAAAATAACTATAAATTTTCAAAAAAATTCAATAAATAGAGCAAGTTCCAAAAAAATTCGATATTTACAAGAAACTCAAAACAATTCGAAAACTTTGAAAAAAGTTACAATTTGGGAAAATAGATAAATTTTGAACAAACATTGAAAAGCCAAGGCTTTCAAAAATGTTAAAATTTTGAAAAAGGGGCGAAAACTTGAAAAACGAAGTCGAATTTTAAAGTTCAAATTTTGAAAAATGTTGACATTTCGATAATGTCAGAATATTCGTAAGAAGTTTAAAATTTTGGAAAAATGTCGAAATAATAAAGTTGAGATTTTGAAAAAAAAATCCCAATTTTTAAAAAATCTGAAATTTTCGAATTTTTAAAGGCGGTCGAAATTATCGAAAATGTTTAAACATTTCGAAAAAATCAAAATTTGTAAAAATTAAATTTTTTGAAAAAACAGAATTTGAGAAAACGTCGAAAATTTTAAAAGTTTAAAATCGAAAAAGTTTAAATTCGGAAAAATGGATAAATTTCGAAAAAAGATTGAAAAGTCAAAATTTTCCAAAAAGCTAAAATTTTGGAAAAAGTGGCGAAAATTTGAAAAACGAAGTTGAATTTTAAATAATGTCGAAATTTTGAAAATGTCATAATTTTTGTAAATGTTGAGATTTAGAAAAAAATCTAAATTTTCAAAAAATCAGAATTTCTGAAATTTTGGAATTTTTAAAGAAGGTCGAAATTATCGAAAATGTTTACACATTTCGAAAAAACGTGGAATTTTTAAAAAGTACGAAAACATCGAGATTTTGAGAAAACGTCGAAAATTTGAAAAGATTCAAATCGAAAAAGTTTAAATTTAGAAAAATACATAAATTTTGAAAATTCGAAAAACCAAAAAAGTTAAAATTTTGGAAAAAAGATCGAAAATTTGAAAAACAAAGTCTCATTTTAAAGACAAAATTTTAAAAATGTCGAAATTTTGAAAACGTCATAATTTTCGTGAAAGTTTAAAATTTTGAAAAAATTTCGGAATGAATAAGTTAAGATTTTCCAAAAAAAATTTGAATTTGAAAAAAATCTGAATTTCCGAAATTTTGGAACTCTCAAAGAAGGTCGAAATTATCGAAAATGTTTTTGAGACATTTCGAAAAATATCAAAATTTTTAAAAATTAATTTTTTTGAAAAACAATGAATTTGAGAAACGGTCGAAAATTTTAAAAGTTTCAAATCGAAAGAGTTAAAACTTGGAAAAATAAATAAATTTTGAAAAAAGATAGAAAATTTTCAAAAAAGTTAAAATTTTGGGAAAAGCGGGAAATTCGAAATAAGTAGAATTTTAGCGCGAAAATTCTGAAAAATGTCGAAATTTTGATAATGTCAAAATTTTCCTAAAAAGTTTAAATTTTGAAGAAATTTCGAAATTAATAATTTTCAAGAAATCTAATTTCTTAAATTTCGGAATGCACAAAGAAGGTCGAAGTTATCGAAAATGTTTAAACATTTCAAAAAAAAATAAAAAATTTTAAAAAGTGAAATTTTTGAAAAACAGCGAGAATTTGAATGTCAAAAATTTTGAAAAACGATTGAAAAGCTAAAATTTTCAAAAACATTTTGGGAAAAGCGGTAAAAATTTGAAAAAAGTAGAATTTTCAAGTAAAAATTTTAAAAAATGTCGAAATTTTGATGTCAAAATTTTCCTAAAAAATTTAAATTTTGAAAAAAAATTGTTATTTAAAAAAAATTGAAATTTTGACGAAAATACGTATTATCTAAATTTAAAAAAGTCATAATAGTATAAAATAGTTGGAAGTTTCAAAAAAACGTGAAATTTAAAAAAAAATCATATTTTCCAGAAAATTTAAAAACCTAAAAAAGGTACAATTAAAAAAAATCAAAATGTTTTAAAAAGCAAAATTTTGAAAAAGATCGAAATTTAAAACGTCAACATTTTCGTAAAAATATAAAAATTTTGAAAAAAATGTAATTGTTAATAAAGTTGAGATTTAAAAAAAAATGTAAATTTTCAAAAATTCTAAAATTTTGAAATTCTTAAACAAGCTTGGAATTATCAAAAATGTTAAACATTTCAACAAAATCAAAATTTCTAAAAGGTACCATTTTTGAAAATCATCGGCAATTTGAGAAAATGTCAAAAATTTTAGAAGTTTCAAATCGAACAAATTAAAATCCGTAAAAATGGGTCAATTCTAAAATAAGATTGAAAAGCCAAAATTTTCAAATAAGTTAAAATTTTGGAAAAAACTACGAAAATTTGAAAAAAGTAGAATTTTAAAGTGAAAACTCTAAAAAATGTCGAAATTTTGATGTTAAAATTTTCCTAAAAAGTTAACCCTTTGAAAAAAAATGTTATTTAAAAAAATTGAAGTTTTAAAGAAAATTCTTATTATCCAGATTTTAAAAAGTCGAAATACTGTAAAGTTGAAGTTTCAAAAATAGGTGAAACCTTGAAAAAACTTCAAATTTTCCGAAAAATTCAAAAACCCAAGAAACGGCACAATTTAAAAATATCAAAATTTTTTTATGAACTAAAATTTTCAAAATAATTTAAAAATTGGGAAAAGATTTTTAGATGTGTCAAAAATAGATTAATTTCTAAAATTGTCGACATTTTTTAAAAAGCAAAATTTTCAAAAAAAAAGACAAAAATTTGAAAAATGTAGAAATTTTAAAGTACATTTTTGAAAGATTAAATTAATTAAATTTCATGAAAGTTTAAATTTTCAAAAAAAATCAGAGTTTTTAAAAAAGTCGAAATTTTCAAAAATCTTATAATTTTAAAAATTTAAAATGTCGAAAAAGGACTAAAACACCCAAAAAATTGGAATTTTGGAAAACAATGCAAATTAAAAAAAATTCAATAATGCAATAAATGAGGCAATTTTGAAAAAATGGAATTTAAAAAAGCAAAAGTTTCATTATAATTCGAAAATTTTGAAAAAAATTATAAATCGAAAAAAGTTAAATTCCAAAAAATTGATAACTTTTGAAAAAAGGTCCAACTATTTTCAAAACCAAAACAAAGTTCAAATTTTGGAAAAAGCGGCTAACATATGAAAAAAGAAACCAAATTTCAAAGTCAAAATTCTGCAAAATGTTGATATTTTAATAAACAATTGAAATTTTTAATAAAAGTAGAAAATTTGAAAAACAGTCGAAAATTTCAAAAAAGGCGAAATTTTGAAGAAATGTCTAGTTTTGAACGAATCGATATTTGAAGAAAAATCAACGATTGTTAAAAGATTAGTTTAAAAAAATTAAATTATGAAGTCACGGTTTTCAAAGAAATTCGAAATTTTGAAAACATGTCGAAAAATGTCGAAATTTCAAAAACCTTCAATATAAGTCCAAATTTTGAAAAACTAGGGAATTTTGAAAAAATGTCGAAATTATCAATCAAGTTGAAATTTTGAAAAAAAATTTTAATTTGCAAAAAATCTGAATTTCTGAAATTTAGGAACTTTTAAGTCATAATCGTGCGATTGTAAAAAAATATTTTTACAAAACGATTTTTTCTCAGAATAACAAGCGGAATCTTTAAAAAAGATCGAAACTTTCGAAAAAAGTTTACACATCTTAAAAAGTCAAAATTTTTGAAAAGGTAAAATTTTTGAAAAACATCGAAATGGAGAAAACGTCACAAATTTAAAAAAAGGCAAAGTTTTGGAAAAATCAGTCTTAATTTTGAAATAAAATTGTGAAAAAATTTCAACCATTTAAAAAACTCTACAATTTTAATAAAACTTTTGAAAAAATGTGTCGAAATTATCGATGAAGTTGAGATTTAAAAAAAGCGAAATTTTACAAAAAAATCTAAGTTTCTGAAATTTAGAGATTTTAAAAATAGGTCCAAATTTTCAAAAAGGTCAGTTCTTTCAAAAGAGTAAGTAGGTATTTCAAAAAAATAAACATTTTGAAAAACATTGCAATTTTGAGAAAACGTTCAAAATTAAAAAAGAGGAAGAGAAGGTCCCAATTTGAAAATAAAATGGTGAACAAATTTCAACCCTTCAAAAATTTCGACGTTTAAAGAAAACCTTAAGCTTAAACCGACATTTTTCACAAAGTTGCAATTTCTAGCTCAAATGAAAAAACAAAGTTTTCATCCAAAACAGAAATTTTTTAATAATGTGGACATTTTAAACAAGTCAAAATTTTGAAGAGTTGAATATTTGAAAGATAAGTTAAAATTTAATTAAAAAAGTAAAAATGTTGAAGAAAGCGAAATTATGAAAAGAGTTGAAATTTTGGAAAAGTCCAACCCTTCAAAAAAAAAATCATTTTCAAAAAAAAATCATTTTCAAAAAAAAAATCATTTTCAAAAAAAAATCAAAAGTGTCCGAATACACAATAGGTTACCGTTCTGACCCAGTGGCCCCATGGAAAGGTGGGCACCAATGTTTAAAGATTCACGATTTATAGCAAAACAAAAAGGCCAATTCAGTTTCCTAGAAATCGGCAACACTTTGTGTCATTGAAACGGTTTTCCGATACAATAACCTAATCGCCTGTCGTAAAAGATAAAAGGTGTAAAAATTCGATACTTTACAATCAATTTGAGGCAATAACAAAGACGACTTTTTAACTTTCCTTTTAAGTTATATTCTTTCGGCACGTTTTTTAACAAAAGCGAATTTCCGCTGTTTATGAAAGAAAGAAAAAGTAAATGACTCGACAAGAATCAAGTTTTCTTTGATATAAAAATTATGAGGATTGCTTAAAGACTTTAAAATTTTCAGATAATGCTATCGTAACAAACGAAAAAATGTAATGAAGTGCAAACTCAAATCATATTATATTCAGAAAAATTAGAGATGCTGATACGTTACAGGTCGTTGCGATACGTTACAGGTGGTTAGGTTACGTGACGTGGCACAGCGAATTAATAAAAGAAAAATTTTAAGCAAACTAGTAAACTGACGTCCAAATGCATTTGATTTTTATATACTTAATTAGCCACAAATAAATTTCTTTAGTTTTTCCTATTTCACCCTTTCCTTTTTTTTTTAATTCTAACTTTAAACTTGCAATTCTTTTTTAAGCCCTTAAAATTTTGACTAAATATTAACTTTTTTCTAACAATCTTGGTTTAAATTCTCGAAATGTGTTGTAGACAAAATATCTATAAATAAAGTTATCTGGTGCCCACACAATTTAAAAACACGAAAAAGACTCGTCACCCTCGCTAGACGTAATAAAACCATCGACGCTGACCCAATTAATTCGGTATCGGTTTAAGCGGAAGATAATTTATTTTATTTATTTTTCGGCTGAATAAGTACTTCACGTAGTCGCGGCATATGGTATATACAAGACAGAATAATTACTTTTTATTCTTGAAGTACACCTTTTGTGTTTCCTAACGTATGTCCGCCACCCACTATAGATCACGCTTTTTAACCCTTAAATATTGTTTCAGGACTGCGGGGGCACCTGCTCCGCAGCGTGTAATTTTTACACGATGCCTTCTTTTACTCCGACCAGCGCCAGTTCACGGTGTTTGATTGAACAGGTGCCCCATTTTCCTTCGTTATCGAAACGTATGATTTTCGGCAGTAACAACACATGGTTCATAATTTAGATTCAGATTTAAATGCATGCTATTGCCTTGTAATTATGGACGATTTTTTATGACTTGAAGGCACCAGCGTTTAGAGTAGAGTTTTTTATTTCAGCGACTTAAAATCCATACAATTTTTGATGGTTATTACACTTATTACTAATAACAAAATCGGAAAGTAAATATGTCTTTTAATAAGTTTGTTTCAAGATATTTTATCAAATAAAAACTGACAAGTAACAAAAAAATCTACTATATTAGATATTGAAAAAAAAAGTTCTTAAATATTTCTTTCACATTTTGATACTTTTTTGGGAATTTTGATGTTTTTGTGTAGAAATTTAAACCAAGCTTTCGAACCTCAACTGTACAAAAAACCAGAAAAATCGTTATTTTGTCAGAATGAAGATCTAAATCGAAGCAAAAAAATTTCGTTGTTTATGTTCCGTGCTTATTCAATCGTGAAAAATCATTACTACGATTTTCCGACTGAAAACACTGAACTAACTGTCTTTGACACAAGATGTAGTAAATTGGAATCAATAGAAAAAAAAATATAGAAATTTCATATTTATCTGAATTTCAGCTATTTTTCATTTGCAGTTTTCAGTTTTCACCTTCTTTTCAGTTTCATTTTTAGTGTTCAATTTTTAGTTTTCAGTTTTATTTTTAGTTTTCAGTTTTCATGTTTCAGGTTTCAGTTTTCGGGTTTCAGCTTTCATCGATTAGGGTTCAGTTTTCCGTTTTCAATTTTCAGTTTTCATTTTCAGTTTTCAGTTTTCAGCTTTCAGTTTTTAGCATCCAGTTTTCAGTTTTCACTTTTCAGTTTTTAGTTTTCAATGTTCAGTTTTCAGTTTACAGTTTTCAGTTTTCGGTTTTCGGTTTTCGGTTTCCGGTTTTCAGTTTTCAGTTTTCAGTTTTCAGTTTTCAGTTTTCAGTTTTCAGTTTTCAGTTTTCAGTTTTCAGTTTTCAGTTTTCAGTTTTCAGTTTTCAGTTTTCAGTTTTCAGTTTTCAGTTTTCAGTTTTCAGTTTTCAGTTTTCAGTTTTCAGTTTTCAGTTTTCAGTTTTCAGTTTTCAGTTTTCAGTTTTCAGTTTTCAGTTTTCAGTTTTCAGTTTTCAGTTTTCAGTTTTCAGTTTTCAGTTTTCAGTTTTCAGTTTTCAGTTTTCAGTTTTCAGTTTTCAGTTTTCAGTTTTCAGTTTTCAGTTTTCAGTTTTCAGTTTTCAGTTTTCAGTTTTCAGTTTTCAGTTTTCAGTTTTCAGTTTTCAGTTTTCAGTTTTCAGTTTTCAGTTTTCAGTTTTCAGTTTTCAGTTTTCAGTTTTCAGTTTTCAGTTTTTAATGTTATTACTATTCTTCCAATTATGAATTATGCTTATTAAAATAAATTGCTCAAAATTTCGAAAATATTTCTATATTATTGAAAAATTACCTTTGGGGAGAAACCAAAATTTATAAAAGTAAAATTTAATTTTCTTAAGTCCAAATTTGACTTTAAAATTTTGAGAAAATGTTTATTTCTATGCATTTCAATTTTCAATTAAACACATTTAGTCTTTTTTCTGGGAATTTCGGATTAAAACTGTACTAAAAAAATACTTTTCTAACGAAACGTGCAATGTCTAGAAAAGAATGATATTTCTAAAAAAAGTCGAAATTTATGTAAAATTAAAATTCTCAAAATATCCACTTTAATTACAAAATGTTGTCTACATTCAAATTGGAATATTCGACTTTTTTTATGTAATTTTTTTTTGAAAATTTTAAGTTAGAAGAAAGTTTTCATTTTTCAGTGTTCAGGTTTGCAGGTTTCAGTGTTCAGGTTTGCAGGTTTTTAGTTTTCAGCTTTTAAGGTTCAGGGTTCAGTTTCCCGTTTTCAGGTTCCAATTTTCAGTGTTCAATTTTCAGTTTCCTGTTTTCAGCTTCTTTTCAGTTTCACTTTTAGTTTTCATTTTTCAGTTTTCATATTTCAGATTTCAGTATTTAGATTTCAGCTTTCAGTGTTCAGGGTTGAGTTTTCAGTTTCCACTGTTCAATTTTCAGTTTTCAGCTTCTTTTCAGTTTTATTTTTAGTTTTCATTTATCAGTTTTCATGTTTCAAGTTTCAGTTTTTAGGTTTCAGTTTTCAGCGTTCGGGGTTCAGTTTTCAGTATTCAGTTTTTAGTTTCATTTCTCAGTTTTTAGATTTCAGTTTTCAGTCCTCAGTTTTTAGTCTTCAGATTTCAGTTTTCAGTTTTCGGTTTTCAGTTTTCGGTTTTCGGTTTTCGGTTTTCGGTTTTCGGTTTTCAGTTTTCAGTTTTTATTTTCAAAATGTTGACTTTTCAACATTGTTATTGTTATTTTTGTTTAAACATTTTATTTAACATTTCTACGACTCAGTTTGGAAATATTTAAATTTTTATTGTTTGTTGATAACATTCTAAAACAGTAGAAATGTTAAATAAAATGATTAAACATAATGTTTCCGACCAATAAGAGTCCACCATAAAGAATTGTTATCGTTTTTAAAAATGTCGACCCTTTTTTTAGTTGTTTACGAGTATTTATACGGTTCTTCGAACTTTTTCCAATTTTCGACTTTTGAAAGTTTAGATATTTTTGAAAATGTAGCATCTTTTAATCTTTGTTTTTGAAAATGTAATTTTTGAAATGCTAGATTTTTTTAAAAAAATCGATTTTGTAAAATATTCAGTCAACCTTTACTCAAAATTAAAATTTTTTGAAAAAAAATTCAACTTTTTTAAAATTTCAAATTTTTTTTCAAAAATTTCAAATTTTTTGTTAAGAATGTCCCATTTTTTGTGCAATATTTCTCACTTTTTTAAAAATTTCTCAGTTTTTCGAAAATTTCTCATTTGTTTAAAAATTTCTCATTTTTTTGAAAATATGACATTTTTTTAAATTCACAAAAATTTTTCAGAATGTCGACTTTTTGTGGCATATTTTTTCATTAATTTGATAGTTTGAAACGTTACTTAACTTTTTTTATATTAATTTTCCATAAGAATTTCGACCATTTTTAAAATTTCGATATTTTTTGAAAATTATAATCTCAAAATTTCAAACTTCATAAAAATTTTAACCTTTTTACATTTTGTAGTTTTTTCAAAATTTGTAAGTTTTTTTAAAATCTCTAAATTTTTTTAAATATCGACTCCAAAATTTCGTCTACTTTTCAAAATTGCGACTGGTTTTGAATATTTGCAACTTTTGAAAACTTTGCTTTATTTTAAAACCCTTATTTATTTTAAAAATATTGTTTTATTCAAAATTTCAGTATTGTTAAAATTTCAACTGTTTAGGAAGTTTCTATATTTCAAAATTATGACATTTTTCAAAATTTTAAATAGCTTTTAAGGTTTCGACTTTTGTTTTAAAATTTTAGCCCTTTCAAATGTGAACTTATTCACATTTTAGACTTTTTTTAAAAATGGAAACTTCGAAAATTTTGGATTTTATTGAAAATAATACTGACAATTTTTCAAATCTCAAAATTTTGATTATTTTTAAAATTTTGGATTACTTTTCAAAATTTCAACCCTTTTAAAATTTAGAATTTTTTGGAAAATTTTTCATTTGTTTATGAATATTTTGAAAATTTGTCATTTTTTTGAAAATTGCTCATTTTTTTGAAAATTTCTCAATTTTTTAAAAATTTCTCATTTTTTTGAAAATATCTCATTATTTAAAATTTACGGGTTTTTTTGAAAATTTCGACATTTTGTGACATTTTTTTCATTATTTTCATTTTTTTATACATTACTTAACTTTTGTCTATTTTAACTTTCCATGAAAATTTCGACTTTTTTCAAAACTTCGACATATTTTTTGAAAATTATAATTTCAAAATTTTTTTTAACGTTTCTCACATTTTCGAATTTATTCAAAATTTGCAATTTCTCTTAAAATTTGTTTGGAAAGATCGACCCTAAAATTTCGTCTATATATTCTCAAAGTTGCGCTTTGTTTTGAAAATTTGGAATTCCTAAAAACTTTGCTTTCTTAAACTTTTATTTATTTAGAACATATCGTTTTATTCCAAAATTTAGCATATTAAAATTTTAACTGTTTAGGGAGTTTCTAAGTTTCAAAATGTTGACATTTTTCAAAATTCTAAATGGATTTAAGGATTTTGACTTTTGTTTTAAGTTTTAGCCATTTTAAATGTTAACTTTTTCACATTTTCGACTTTTTGTAAAAATGGAAACTTCCAAAATTTGAGAATTTTTTAAAATTTGACGGAAATTTTTTTTAAACCTCGAAATTTCGACCATTTCTGAACTTTTAGGATAGAATTTTAACTCTTGTAAACATTTTTAAAATAAATTGAAATTTTGAAAAAGGTTGAAATTTTAAAGAAAAATTAAAATAAAAAATTAACATTTAAAAAATAAAATATTGAAAGAAAATGTCACAACTTTGAAAAATTTCTCATTATTTAAAAAAATCTAATTTTTTTTAAACCTAAGAATTCTTTGACAATGTTGACTTTTCCAAAATTGTGACATTTTCTTTCAATATTTTATTTTGTTAAACATTAACTTTTTTTTATTTTAACTTTCCATGAAAATTTCGACCTTTTCAAAATTTCAATTTATTTTGAAAATTATAATTTCAGAATTTTAAGCTTTATGAAAATTGTAACCTTTTTATCATTTTTAATATTTTGCAAAATTTGCAACTTTTTCTAAAATTTCTAATTTTTTTTTAAATATCGACTCTAAAATTTCGTTTACTTTTCAAAATTGCGACTTGTTTTGAATATTTGGAAATTTTGAAAAGTTTGCTATATTTTTAAACTTTTATTGATTTTGAGAATAACTGTTTATTCAAAATTTCAGTATTGTTAAAATTTCAACGGTTTAGAGAGTGTCTGTATTTCAAAATTTTGACATTTTTCAAAATTTTAAATAATTTTTAACATTTTGACTTTTGTTTCAAAATTTTAGCAGTTTTAAATGTTAACTTTTTCACACTTTCCACTTTTTTAAAAATGGAAAAAAATTGAAATTTTGAAAAAGGTCCAAATTTTAATGGAAAGTTAAAATAAAAAATTAATGTTTAAAAAATAAAATATTGAAAGAAAATATCACAAGATTTGAAAATTTTTCATTACTTAGAAACATATCTAATTTTTTTCAAATTTACGAATTTTTTGAAAATGTGACTTTTAACTTTCCATGAAAATTTTGACCTTTACAAAACTTCAATTTATTTTGAAAATTTTAATTTAAAAACTTTAAGCTTCATGAAAATTGTAACCTTTCTAACATTTTTGAGGTTTTTCAAATTTTGCAACTTGTTAAAATTTCAAATTTTTGAAGATACCGACTCCAAAATATCAGGTATTTTTCAAAATTTCCACTTGTTTTGAAAATTTGAAATTCTTACAAAACCTTGCTTTATTTTTAAACTTTAATTTATTTGGAAAATTTCGTTTTCTTCAAAATTCCAACTGTAAAAAATGTCAACTGTCAACACTTTTGACATATTTCAAAATTGTAAGTAGCTTTTCAGTTCTGGACTTTTGCTTGAAAATGTTAGACGTTTTTAATGAAGACTTTTTCATATTCTAGACTTTTTTAAATGCCCACTTTTGCCAGATTTTGACTTCAAATTTTAGATTTTTTAAGATCGATTTTTTCGAAAATGGTGAGTAATCTCTTTAAATCTGAGAGTAATACCTAAGTGTTTATCTTCCTTAGACCAATAACCGAATTAATTATCAGAGAGTTATCGCTCCTGCGAAGAAAAAAATGATTTGGTGAAAAACAGTACTTGTTAAAATAGTTTTCAATAGCTCTTTTCCCTCATAGATTCCCAAAACTCAAGACATTTGTATCTTATGATTAATCACCGTTTGTTTTCAAAATATTTCGCATTGTTCGCAACTTAAAATTAATTCTTCTTCTGCAAATCGCATATTTTATACTTTCGAATAGGAATTCGTTATCTACCTTACGCAGATAATTAGGAGCTAATTACCTTAAGTAGTTTACCTCCCAAGGAGATAAATTGTCAAAAACGCTCATGCAACTACTCGCCATTGATAAATTGCAATCTAAACACTAATTGTCATACTTTCAACTTCAAAAATGAGGAACTTTTGTACAAAATTTTATCACTTATTTAAGAGAGCAACCTTTGTTGTGTTTTTTAATCTTTTTTGGTTTCAGGGGACAGGTTCTGTATTTCAACTTATTTAACACCTTTGCAGGACGAATTTTTTAAAATTATTTCTTAGTGCTCACCTACGTTATATAAGGAACTTAGGTGAGAAATTTCATGCTTCTAAATCTATCGATTTAGGCTATGTGTTGTCTATTAGTCAGTGTTTAGAGTCTTATTAAGTAGATATAACTCGAGGATTTTTTCTTTTTGATCAGCAAAGGTAATTTAAACGTATATGTAACCGAAATAATATTCGAAACAATGGGATATCCAAAATAATTTCATATCCGTATTCGTAACCGAAATCGATGTAATATTGGGAACATATCCCTATCCGTATCCGGATCCCAAATATCATATCCATAACACCCTAGTTTCTAGTAGCTTTACCTTCAGGATTGGCCATTTCTAATGAAATTTCATTATAACTAATTATCCACAGTTACAAACAGTTCGAGCACAAAGGATCTATTTGTAATTGTAATTACCGTTTTTACTGTCTAACCTCGTTCTCTCACTCCCATGTTCTCTTACTCCTCCAATCGCTCTCTCTCTCTCTCTCTCTCTCTCTCTCTCTCTCTCTCTCTCACTCTCTCTCTCTCTCTCTCTCTCACTCTCTCACTCTCTCACTCTCTCTCTCTCTCTCTCACACTCTCTCTCTCTTTCTCTCTCTCTCTTTCTCTTTCTATCTCAACTTGCTCCACAACTCTCCTTCTCCCTTGCCTTTTCTCCCCTATCTCCGTCACTACCTTAAAATTCTCTGAAAAATTGTCTCACTGTTACATTCAGATCCAGGCTGTTTAAATGTTAAAAGTAAAAAGTTAAAAGCAAAATGCAAAGTTAGTCATTAATTTTACCTTATGAGCTTGATGAAACATTATGCTATAGACTTTGGGCAATAGTTAATTAAGTAAGAAAAATAGTATTTTCCGGATATTCTAACAACTACTGTCATCAATACAGATGATTCTGTCAACAAGGTGTTGAATATTTTATTGGAAATCCACGAAGCACAAAAGTGCTTTACATATGCCCGTTTAATAGCAAGAATGATATCACAATAAAAACCAATTACAGGATTCGATATGCACCCATCATTTAATTCTGGTTCCTTGACTGCATTTTTTGTGGACTTACGCAATACTGATGACCCCTCGGATATCGAGCAGATGTTAAACGTAGTAAAAAGGGTGAAACCCACTGACCATATGCATAACAATTATCAACAAACAACAACAAAAAAAAAAAAACAAATATTCAATAACTCAAAGCCGCATTAGAGAAATTAATAACAGCGTTCATTAGTTCACAAAAAATGCCCAAGCAACCGGGAAGTATCCGTGGTCATAAAGCTGACTTATTTTGACGTTGCGTTACTATAAACAATTAATTTATGTTTGATCTACTTTGCGAAAGTAATAAATTGCGAGATCTCGCTGTTTTAATGTACAAATTGAACAAATTAATCTCGCCCGGAATTTACCGCCTCTAACGCGTATTAATAATTTTTCCATTTTCAAAAATCACCTCCGGCTATCGACTCGAATCAATCGACCGATTTCACGTGCGGTCGCCCTTCGGTGTCATTTCAAAATTCGTCCCCCCCCCTGTATGCATTTTTAACGGAATTTTCATTTCTCGTCTCGTCCGATAATGGACACTGCATTGTAAATTGTCAGGGCATTTCCCAATAAAATCTATATTTCAAACGGATTGAAATAGTCGGGGGGGTCGGTCGACCCGGCTGAAATGCTGAAATGTACGAACTGGTTGCCAGAAGTGTGGACGGCGTGCGGTGAATTTCACGCGATGTGGATTTGGGGCCCCGCATGCATTCTGGATTTTGCATTAACGCGTCCAATTGCGATTATGGTCGTTTGAAATGTTTATTAGCGGAATAGATGTGCTGACTGTGGTGTAATCAGTTATTTCTGAATTTGCTGGGCAAGGATTGCGGTGAAGACCTAAATATTTTTCAAATGTTGCTAATTCCGAGTTTGATCATGCAATATGACTAGTTTATCTTATTTTAGAGATTCAAATACAAATCTTGTCCTCTGAAACCAAGAAAGATTAAAAAAACACAACAAAGCTGGCTCTAACGTGTTTCGATAGTCAAGCTATCATCTTTAGAGAGAGATTTGACAAGATTTGTATTTCAATTTTTGAAGATAACCAAGGACCAGTTCGTTCCACCAAAATGTTCACTTATTTCAAATTTCGAATTTTTTAAAAGCTTCGATCTTTTAGAATATTTCGAATCTCTTCGAAAATTTCAAAATTTCAGAAATTCAGTTTTTTCTAAATTCTTTTGGTGATTATTTTAACACTTTTTCAACTTTTTCAAATTGTCAACTTTTTCCAACTTTTATTTGAAACTAAAATTTCTACAAAAAGATAGAAATGTTGAGAAAATTGTTGTTAAATATTAATTTTTAGATACTTTTAACATTTTTTTACCACAGTTTCAATCTCACGCACGAAATTTTGTCTTTTTCAAAAAAAGTTTATTATTTGGGGTCTAAACTTGAATTAAAAAAATGGTTATTTTAATTTTGAAAAAAAACCTGCTGTCAATTTTTCTTTAATTTAGACTTTTTCTGTAAGAAACTGAGTCCCTCGGGCTTAAAGTCAAAATATCGAATTTTGTTTAAATTATATTTTCTATAAATTTTGACTTTTTTTGTTCTTCAGTTATTTTGTAACTTTCGAAATTTTCATTTCTCAAAATTTTCAGCTTAAACAACAAAATTTATGTTTTATTGATTCATTATTATTTTCGAAATAATTTTTTTTAATTTTTAGGTTTGCATTTTTAGTTTCTATTTTAAACTCTATAATACGTTTCATTTAACTTTTAAAAAGTAATAACTTTTTCCTAAACGACTACCTTTTTTTAAATTTCTACGTTAATTCTCTTATATCAACATTTATGTCAAAATGTTGCTTTTAAATTCCAATAGATTTCTACAAATTCCAACTTTTATTGAAAGTTTCTTTTTCGATATTTTTGAGAAAAGTGTAATTTCAAAAACAAGTTCAAAGCCAAAGATGTAAACTAGAAATTTTGCGAAAAAATTTAATATTTCAATTATGAATTTTTTTCCAGAAATTTTTACTTTTTTGAGATTTAGTTAGAATTTTGTCTCATTTTTTCGATTTAAATTTTTTCATGTATCATATTAAAAATATTCTTTTTTTTTACACTCAGTACTTGCCAAATTTTAAATGAAAATATCTTTTGAAAAATATTATTATTTTGACACAAGCACAAATTTATTTTCCCCAAAATACTCATGATTCATTAAATTATTAAATTTCGATAAAAATTAAAATTTTGAATCTTTATGTTCTAAAAATATTATATTAGCAAAATTTTTGATTTTTAAGATTATTTGTTAAAAATGGTCAATTTGCATTGTTTTTAAAATGTATATAAATGTTTTTAAAGTTTCTAAATGTAAAAAATTCAGCATTCATTTAATGTCCAACACCATCTTGTAGAATTTTTTGACGTTTTGAGGTCACCACCAAAGCTGCTACTTTCATTTAAATACGTTGACACATTTTACTAAATTTTATCTTGATATTTGAAGTTTTACTTAAAATTCCTAATTTAAAGTTGAAACTTGTTTCATTTTTGTTCAGAATTTGCGCTTCCAGCAAGAAAATTTTAATTTATAAATTCCAAGGTTTTTCTCCGAAATTTAAAAGTTTTTAGAATTTTATTTAAACTGTTGACACATTTTACTAAATTTTATCTTGATATCTAAATTTTTCAATAATTGACATTTCCAATCCTTACTTTGTGGAATTCTTTAATGTTCATAAATATTAAACTTTATTAACAATAAAAACGCAACAAAATTTAAAAATTCCACAAATTCGTTGTGGAATTTTTAAATTTTGTTTCGTTTTTGTCGTTAATATTGTTTAATAGTTATAATAGTTATGAATTTGAATTTTTACTTAAAATTCCTAATTTTTTTTTTAAATTTAAGTTTTTAAAATTTTTTTAAACTTTTGACATATTTTATTAAATTTTATCTCGATATTTGGATTTTTACTAAAAATGCCTAATTCAAAGTTGACCTTTGTTTCATTTTTTTCCCAGAATTTCCGCTTCTAGCAAAATTTTTAATTTATAACTTTCTAGGTTTTTTCCCAAATTAAAGTTTTTAAAATTTTATTTAAACTTAAAATTGTGACTGATCTTTGAAAATTTTTATTTTTTTCTTTATAAATTCCAAAGTATTTTCCGAAATTTAAAGTTTTTAAAATTTTATTTAAACTTTTGACACATTTTATTAAATTTTATCTGGATATTTGGAATTTTACTTTTTTACTTAAAATTCCGAATTTAAAGATGAAATTTGTTTTATTTTTTTTCCAGAATTTCCGCTTCTAGCAAGAAAATTTTGATTTTCCGAAATTTAAAAATTTTATTTAAACTTTTGACACATTTTACAAAATGTTATCTTGATTTTTAACTTAAAATTCCTAATTTAAATTTTTTTCAGAATTTCCACTTCCAGCAAGAAAATTTTAATCTATAACTTCCAAGGTTTTTTCCGAAATCTAATATTTTCAAAATGTTATTTATATTTAAAGTCGTGATTGCTCTTTGAAAATTTTTATTTTTTTTTAAATTTCGAATTTCCTTTCCAAATTAGGAGTTAAAATGTTTTGATTTTTTAAACAATTCTTGATTTTTTTGAAAAATACACGATGATACGGTTTTCAAAAAAATTACTTTCTACCAGAAATTTCGACTTATATTTTCAAATTGCGATTTAAAAAAAAAATTCATGTTTTTTCGATATTCCAATATTTTTCTCAAATTGTCAAATTTAAACTTAAGCTTTTACTGGTTTTGTTTTTCGAAAATTTCGACTAAAAAAATTGATATTTAAAGAAATGTTTATTAATTATCACAAGTCAAGTTATTTTTGTGCAAATAATCAGTTTTTGTTTGAAATTTTAACTTTTTTGTGAGACATTTAAATTTTTTCATTAATTTTGATTTTCAAATTAAAATATCGGAACAGTTTATGGTTTAAACTTGTAATATTTCATTCTATAAACTTCTTGATTTTAATCTCCTTAAAAATTAATTTTAAATTTTGCGCTAATTTCATTTAATTAACTTGTAATTTGTATTTTGTAACTCGTTATTTGTAACTTGTCACTTGTAACTTTAACCTGTAATTTCTAACTTGTAGATTGTAATTTGTAACTTGTAGTTTGTAATTTGTAACTTTTAATTTATACATTGTAATTTGTAATTTGTTATTTGCGGTTTGTAGTTTTTAATTTGTAACTTGTAGTTTGAAATTCGTAACTTGTAATTTGTACATTGTAATTTGTAATTTGAAACTTGAAATTTGTAACTTCTAATTTGTACATTGTAATTTGTAATTGGAATTCCTAATTTGTAATTCGTAATTGTAACACGTAATTCGTAATTCGTAATCTGTAATTCTTAATTTGTAATTTGTAGCTTGTAATTTGTAGTTTGTAATTTGTAACTTGTATCTTGTAATTTGTAATTTTAATTTAATATTTAAAATTTGTAGTTTATAATTTCTAGTTTGTAATTTGTAGCTTGTAATATGTATTTTGTAATTTGTAATTTGTAATTTGTAATTTGTAATTTGTAACTTGTAACTTGTAACTTGTAACTTGTAACTTGTAACTTGTAATTTGTAATTTGTAATTTGTAATTTGTAATTTGTAATTTGTAATTTGTAATTTGTAATTTGTAATTTGTAATTTGTAATTTGTAATTTGTAATTTGTAATTTGTAATTTGTAATTTGTAATTTGTAATTTGTAATTTGTAATTTGTAATTTGTAATTTGTAATTTGTAATTTGTAATTTGTAATTTGTAATTTGTAATTTGTAATTTGTAATTTGTAATTTGTAATTTGTAATTTGTAATTTGTAATTTGTAATTTGTAATTTGTAATTTGTAATTTGTAATTTGTAATTTGTAATTTGTAATTTGTAATTTGTAATTTGAAATTTGTAATTTGAAACTTCTAATTTGTACATTGTAATTTGTAATTGGAATTCCTAATTTGTAATTCGTAATTGTAACTCGTAATTCGTAATCTGTAATTCTTAATTTGTAATTTATAGCTTGTAATTTGTAGTTTGTAATTTGTAACCTGTATATTGTAATTTGTAATTTTAATTTAATATTTAAAATTTGTAGTTTATAATTTCTAGTTTGTAATTTGTAGCTTGTAATATGTATTGTGTAATATGTATTTTGTAATTTGTAATTTATAACTTGTAACTTGTAACTTGTAATTTGTAATTTGTAATTTGTAATTTGAAATTTGAAATTTGAAATTTGTAATTTGTAATTTGTGATATTTGATATTTGATATTTGATATTTGATATTTGATATTTGATATTTGATATTTGATATTTGATATTTGATATTTGATATTTGATATTTGATATTTGATATTTGATATTTGATATTTGATATTTGATATTTGATATTTGATATTTGATATTTGATATTTGATATTTGATATTTGATATTTGATATTTGATATTTGATATTTGATATTTGATATTTGATATTTGATATTTGATATTTGATATTTGATATTTGTAATTTGTAATTTGTAATTTGTAATTTGTAATTTGTAATTTGATATTTGTAATTTGATATTTGTAATTTGTAATTTGATATTGATATTTGATATTTGATATTTGATATTTGTAATTTGTAATTGTAATTTGTAATTTGTAATTTGTAATTAATTTGTAATTTGTAATTTGTAATTTGTAATTTGTAATTTGTAATTTGTAATTTGTAATTTGTAATTTGTAATTTGTAATTTGTAATTTGTAATTTGTAATTTAATTTGTAATTTGTAATTTGTAATTTGTAATTTGTAATTTGTAATTTGTAATTGTAATTTGTAATTTGTAATTTGTAATTTGTAATTTGTAATTTGTAATTTGTAATTTGTAATTTGTAATTTGTAATTTGTAATTTGTAATTTGTAATTTGTAATTTGTAATTTGTAATTTGTAATTTGTAATTTGTAATTTGTAATTTGTAATTTGTAATTTGTAATTTGTAATTTACAATTTGTAATTTGTAACTTGTAACTTGTAACTTGTAATTTGTTATTAAAAAGTCAAAATTTAAGTAACATAGTAATTTGTAATTTGCAATTTGCAATTAACAATTTGAAACTTGTAATTTGTAACTTGCAACTTGTAATTTGTTATTAAAAAGTCAAAATTTAAGAAATATAGTAATATAAATCGATAGAGTTCATTTTGAAAAAAAACTGTCTGATATGAAAGTAAAAGAAGTCATATTTTATATAAAACAAATGTCTCGCAATTTCGAGAAAAAGTTGACATTCGGAAATCACAGTCCCAATTGAAAAACAAAATGTTACTAATATTTGAAATTATTATCAAAATTTCGATATAAAAAATATTGGAAAAAGTACAAAGTGTCTAAAAAAAAAACGTGAAAACTATTCGATTAAAGTAATAATTTTGCGAACAAATTAAAGACGAAGCGTAAATTTTGTGAAAAAATTTGGAAATTACGAGAATTTCGCCTCGCAATTTCGAGAAAAAAGTTGACATTTTAAAATTATAGAAACATTTGAATTTGCAACTGAAATTTTGATATAAATATATTTTTTACAAAAATTTTACGTTAGTTTACCTAGCTCAGATTATAGGATATTTAAATTATTATTATTATTTAAAAATTGATGCTGTTTACTTTTAAAAACATTTTTGGACATACATGGTTATTTAAAATTCTTTAAAAAAATAATTCAAGAAGAGTGAATAGTGATCCAAAAATAAAAAAAAACAATAAAAAATTTTGTTTGCTAGCGTTTACATCTGAAATTTCCACAAAAGTCCAGATATTGAAAAAAGTCTAAATCTCTAGAAAAATTTAAAATTACTGCTTTAAAGTCGAAATTTCATGAAAAAAGTAAACATAAAATGTAAAATTTTTGAAGAAATGAGGAAACTACGAAAAATTAGTAATAACAAAAAATCTTCAAATTTCAAGAAAATCAAAATTACCTGCTCAAGTCAAAATTATGGAGCAAAATTTCGACATTTAGAAACTCCAATCAAAATAAAAATAAAATGCACTGAAAATATTTGGATTTGGAATCCAAATTTTAACATAAATTGTGGCTTCTATGGTTTTCGATGATGGTTTAGGCATGGATTTTCTAAAAAATGTCTTAGATGTTGAAAAAAATGTGATCAAAAAATAAAAAAAAAATTCCGGCTTAAGTCAAAATTTTATGAAGGAGTAACACGAAATCTAAATTTTGTCAAGAAAAAATATTGCGAAAAATCTGCAATAGAAAAAATTCTCGAAATCTTAACAAGAACATCAATATTACTCGCCTAAGTCAGAATTTTGGAACAAAAATTGAGCTTTCGAAGTTTATACTTGATTTAAAGGTAAAACTCTCGAGATTAAAATTATTATAAATAAAATTAATTTGGAATTAAAATTAATATTAAAAAATAAGTGAATATTTGAGGAAGTTAACGAAATTCTGATTTTATCAATATCTTCGATATTTCAGGTCTATAATCGGACAATTGAAGCCGAAATTTCTAAAATTAATAATCAAAATTTATACTAGAGTCGAAATTTTAGAGAAAAATAAAAAATTGCAACTTTAAAGATGAAATTTTAGAAAAAAAGTCGAAAATGACAAAACTTTACAATGACAATACTTGGAACCTCTATGTACATTTTGATGAATGTAGATATTTAGACATGAAAAACCACTAAATTCTCAAGGTCAGCAAATGATGTGGAACCTTTTGGAATATTTTGAAGCGGAGAAAAGAAATGGAGACACTTTAATTTCTTTGTGTGTCCTTCAAAGGATAAAGAACTTATCCTATTTTCAAAACGTGTTTTGAAAATGGATTCAGCCTTAGCTTTCTTACATTTTAAAATTATTAACCTAATCGTGCTTTATTACATATTATTTATACGTATTTTTAAAACAATATTTCGAGAAAACTCGAAAATATTTGTTATACTTCGGTTTTATACCGTGTGTACAAAAAGCTTTCTAATATAGTGTACTTCTGTCATTTTTTGTCATCTTAACGTATGTTCCTTACTTGATCGATAATTTAAACAGACAGGTGAACAAACATAACCTTAAAAAAATATTTAATTGATTTGATGTTACAATAGAGGAAAAATCTAATATTGTTGCATCTTGCTTTCAAAAATTCCAAAAAGGAATGGATCTCTTCTATCTAATGGTACTGCAGAATTTTTATGTCAAGGTTAAATGTCAATTTGGGGTGTACGAATGAAGTAAGGAACATATGTGAATATGTCAAAAAATGACTGCAGGACACTAGATTAGAAAACTTTTTGTACGCTTGATATTTCCTACTTAACGTGACAAATTTAGTCACCAGATTGACTGATTTTTAATCTTTGTTTGTGACGTAACGACAAACTTATAGCGGATCAACTATATGCAACTTTTGCCTTTATATTGAATTTGGATTATTTTCACAATTTAAATGTTTGAGGGATATCTAATATGATAATAATTGTGTGATAATAATTATATTACAAATGAAATACATTCGTATTATTAATCAAGTATTATTTTTTTTATTTCATTAAGCGATGTTGGGTTCTGACAGATTTACTAAAGAAGTTGCTGAAAGAATAACTGAAAAATCAATATGACCCCTTTTTCAGGTTTTCTTTCAAATTTGAAATTCCCCAAAAACCCAAAAGCATCCCCCGTTCTTTCCAAAATTTCCCCCACGAGCGTCCCATATTTTTTTTTCGTTGGGTCCTCTCAGGTGCAAAATGGCGGTCAATTGCAACAGTAACTGCACGTTCTATGCACCGAGGTTTTCTCTCCCCGGCCCCAGTGCGTGCCCAGCCGCACATTGGAATGAGAACTACATCATGACCCGGCCGTAGGGTGGTTTGGTTGCAATTCGGGGTGAGAGGGTGATATGTGATATATCTGAGGGGCGGAGCTACGGCCTATGTACTAACGGAACATAGTTTTGTGCATTTTAGGCCTACGGTTTGCGCGATTTTGCTACACGTCAATTTCGAGTGTGTCGGGTCCCACTTCTGATGTGAGGCCGACAACGCGCCAATGGGGTGGACGGGCGCGACGCACTGCTGCAAACATTAATAACGTTTGTTTAAATTTATGCCCGTTTTCATCGTCGAAATTGTTTATTCGATGATAGGGTTACTTTTATTTAAATTACTGGCAGTTGCATTTCCAGTCCAGAAAAAATTCAATTATTGCGTTTAATTAAATTACGTTGTGGCAGGCAGAATTATTGATGTTTGGAGAAATGTAATCATGTTACTGAATATTTATTTAGATTTATCAAAATTGCGTTATAGTGGTCAAATAATGAAATTAAAACTTGTATTAAATGAAAAACAAGGAAAATATAACTTTGCTTCACCTTTGACATACCTACGATAAAAACATGCATATTAGAACTTTTATTATTTTTTATAATTAAATTAACAAGAGCACCGTACTCCAAATGAATAAATTATAACAAATAATAATAATATTAGTACCAGAAAATTTCAACTGTTTTCAATTATGCAGTAATCATTTTTTTTTTCAACTTTAGACATAAATTTTCGATGTTTTTCACACAATTTCATTTCTAATTCTCTGTTTTTGAATTTTGACTTTATTCTCGAAATACAGACGATTTCCTCAACATTTCGAATCGTTTTTCTTACAAATTTTGGGCTTTTTTATTTTAAGCTGAATTTCAAAATTTTTAAATTTTTCTCGTAATCTTCAATTTAAATTGGACGATGTTTTTAAAAATCGAAATTCCATTCAAAATTTAAGCGCCAGAAAAAATAAAAAATTTCAATCTCAAACTAGAATTTTTAAGCAAAAGTTCAAATCTTGAGAAAAAAGATTCAAAATGCATAAAATTTGTAAACCTCACAATTTTAGAAGAAATCGTAAAAGAGTCAACATCTCTAATTTAAAAATTTATAAAATTTTATAAAATAAGGTTTCCAAAAAAAATCACAGTGAAACTTCTGAACAAAGTTCGCTAATTTCAAAAGTCGAAATTTTGTAAAAACGCAAATTTTTTAAAAACATGAGTTTTCAAAAAAAATATAGAAATTTTCGATTTTTCAAATAAAAGTCCACTCTACTACATAAAGGTCAAAACTTCAAGAAATAGTCGAAATTTTAAAAAAGCCAAAATTTCCAAAAATAGTTAAAAATTTGAACAAGGTTGCTAATTCTCAAAAAAAATTGGGTGCCTTAAAAAAATTAAAGGTTTTTAAAAAACAAAAACAGTGAAAATTATATAAAAAGTTCTAAAATTTCAAAAGTAGAAATTTTGAAAAAAAATTAATTTTTTAAAAATGTCAGAATTTTCGAAAAAGAGTCAAATGTTTCAATTTTTCAAAAAAAGTCCAAAGGTTGAAACTTTTAAAAAAAGTCGAGATTTTTGAAAAAAGTCCAAAGGTCGAAACTTTAAGAGAAAGTAGAGATTTTTGAAAAAAAAGTTGAAATTAAAATAAAAAAGTCAAAACTTCCACAAATAGTTAAAATTTTGAACAAGGTTGTAAATTCTTAAAAAAATTGGGTGTTTTAAAAAAGCTAAAGGTTTTTTAAAAACAAAAACAGTAAAAATTATGAAAAAAATTTAATTCTTCAAAAATAGTCGAATGTTTCAATTTTTCAAAAACAGTCCGAAGGTCGAAACTTTTAAAAAAAGTCGAGATTTTTGAAAAAGTCCAAAGGTCGAAACTTTTAGAAAAAGTAGAGATTTTTGAAAAAAAATTGAAATTAAAATAAAAAAGTAAAAACTTCCAGAAATCGAATTTGAACAATGTTGCAAATTCTCAAAAAAGGTACCTTAAATAAATTACAGATTTAAATAAAACCAATGGAAACAGTAAAAAAAGTCTTGCAAAAAATCCAATTAATTTAAAAAACGTCAGAATTGCCAAAAAAAGTTGAATGTTTCCATTTTTCAAAAATAGACCGGTTTCTTACATAAAGGTTGAAACTTTTAGAAAAAGGTGAAATTTTCGAAAAAAAGTCGAATTTATAAAAGTTACAGAAAATAAGTAACCAGAAATTTGAACAACAAAGTTGAAAATTTTTGAAAAAAAGTGGGTATCTTGGAAACAGTAAAGATTTTTAAAAAAAGGTGACAATTCTAAAAAATTTCGAAAATTACCAAAGTCCAAATTTTGATTGTTTTCACACAACGCGAAAAAAGGCGAACATTTTTTAAAAAAGTTGTAATTTTCGTACTCGTTTTTTTTGTTTTAATAAACATTAAGTGAGCTGGTTTGTATTTCAAATAAAAAAGATATAAAACAATTCTGTAAAATCACTTGAAATAATGCGTGATATTAAATTAAAATTATTTGTTTATGAATGGATAAAACTGAGGTAGGAAAATGCTCTCAAATTACTAAGCAGTTTGTAATATATTAATAACACATATTAAAAAGGTAATTTATGTAATTTTTCAATTATGTAATATAATGGGTGTTTTAGAGGAAATGGTGTAACGTTGGAAAAATAATTTTATTAATCAAACTAAGACATGATTTTAAAAGTAATGCCTCATATTTTCTACATTTGCAACCATTAATTGTTCAATACATTTAATTTAAAATTTCATTAACAACAAGAAACAGATCAAAATTAAATAAACCAAAAAAAATCCAAAATTGCCCTTATTAATTTTTTATTATTTCTTATAAACGAAACTGAAAACTAAAATAAATATTTTTATATTTTAACGTAAATATCTGCATTTAGCTAGTAAAAGTAATGGGTCGTTCAGCTGTTAGGTGAGAAGTAAGGGCCACAGCGGTAATTAATCTTGTATATCTTGTAATCTTTAATATTCATAAAATAATAATAATAAAAATGTTAAATATATTAATCTTTAATATTTTTTTCATCAACGTTCTTCGCTATTATTTTTTAAGAAAATTTTGAAATATTTACACAATTTTGATTTTTTCTAGCGATTTTGACTAAGATAATTTGTAAATTTATTCCTGAAAACGTTGGTTTCTTCAAAATTTTGAATAATTAAAAAATGTCATCTTTTTTTTTTGAGATCTAGACCCTTTTTAAGACTTCGCCATTTTTCTGAAATTGTGAGCTTTACTAAACATTTTGACCACTTTTTAAAACTCTGACATTTTCTAGAAAGTGTGAGTTTTACTAAAACTTTTGACCACTTTTCTATCTTTAAAAATGTCCATGTTTTCTAGAAATTACGTTTTACCGAAAGTTTCGACTATTTATCATTTATTGTTTTCAAAATTTTGACGTTTATCTAAATTGTGAGCTTTACTTAAAATGTCGGATATTTCTTTAAAATAATATCTTTTTCAAAAATGTCAAATTTGAAAAACTTTTGACTCTGACAATTTTAATTTTTTGAGAATTTCGTCATTTTTTGAACTGGGACATTTTTTTTTTTTTTTTGAATAATGGTCTTCGCATTTTATCAAAATACAAAATTTTAACACTTTCTTGAAATTCTGACTAATTTTTTAAATTTAGATGATAATTAAAAGAAGTTTTTTTTTATTTCGAATGGTTTTTAGATTTCGACGTTTTCTCGAAATTGTAATTTTTACAAAAAAATTCGACTATGTCTCCATTCTTCTAAAAATCTCGACGTTTTCTTGAAATTGTATTTTATGGAAAATATAGACCATTTTTAGAAAAATCGATCTTTTTTAAAATTTCAAACAAGAAAATTTTGACTAAAAATTTCAATTTATCCAAATTTTTTGAACCTTTCAAAAAATAGATTATAATTAAAACAAGTTTTTTTTTTAATTTCGACTGGTTTTTAGATTTTGACCTTTTCTGGAAATTGTGATTTTTACAGAAAATTTCGACTATTTTTCCATCCTTTTAAAAATCTCAACGTTTTTTCAAAATTGTGAGTTTTACTGGAAAAGTAGACCACTTTTAAAAAAAATCGATCTTTTGTAAAAATTTTAAACTTTCGAAAATTTTTTACCAAAAATTTAAAATTCTTTGAGAAATTCCTATTTAGTGAAACGGAACATTTTTTGAAAATTTCAACATTTTAAAGCTTTTGCGTTTTATTAAAAAGCAAAATTTTAACTCTCCCTCAAAATTCCGACTTATTTTGAAAGTTTATAATATAATTAGAACGAGTTTTATTTTTTAATTTCGACCGATTTTGAAATTTTAACGTTTTCGCAAATTCCGAGTTTTACTGAAAATTTTGACTATTTTTCCATCGTTTTAAAAATCTTGACGTATGTTCGAAATGGTGAGACGATTAAAAAACATCGATCTTTTTTGAAAACTTCAAACTTTGGACAATTTTGACTAAAAATTTAAAATTCTTTTAGAATTTCCAAATTTCGTGAAATAGGACATTTTTTGAAAATTTCGACATTTCAGAGTCGTCGCGTTTTATCTAAATGCAAAATTTCAACTCTCCTTTAAAATTTTAACTAATTTTGAAAATCTAATTTTGAAATTGCGAGTTTTATTAAAAATTTAACTTTTTTTACATTCTTTTAAAAATGTCGGCGTACTTTCGAAATTGTGAGTTACAGAAAAGTAGACTGTTTTTTTTTATTGAAAAATCGATCAATTTTTAAAATTTCAAACTTTAGAAAATTTTGATCAACAATTTAAATTCTTTGAAAATTTCCAAAATGTTGACTAAAAATTTCAATTCTTTGAGAATTTCTACATTTTAAAATTTTTGTGTTTTATCAGAATATCCACATTTTTTCAAAATTTCAACTTATTTCAAAATCCTGACTTAGTTTAATAATTTAGCCTACAATTAGAGTGAGTGTTTTTATATTTCGACCGTTTTTCAGATTTCGACGTTTTTTCGAAATTCTCAGTTTTACTAAAAATTTCGACAATTTTTCTATCCTTTTTACGATTCTAAGGTTTTCTAGAGATTGTAGTTTTTACTGAAAATTTGCAATATTTTTTGAAAAATTCGGCCTATTTTGTAAATATTAAATTGTGAAGAATCATGACTCTGAAAATTTCAAATTTTTTGAGAATATTTGCATATTTGGGTTCAAAAATTTATGAAAAATTGTTCATCTTAAAATGTTTATGTTTTATCAAAATATCCACTTTTTTCAAAATTTCGATTCTTTTCAGAAAGTCTGGTTTATTTCAAAAATTTCGAGTGGTTTTTTAGTCCCTTTTGAAAACGTAATAGTTTTGATGTTTTGAATTTTTTATATTTTTTTAATTAAATTTTCTTTAATGAATTCAACTATTTTGGAAATGTCGATTTTTGAAAGCTTTGACCTTTCCAAAATTTGGAACTATTCAAATTCACATTTTTCTGTTTCCCTTGATTGATGAATGAATTAAAAAAAAATTTGACCCTTTTTGTAAAAATTCGATTTTATTTTTGGAAATTATGGTTTCGAAAAATCTCCAATTCTTTAAAAAAATATGACGCTTTTTTACAGATTTTGACTTTTCTCAAGATTTAAGTTTATCTTTTTACTAAAAATTTATTCACATTTTCAAAATTTTGACTTTCTCGATATTTTGCCATTTCTGCATTTTTCCTTAAATTGTTTTTTTTTAATTTTGACTTAAATTTAAACATTTCAATCAGTTTTTCAGTTTGCCTTTTTTAATTTCGACTTTTTTTTTCAAAATTTTAACTTTTTTGAAGTTTTGGTTTAATCTGAAAAGCTATATTTAAAAAAGCTAAAATTTTTTTTGAATTTCAAAAAATACCTTTTGACTCTTTTGAAAATTGCAACTTCTTTAAAAACAATTTTGACTTTTTCTGTTTTTTTTCTTGGAATTTTGACTTTCGTAGTGGCTAAGATTTTTGTAACAAAATCAGTCTTTTTTTAATATTTTTATACCTTTTAACAACTTTTCCCTTTCTTTTGGAAGTTTCGAAATTTCTCAATATTTTTTTTTGAAAATTTTGACTGATTTTGGAAACTACTGCTTTTAAAAGTTTTCAAAAAGGTGAACCCTTTTTGTAAATGTCAACTGATGACAATTTTCAACGGTAAACTCCTCTTTGTTCAAAATTTTTGATTTTTTTAAATTTCAAAACTATTTCTTAAACCTTTTTATAAAAAAATCACTTTCTTTAACTTTGATTTTTCTCACAATTTTGACTTTTTTATATACCTCCTTTCGAAAAAAATAACTTTTTTCGAAATGTCGCATTCTTTTGAAAATGTTCACTTTTTTCAGTTTTCACCTTTTTGTATTACTACCTTTTTCCTTGTAAAGACGACTTTTTGTTGACTTTTTATAATTGATTGTTTTCAAAATTGCAACTGCTTTTGATTTTAATTTCCGACTTCTCTTTTGAATTTCTAGAAATTCTTACTTTTTCGAGGTTTTGATTAATTTTGTATATTTCGATCCTTTTTTAAAAATCTTACCTTATTTCACCATTTTTTTGTGGAAATTCAATTTTTTTTAGAAATTTTGATTGTTTAAAAATCTGTTCAATTTGGACTTTTTCTCGAAATTTCAAACTTGATAGGTGAAAAAATTAACTTTTTTTAAAATTTCGATATTTGGAAATGTCGACATTTTTTGTTCACTTTCCAGCTCTATTTGATTGGAATCTTTTTTCAAAATGTTGACTTCTTAAAATTTAGATTTTTAGCTGTTGAAAAGTTTCACTTTTTTTGAAAATTTTGAGGTTATTTTTTTTCAAAATTTTAAATTCTCAAAGTTTTTTTGAGGTTTTGATTAATTTTGCATATTTCGAAACTTTTTTAAAAATCTTACCATTTTTTGTGGAAATTTTAACTCTTTTTTAGAAATTCTGATTGTTTAAAGATCTTTTAAATTTCGACCCTATATGGACAATTTTGACTTTTTCTCGAAATTTCGAACTTGGTAGGTGAAAAAAGTACCTTTTCTTAAAATTCCAATTTTTGAAAATGTCGACATTTTTTGTTCAGTTCCCAGCTCCCTTTGATTTTAATCTTTTTTCGAAAATTTGACTTCTTAAAGTTTAGATTTTTAGCTTTTCAAAAGTTTCACTTTTTTTGAAAATTTCGATCTTTCTTTCCAAAATATTAAATTCTCGAAGTTTTTTTAAAACTATTAACTATTTTTAAATTTTGACTTTTCTCAAAAATACACTTTTTTGTAGTTTCTTAAGAAAAAAATGATATTTCAAAATTGTGACTTCTTTTAAAAATTATGAGTTTTCACTATTCAAAATTTTGATTTTTTCTAGAAATTTTAATTTTTTTGTAGACTTGTTTTGATTGACCGTTCTCAAAATTTTACTTTTCTTTTGAATTCGAACCCATTTCAGCTTTCACCTTTTTTTAATTTCTGAAAATCGAATTTTTATTTTAATTTTTTCAAATTTATCTAGAAATGTAATTGATATTTTCAAAATTACAATTTTTTTTTGACTTCAATCTTTTTCCCAGTTTCCATCCTTTTAATTCGTACAGTTTTGTTTTATTTTTAAAATTTTCAGTTCTTTTTTTAAAATTTCGACTTCATTTTAGAAATTTGACATTCTTTCCAAGTTTTGATTGTTTTTGAGATAGATTTTTTTGAAAATCGAAATTTTTTCCCAAATTTTCAACTTTTTCTCGAAATGTAATTGATGTTTTTAAAATTACAATTTCTTTTGATTTCAATCTTTTTCCCAGTTTCAATCTTTTTATTTCGTTTAGTTTTAATTTATTCTTGAAAATGTTTAGTTCTTTTTTAACATTTCGACTTCATTTTAGAAATGTCACATTTTTTAGAAGTTTTGATTTTTTTTTGAGTAGACTTTTTGGAAAATCGAATTTTTTCTTTTATTATTTTCAATTTTTTCAAGAAATGTAATTAAAGTTTGCAAAATTACAATTTCTTTTCACTTCAATCTTTTTCCCAATTTCCATCCTTTTAATTCGTACAGTTTTGTTTTGTTTTTGAAATTTTTCACTTCTTTTTTTTAACATTTCGACTTCATTTTAGAAATTTGATATTCTTTCCAAGTTTTGATTTTTTTTGGGATACTTTTTTGAAAATCGAATTTTTTCTCAAATTTTCAACTTTTTTTCGAAATGTAATTGATATTTTCAAAAATACAATTTCTTTCGAATTCAATCTTCTTAATTCGTATAGTTTTGTTTTATTTTTAAAAATTTTCAGTTCTTTTTAACATTTCGACTTCATTTTGGAAATTTGATATTCTTTCCAAGTTTTAATGGTTTTTGGGATAGACTTTTTTGAATATCGAAATATTTTCTCAAATTTTCAATTTTTTTTTTTGAATTGTAATTGATGTTTTCAAAATTATAATTTTTTTTTTCTTCAATCTTTTTCCCAGTTTCCATCCTTTTAATTCGTACCTTCTTCAAAATTTTGAGTTTTCTCCAAGTTCTGAATTTTTAAAAACTTTTTCACTTTTTTATACAAGTTGCGACCTTTTTTTAAATAGCAAATTTTTTGGCAGAAACTTGAGATTTATGAAAAATTTAGATTTTTGAAAATTTAAACATACTCGTATATTCGAAAATTTCGACTTTTTTCAATTTTTTTAAAATTTCGACTCTTTCAAAGCTTTGACGTTTTCTGAAAATTGGAACTTTTTTACAGAATTCAATTTTCTTTAGAGAATTTCAAATATTTGTTTAGATGTCGACTTAATTATGAAAATGTCCACTTTTTTAAAAATTACTACTATTTTGAAAATTTTGATTTGGCAAATGTTTACGTATTACTTAGTTTTTAAACTTCGACTTTTTCAAAATTTGACGTTTTCTGAAAATTACAAATTTCTTAAAAGAATTCATCTTTTTTTGGGAAAATTTGATATATTTTTGAAAGTGTCGACTTATGAAAATTTCGAGTTTTTTTTCCAAAATTTCTACTCTTCAAAATTTTGATTTGTTTAGATACGCATATTTCAGAACTTAGTCTGAGAATTATTAAAGACAATATGTAAAAGTATTGTTAATTTCCAAATGATTTTAAAATAGTTTCATCGTTAGCATGTAATGTCATTAATTACGCCTTAAACTGCAACAAAAAAGCACGTAAGAATCGCATTTAAAAGATTAAATCTCGTTGTACCGCAATATTTTTAAAGCGGAAGGGTTGAAAGGAAAACTAGGGTAATATATTTCATTAAAAAGATTCCACGGGCGGAAGGGCCGTATCCCGACGCCGACGCCGCGACGTCACGATTTTTTCCCCAGTCGAACGAGCCGTCGAATACCTTGCGTAAAATTTCACATTTTTTACCGTCTCCCATTAGAATGCAAGTTGTTCGCCGGGCTATTATCGAAAGCAAGATGAATGAAAAAGATATAAAAATACCTATTCGCACGTACAGTTCGGTCAATATTTCAAATTAGCGGTACAAGGCTTTAACGATGGAAAAAGTTCCTGAATATTAAACGACTCGACGTTCACGACCAGATTTTGATGAATAAAGGTGGCACTTTTTATGTGAAAAAAAAATGAGTTTAAAAATTCTCCGTACTGATTGGAGTTAAGACTAACAGTGCGAGTACGACATTACATTTTCGTCATTTCTGGGATCGTGGGCACAAATCAAATGTGCTCCTGATACTAATAAAAATCTTATCTGTTCATAAGTTTTATGTAAATCGAGAGGATGCCATAAATAATGTTGTCTTATTAAAAAAATAATCTTACATGACATAATTTAATAAAAAAATTCAGATTATTGCTAAAAACTTATTTAGCCTGAAACAGTAAGTGAAAAATTCATTCAATTCTCGAAATTTCGACTTTTAAACTCAAAAATTGATCGAAGTAAGTAAATACTGAAATGTTAAGAGAAATACAAAAGCTGAAAGCTTAAATTCGAAATTTTGCGAAAAGTGAAAATTAAAAAAAAATAAAACTTAAAACTCGAATATTCTACTTCTCTTCATGACCTTTAAATCGAAAATTCACAATCTCCAAAAAAGTCAAAAACTAGGAGAAATGTCAAAATTTCGAAGTCAAACTCTTTTCTGAAATTTCGAATTTAAACTCGAAATGTTTACACCCTTTTCTTAAAATCTAGGGGTCACCTTCGAAATATTAACTGTTTCCTAGGATTTTAATTTTAAGTTTGACATTTTCTACACCAACTTTGTGGAATCCTTCAATATTCATAATTATTAAACTTTATTAACGATTAAAACAGCAACATATATTAAAAGTTACACGATGTTTCCGTAAATATTTGCTAAGACCGGACCTGGTAAAGCGAAACCAGGCCCGGTCTTGGCAAATATTTATCGAAACATTGTGGAATCTTTAATATCTGTTGTTGTTTTAATCGTTAATAAAATTTAATTGTTATGAACTTTAACATTTAGGTCTTTTCAACGAAAAAACAATTTACCCAAAATGGTTTTTTGTGCAATTCAAGACGAGTCAATAAGGATCTCAAAGTGAAAAAAAAAGGTACTTGTTATAAGCTTTTTATCATTTAATACCATAATTTTTGTCCACAGTGGTGGGTCACATTTCTATTTTTCATACAATCAAAAATTGTTAAAAATTGCCTCTACAACTTATGTATCCAAATTTCTGACATTTGATGGGGTAACATCGGGAAAACTCATCTCTATCGAGCCGTGCAGCCCCATGATTTCTCATTTGCGATGTGTGCGTATGCATCGAAATTGCACCCTCATACGGTGTTAGGGGGTCGATGTTATATAACGAGGCTAGTTCGATATTATGCAGTCCAAGCCGTTAGCTGCGTTATTTCAGCCTAGGCACACACAGTTTCCAATCAAAAACTAATTGTTCGATACCTCGTTTCAATATGAGCCATAATCGTTTGAAAGGTCAGTATTGGACGCAAGGTTTTCCACAATACATACGCACAGGGAATCTCGCCCCAACGATATATTTGTTTATAATTTATTGGAAATTAATTAATTTATTTTGTATTTGTTGCTGTTGTTGTTGCATTCGCATAATTTGTGTTTGCCAAATATAATTTTCATTAGATGAGGTTTTTTTAATGTTGCTATAGCAACTAATTTAAATTTATATTACGACTAGATGAGTGGTATTTACAAGATAATTAAATATTTAGATAAAACAACAAATCAATGTTTATTATTTATGTTGTGCAGCTTTTAAAATATCAAACCCAATAAAAACAAATGTAATTTATATTCGATCATTTTGTTTTCAAATTGCGAAATGAGACATAAAAAAAAAGTTTGCCCACAAAGGAATCGGGCACGTTACCTTCAGATTGTTAGCAAGAGAGCACCACGAACTAAAAAAAAAAAACTTTCAAAAACCTTCAAGAAATGTCAAATTTTCGAAAAAGTGGAAATTTACAAAAAAGACGAAATTTTCAAAGGTGGATTTTTGTGAAAAAATATGGCAGTTTCCGAAACAAAGTCGAATTTGGATAAAAAATAATGCAACTTTGAAAAATATTTCTCTCAGAATTTTAACTTTATTTAAATTTTAATATATTCTTGAAATTAATAAGAAACCTTTCTCTTAAAGTTAAATATAATTCTTGAACTTTTAGATTTCTATTAAAATTTTGATCCAATTTTAAAAAAATAAACGACTTTTGTGAAAAAGTCGAAATTTTCAAAAAGAATTTTCAAACAAAATGTCAATTTTAAATGGAAATGTTTATTCCACCGATTTTTACAGAAGTTATGAACAGATAAGATTTTATTAACATTAGGAGCACATTTGATTTGTGCCCTTGATGCCAGAAATGATAAAAATGTGACGTCCCACTAGCACTGTTAATCCTAACTCCAATGTGAACTTCCAAATTCACTTTTCAGAGACATAGATAATTGATAAAACGACTTTGAAGAAAAATAACGATTTTGAAAAATACAGTGCAATTTAGAGGAAATGATTGCACCTTCTAGAAAACACTTCAGCTTTTCAAGAGGAAGCCCAATTTTAAGAGCAACATTTTGAGAATATACCATTAATTTTGAATAAGAGACATTTTGAGAGAAAAAAATTTGGATAGTGGATATTTGCAATAATTCATTTTAAAAACAAAAACCTGACCACTACTCAAAAGCTCTAAATATTTCGAAAAATCGAAAAATAGTCAAAATTTTTAAAGATTTTATGAAAAGGTCGTATTTTGAAAAAACTTGGAAATTCAAAAACACTGTTCTCAAAATTTAAAATTCAGTCAGAGGCGTGAGCCGTGTCGGCTATAAACATAAAATTGCGAAAATAAGGCCAACTTTGAGACTCAACTTATAATTCTGAAAAGACATCTTTCAGAAAAAGACGGAGTATTTAAAAAAAATTCGCAAAAAGACGACTTTTGAAAGAAAAAACCAAAACAGTAGAATTTTGAGAATAAAATCGTTTCAAAAAAGACGAATTTTGAGAAGGCGAATTAAAAAAAACACTAATTTTAAGGGAGTAAATCATAAATAAAAAGAATTGCGAGAAAAAAGTCGAAATTTTTAGACATATGTTGAATATCGAAATTTTAGATAAAACAGTAAAATTTCGGGAATAAGCCCAACTTTAAAAATCAAGTCAACACTTTCGGAAATCAGATTCTATAAAGGTCGACATTTTCAGTAGTAAATCCCGATGTTAAGGAAAATAATGAAAGTTTACAAAAAAGGGCGATACTTCAAGAAAAAAGGATCAACATTTTCCACAGAAAGTCAATTTCAAGAAAAAAGTCCAAATGTTGTAAAAAAAATCATATTTATAGAAAAAAGTTGAAATTTAAAAATGCGAATTTTGAACAAAAATGGTCAAAACTTCCAGAGAAAGTCAATTTTAAGAAAAAAGTCGAATTTTATGAATAGTTAAAATAAAAAAAGAAAAACGAGATTCGGCAAAATAGTTGACGTTTCGAGGAGAAAATAAAATTTTTGTACAGAAAGACAAATTTTGAAAACATGATCAAATTTTGACAATATTCTTTTATAAAAAAAACAAGCTACAAAAAAATCGAAATTTTGAGAAAAAGACGAATATCGAGGAAAAAGTTGATATTTCCAAAGAATCTGGTTTTTGAGATAAAGTTGATAATTATAAAAAATGACGGATTTTAACAAAAATGACTGAAATTTCGAAGAAAAATACAACTACGAAATCAAAATGGAAGAAAAATTTGTTATTTCCAAAAATCTTAAATATCTGGTTTTGAAATAAATATAAAAAGTCGGCAAATAATCAAACTTTAAGGAAACATTGAAACTTTCTGAAAAGGAAGAAATTATCAGAAAAAATCAACATTAAAAAGTAACGGAATTTTCAAAAAAGATATTGCGCGAAAATAAAAAGTAACGGAATTTCCAAGAAAAGGTATTTTGAGAAAATAAACAAAACTTGAACAAAAACCAGAAAAATTGAGAAAAAATCCGAAATATTTTAGAAAAAATTCAAACTTTATAGAAAAAAGGTGAATTACGCGAACCAAGTTGAAATTTAAAAATGCAAATTTTAAACAAAAATGGTCAAAACTTTCCAGAGAAAGTCAATTTTAATAAAAAAGGCGAATTTTGCGAATAAGGTCAGAGTAAAGACAAAATAGTTGAAATTACGAGAAAAAAAAATTATTTACAGAAAGTCAAATTTTGAGAAAATAGTCAAAATTTGAGAACAGTTTTTGATCAACAAGGACGAATTAAAGCAAAATCAAATTTTTGAAAAAAAGACGTAATATTGAGATTGAAATTTTAAGAAACACAAAGATTAGATTTTAAAAATAAAGTCAAAATTTTAAAAAAAATAATGGAATTTGACAAAGACGACAAAATTTTCGAGGAAAAAATCTAAATTTTCAAAAACGGAAACCAATTTAAATGAAATTGGAAATTTTAAGAAAATGATCAAAGTTTAAATAAAAGACGAATTTCGGAGAAAACTCATAATTTTAAAAAAATCCTAAATATTCGAATTTGAGATAAATCTGAAATTTTCGAAAAATAGTCAAACTTTAAGGAAACATTTAAAATTTCTGAATATCTGTTTTCCAGAAAGTATAAATTTTCAGAAAAACACCAATGTTAAAAAGGTTATGGAATTTCCAAAAAAAAAAATCAAGAAAATTGGCTTTTGGAGGAAAACTTGAAAATTTTAAAATATTTAGAAAAAATCACATTTAAAGAAAAAGTCGAATTTCTCAAATAAAGTCGAAATTTAAAGACCAATTTTGAAAAAAAAATTTTTCAAAATTTTTTAAAAGGATCGAAATTAAGAAAAAACTGAAAACCGACCGATTTTCGAACGAATTTTTTACAAAAAGTCAAATTTTGAGAAAATAGTCAAATTTTGAGAACAGTTTTTAGTCAAAAAGGACGAATTAAAAGACAATGAAATTTTTGAAAAAAGACGAATATTGAAAAAAAATTGAAATTTCCAGAAACACAAAGATCTGATTTTAAAAATAGTCAAAATTAAAAAAAATAATGAAATTTGACAAAAATGACAAAATTTCAAGAAAAAAACCTTAATTTCCAAAACCAAAAACCAATTTCAAAAACCATTGAAAATTTTAAGAAAAAATCGAATATTCACAAAAAAGACGAAAGATTTGGTTCTAAAAATAAAGTGAAACTTAAAAAAAATAATGGAATTTGACAAAAATGACGAAATATCGAGAACAAAATTTTAATATTCAAAAACGAAAACCAATTAAAAAAAATTGGAAATTTTGAGAAATAGATTGAAATTTCAAAAAAAGACCTAAGACGTAATTTTAAAAATAAAATTAAATAAAAAAAATAAAGGAATTCGACAAAAATGACGAAATATCGAGAAAAAAATTTTAATATTCAAAAACGAAAACCAATTAAAAAAAAATTGGAAATTTTGAGAAATAGATTGAAATTTCAAAAAAAGACCTAAGATCTAATTTTAAAAATAAAATTAAATAAAAAAAAATAATGGAATTCGACAAAAATGACGAAATCTCGAGAAAAAAATTTTAATATTCAAAAAAGAAAACCAATTAAAAAAAATTGCAAATTTTAAGAAATAGACTTAAATTTCAAAAAAAGACCTAAGATCTAATTTTAAAAATAAAATTAAATAAAAAAAATAATGGAATTCGACAAAAATGACGAAATCTCGAGATAAAAATTTTAATATTCAAAAACGAAAACCAATTAAAAAAAATTGCAAATCTTGAGAAATAGATTGAAATTTCAAAAAAGACCTAAGATCTAACTTTAAAAATAAAATTAAATAAAAAATAATAATGAAATTCGACAAAAATGACGAAATCTCGAGAAAAAAATCTTAACTTCCAAAAAACAAAAATCAATTTAAAAAACGGGAAATTTTGAGAAAAAGAAAAACTTATTATTTCCAAAAGTTCTAAATATCTGATTTTCACAAAAAAGATTGAGAGAGAGATTGAGAAAAAATTGAGGTTTCCAGAAACACAAAGACTGGATTTTAAAAATAAAGTTTAATTAAAAAAATAATGGAATTTGACAAAAATGACGAAATCTCGAGATAAAAATTTTGATATTCAAAAACGAAAATCAATTAAAAAAAATTGCAAATTTTGAGAAATAGATTGAAATTTCAAAAAAGACCTAAGATCTAACTTTAAAATTAAAATTAAATAAAAAAAAAATAATGGAATTCGACAAAAATGACGAAATCTCGAGAAAAAAATCTTAACTTCCAAAAAACAAAAACCAATTTAAAAAAACGGGAAATTTTGAGAAAAAGATCGAAATAAAAAGGACGAATTTCGAACAAAAACTTATTATTTCCAAAAGTCCTAAATATCTGATTTTCACAAAAAAAGATTGAGAGAGAGATTGAGAAAAAATTGAGGTTTTCAGAAACACAAAGATTGGATTTTAAAAATAAAGTTAAATTAAAAAAATAATGGAATATTGACAAAAATGACGAAATTTCGAGAAAGAAATCTTAATTTCCAAAAACAAAAACCAATTTAAAAAGAATTTTAAATTTTGAGAAAATGACCCAAATTTAAGAAAACAAAGACGAATGTCAAGAAAATTCATAATTTCCAAAAATCCTAAATATCTGATCTTGAGATAAACGTGAAAATTTTGAAAAATCGTTAAATTTTAAGGAAACATTAAAAAGTGTCTGAATATTTGTATTCCAGAAAGTATAAATTTTCAGAAAAAATCCGAAGTCAAAAACATTACGAAATTTCCAAAAAAAAGAAAAATATCGAAAAAATCGAAACTTTGAGGAAAAACTTGAAAATTCCGAAATATTTAGAAAAAATCACATTTACAGAAAAAAAGTCAAATTTAACAAATAAAATCGAAATTTAAAAATAACAAGTTTCAAAAAAAACCTAATTGTTTAAAAGGACCAAAATTTGAAAAAGAAGAAGAAAACCGACCAATTTTTGAACGAATTTTGGGAAAAAAGATAAAATTTCGAAAAGAAAATGAAAATTCACAGAGAAAATAATATTTTGAGGAAAAATTCAAATACAATGAAATTAAAAAGTCGAATTAAAAGAAAAAAAAAATTGACAAAAAGACGAATTTCAAGAAAACATTTTCCAGCATAACATAAAGAATCGAATAGAAAATAGACTGCTTTGAAGGAAATTATGAAGATTTAAAAAAAGTCGAAGTTCGAGAAAAGATTGAAATTTTGAGGAAACTCGAAATATCGAAAAATGAACCTGATATAAATTTCGAGAAAAGATAAAAAATTTCGAAAAATAGGCGAATTTTGGGAAAAAGTCGAAACGGTTGAAGATTGCATGCCTGAGTTAGTGTGAGCTGAGCACCCCACTTTGTCCCATATTAGGATAAATGTCAAAATTTTCAAAAGACAGTTGAAATTTTTAGTAAACTGAGTTCTAAAAACCTTTTCAGAGCTGAATTTCCTTGGAAATCTTCGTTTTCTTAAAATATTTAATATTTTCAAAAAAATGTTTACCAAAATGTCAACATTTTCAAAAGACAGTTGAAATATTTAGTAAACTGAGTTCTAAAAACCTTTTCAGAGCTGAATTTCCTTGGAAATCTTCGTTTTCTTAAAATATTTAATATTTTCAAAAAAATGTTTACCAAAATGTCAAAATTTTTAAAAGACAGTTGAAATTTTTAGTAAACTGAGTTCTAAAAACCTTTTCAGAGCTGAATTTCCTTGGAAATCTTCGTTTTCTTAAAATATTTAATATTTTCAAAAAAATGTTTACCAAAATGTCAAAATTTTCAAAAGACAGTTGAAATTTTTAGTAAACTGAGTTCTAAAAACCTTTTCAGAGCTGAATTTCCTTGGAAATCTTCGTTTTCTTAAAATATTTAATATTTTCAAAAAAATGTTTACCAAAATGTCAAAATTTTCAAAAGACAGTTGAAATTTTTAGTAAACTGAGTTCTAAAAACCTTTTCAGAGCTGAATTTCCTTGGAAATCTTCGTTTTCTTAAAATATTTAATATTTTCAAAAAAATGTTTACCAAAATGTTTATTTTCTATGAAGAGATTCGCCAAATTTTGAGGAAAATGCAAATTTCGTTAAAAAATCGCAAACTTTTGCAAAAATTCTGCCTTTAAGAGTTATTTTTTTTTCAAAATTGGTCTTTCTAAATCTCGACTTTTTTTGAGAAATTTAACTTTTTTCTTTAAATGTAAGTTATTTTCTAAATATTTCGGAATTTTTAAGTTTTCCACCCAATGTCGATTATTTTCTGGAATGTTTTTTTTTGGAAATTCCATAACCTTTTTAATTTTGGATTTTTTCTGAAAATTTATACTTTCGGGAATACAGATATTCATGAATTTTAAATGTTTCCTTAAAGTTTGACTATTTTTCGAAATTTTCAAGTTTTTCTTAAAATCGGATATTTAGAATTTTTGGAAACTATGAATTTTCTTGACATTCGTCTTTTTTTCCTAAATTTCGGTCATTTTCTCAAAATTTACAATTCTTTTTAAATTGGTTTTTGTTTTTGGAAATTCCAGATTTTTTCTTCGAAATTTGTCTTTTTTTAAAATTTGTCTTTTTTTTAAAATTTCGATCATTTTCTTAAAACTTACAATTTTTTTTAAATTTGTTTCTGTTTTTAAAAATTCCAGATTTTTTTCCTCCAAATTTCATCATTTTTGTCAAATTCCATTATATTTTTTTTATTTTAACTTTATTTTTAAAATCAGATTTTTGTGGTTCAGGAAATCTCAATTTTTTTCTCATTATCCTTTTTTTTTCAAAAATTTGATTTTCTTTTAATTCGTCTGTTTGACCAAAAACCGTTCTCAAAATTTGACTATTTGCTCAAAATCTGACTTTCTGTAGGAAATTCGTTCGAAAATTGGTCGGTTTTCAATTTTTTTTAAATTTCGATACTTTTAAAAAATCTTGAATAATTGTTTTATCAAAATTGGCCCTTTTAAATTTCGACTTTATTTGAAAACAATTATTTTTATTTGAAATTTTCGAAGAATTTTGGGATAAAGATAAAGATTCAAAATTTTGGGAGTCAGCTTCTTATCAAAGAATACGAATTTTAAAAATAAATTCGAAACCTCAAAAGAAAAACAAATATTCTGAGAGGGACCAGTTTTGAGAAAAAAAAACGGATATTTCGAGAAAATCTCGAAATTTCAACACTAGGACGAATTTTGAAAGAAAGAAGGAAATATTTCTGGAAAAAGTCCCCGAGGTGAAAATAAATATTTGATTGATTACTTGAAGCAGGCGGAAGCCCTATTCTAGCTAAGCTTATGAAAATATTAATATTATAACAAAATGTAATGATAAAGTTTAGTTGGGAATTTTCTAGAAAATTGGATAAACGGAAGTGGCCGCGATAATAAATCAAACGGCAGATAAGTGCTCCAGCAATTGCGGCAAACGATAAGTGTTATCTGCTGGACTCTTCTAGAACCCGAAGCGAGACCTATATAAGGCAGTCGTTTTCCCTCAGTTACCTCAGAGAAGTTAATGAATAAGTTGGTTAGTTAAACAGTGTTAGTAAATTGCAATTGTTGTGTTCCGGATTCAGTTGGAATTAAAGTGGTTACAATTCACCAAGTCATTCGAACCGATAACGCGCAAAGTTTTTGTTTTACAGAAAGGAACCAAAGCACTTGAGCCACTTTTGAAGGTTATTTATCTACCTCCACTGATTCAACAAATTAGTTCTTTGATTAATAGGCAGTACTATGGTTTAAAATAAAGTTTAACTCTTTTTTGCAGCAAAGATTATATCTTTTTTCAAACTAGATGTTGAACATCTGATATTAAAGATTTTGTGGCTTGGTTTCTTTCTGCTGAAAGTCGTCCAGATGTAAAAACGTAGGTCAGGTTGTGACTAGTGTGGGTTTCAATGACATATTAATTAATATGTCATTGATGAGTTCTAACTACACTATGCAGACATAGTTATTTTCTAGTTTAAGTTTTCACTTCCGTCGGCAGTCTCACGACTACCTATTTCATTTTTTTCTAAAAATTGGTCTCAGGGTTCTAGTTTCTTCCAAATATGTATTTATTTTAATCAAGCATTTCGGTTTTCATTGAAACTTTAGGTTTCTTTCTCTAAATTTATATTTTCCCACAAAAATTTAAGTTTATATTCAAATTATTTCAAAAAATAATTTGAAATAATATCAGTCGAGTCAACAATAATTCTAACTAAAAAAAATCTTCCATCAACATTTTTCGAACAAAATCGAAAGCTTGAGTTTAAAAGTGGAAAAATCGATTTTTAAAAGCCTCAGATTTCGAAAGAAATGCAGAGCAATTTTAAGAACTTGAATTTATATCATTTTGAAATTAGACAAAAATCATTGGGTCTTTAAAAAAATCTGATTTTTTCTGAACTTAGGATTTATTTTTAGGTATTTCGAATTTTTCTCTTAAACTTTTATTTAATTGAGAAGGAATTTTGCTGTTTATACTAATACGAATTTCTCGACAAACCTAACGTTGAAATATTACGAAAAAATGGAAACTGAAACATTAATTTTGAAAGAGAACTTTCATCTTTAGCTTGTAATTTCCTTTAATTCGAAATAAAAAAAAAGTTTAATTTTTCAAATATTGTCTACCTTGGAAAGCTAAGCTTTAATAATAATTGGGTAACTACTTTTACATTTTAATATTTGGATTATATATATAAAAATTGAAATAATTTCTTAGTTGCTTATGCTTAATTACGACGTATTTGCTATGTTTAATTATGATATAAATTCACCGAATAAAAACAAATCCAATTTCTTGGTTTAAGTAATGTGGTGTGGCCACAAGAAGAAAAAAAAATGACCGTCATTTTCCTTCAACCATGAACAACACCATTAGTTTCAATCAATTCATTAGCGATCACTCAACTGTGGTGTTCCTCAATCAACAAATAAATCATTGCTTTATAAATTGTTGAAAAAAATTCCACATTCTACCAGAAAAGTACCCCATCACAACTGTCTAATCTCAGCGTTATTGGCCATCGGAAACTTTTTAATCCGTCGTTATTAATTTCACTTGGCGGGCGTACAACCCCCGAAAAAAGAGTCGAAACTTTTGATCTCCTTAAAAATAAGCGTTCGTTTACATTATCGATTTATACCGATAAGAATCGGACATCAAATTAAGGGGCAGCTCTAAGTGGTTGGCGAAAAAAAAAAAGCGCCGCAAAAAATCGCCCCATTATGAATTGATTTCGAATAAACTTCCCTAATCGTTTTAATAAAAAACAAATTGAATACTTTCTTTTTGATCGGGGCCACGATGATGCGCACCCGAATGATTGATGGATGTACTTCGGGTTATTGCCACGGCAAAGCTTCTACTGGGCGACTGTAGGTGCGTTTCCAATTAAGATGAGCAGCTGTATTTTTAGATTTAAGTCAAATAATTTTCATCACTGGAAATGTTGGCCAATAAGTTAACATATACACGCAGGATTAATACACATTGAAGGTCAATACAAAAGGATTTTTTACATAAACAGTTTTATATTTTTGGCCCAGATTTATAGAAAATGCAATTAAAAAAAAATCTTCCAAAATCGAGTTAAAAAAAAATCGATTTTGTATGCAATTGGAAAATATGGTCATTAAACATTAATCTTTTTATTTTGAAAATGCATATTAATTTTGGTGGAACGAACTGGTCCTTGGATATCGTCAAAAATTGAAATACAATACAAGAGCAACGTTTTTGGTGTTTTTTAATCTTTCTTGGATTCACGGGACAAGATTTGTATTTGATTTTTTTAATGCATATTGAAATTAATTGAAAATTCAACAACAAATCAAAATTTCGAGATTGAGGTCGAAATTTTGTTGAAAAAGTCGATTTTAGAGTTAAAATGTTGGAACAAAAATAAAAATAAAACTGGGTTAAGCCAAAAGTAAAAAACTTGACAAACAGCTCAAAACTGATTTTAGAACAATACCAGTTCTCGGTACCAGTCTCGGAATTTTGAGAAAGATAGTTCAACAACTTTTCAGAAAAATTCAATGTAAAGAATTTGCAAAAATTTTACATGTCAAGGAAAAGTGATTCTAAAAATGTAAACTTTTTTTTAAAAACAATTAAAATGAGCGAATTTGAAGTTTTAACTTTTCGGTTTTTGTCAAAATTCATAGTAGTTTTATTGTAATTTTCTCTCTGTTCCTGAACGTGTAAGTGTAAGTCATTTTTTGTGGTTAAAGCCAAAGCATAAATTTCTGAATAAACACTTTGGGATTAAAATTAAAACTTCGAAAAAGAACCAAAATTTTTAAAAAAGAGCACAATTTTGGGAAAAATTTGAAATTTTTAAAAAATGAAAAGAAAAATTGAAAAAAATTAGGGAAAGTTCTATTCGATTCTCAAAATTTTACTGCCTTAAAATCCCGATTTATTTTTAAAATTAATTTTTGTTTTTCAAAATTTCGAGGACAAAAATAGAAATTTCTAGAAATAAAAACGAATTAAAAAAAATCATAATTTTTTTAAAATCCGTCCTCTTTCGAAAATTTTAGTTTTATCTCAAAGTCTGATCCTATATGTTTTTGGCAATCTGAGTAGTTTTTCTCGAAATTCGCCTTCTTAATTTCGATTCGTGTTTTTTTCCATCAATGACTTTTTTCAAAATGGTACCATTTGCTTAACATTTGATTTTCTTCCAAAAATTTCGCTCTCTTTCTCTATTTCGCAATTTTTCTCGAAATTTCGACTGTTTTCCCAAAATTTCATTGAAATTCCGTTTTTTTGAATATCTGGTTTTTCTGAAGATTTTGATCTTTAGAATTTGATTTTTCAGAAATTTTGATTGGTTTCCTAAACAAGTAGAATACATCCTAGACTGCCAATTCATGCAGCCCTCTAGATGTGTATAGTGAGCTGAACTACCAACAGTTGAAACACAGACACCTAGGCAAAGCGGTTGCTCTCTAGGAAGGGCTCCAGAAGACAAGGATTCTAATGCACAGACCAATAGGTTTGAACATTAATTAGATTCCAAGTTTGGAAATCAAAGACCGGCTTCGATCTTGTGAGATCTCGTCGGTTTGGTATATCCAACTCCAATGCTAACACATTTAAACATTTATTAAATTTGAAATTTGACTGACGAGATCTAACAAGATCGAAAGTGGTCTTTGGTTTTCAAACTTCGAATCTAATAAATGTTCAAACCTACTGGTCTGTGCATTAGAATGGTTTCTTAAAGTTTGCTTTTTTCTCAAATTTTTTATTTTTATCTTAAAATTCGATCGATTTTTTAGAAATTTTTTTTTCTATTAAAATTAGTTTAAATTCTTCCGTTTAAAATGTCTATTTTATTCTCAAAATTCTACTTTTTGGACTCTTGTTTCAAAAATCAATTTTTCTGTAAAAATTCCGCCACTTTTCTTACTAATCGTCTTTTTTTTAAAGAAAATATGATTTTTCTAAATTTGACTCCGGAAATTTCATCTTGTATTAAAAAATTAGTCTTATTTTCGAAATTTCGATTTGTACCTCAAAATGCCTTCTAGTTTCTGGAAATGTAAACTTTTTTTCGAAATTGGCTTTCCCTTGAAATTTTAGTTTTTCCAAAATTCGTCTATTTTTTCCAAATTATCCAAATTATCAAGTAATAATGTTCAGAAAAATATTTTTGGGAAATTTCGAAAAAAAAAGATTTCTTGTAAGCTCAATTTCTGTACTGAAATTTGAGTAATATTAAAATTGAAATAAATAAGGAAAATTTTTGAGAAAAATATTTCTGGAAATTGAATTTTTTTTTTTTGGTGCGACGGACTGGTCCTTGGTTATCTTCAAAAATTGCAATACAAATCTTGTCCCTTAAAACCAAGTGCTTGGTTTCAGGGAACAATATTCGTATTTCAATTTTTGAGTATCTTTTCTCAAAATTCGATGATTTATTTTGAAAATTGCGACTTTTTTTTCACAAAATTCGATCTTTGGAAATGTTTTGGCATTTTTCGAATTTTCAATATGTTTCGAATTTTCAAAATTCATCGAGCTTTCAGAAAGAAGGACGTTTTTTTTTAATATTGGTTATCTGAAAATTCCCACTTTCCCAAAATTGCGCCTTTTTCTCAAAACTAGTCGATTTCGAAATTGGGACTTTATTCTTGAGAATTGTACTTTTTTCTCTCCCTTTCTCTTGGAAATTCCGATTTTTTCTCTAGAGATATCGACATTTCGAGTGTATTTTTCAAAAATCATCATATTTTTCGAAGTACGTTGTTTAGATATTTGCCTTCTTTTGAATTTTTTTTAAATTTAACTTTAAATATGTTTCTCAAAATGTGTCTTAGTCTCGAAATTTTAACTTGTACTTTAAAATAGCGATGTTATCTTTCTGAATATCTTCACTAACAGTGGAACATTTTCTGAAAATTTCAACTTTTTCTGAAAATTGCGACTTTTTTTTGCAAATTTCTACCTGTTTTCTCTGCAAAATTTAACCTGTTCTCTTCGTAAAATTCCACCTTTGCGAATATATATTTTTGTCGTATTTTCAACATTTTTCGAGGTTTGCCAAAAGGCTATTTTCTGCTTTAAATTTGATTTATTAAAAATTCCAAATTTTTCCCAAAAATTGGATTTTTTCCGAAATTCGTCCCGTTCAAAATTGTTCTTAAAAACACTAATATTTTCTCTTAAAATTTAACATTCTGATTTTTGAATTTTCTTCGAGAAATTTCGACGGTATTCTTCAAAAATTGTCACTTTTTTTAGAAATTTTTTTTCATAATATTTCGCTTTTTCTGAAATATTTTGTTTTTTATTTTGACTTTCCAAAAATTTAATGTTTTTTTAAAATTTGTCTTACTCTCGATATTTTGATTTGCCTACTTTAAAATGCTATGTTTTTGGAAATTTCCACTTATCAGCGGAACATTTTCTCAAAATTTGGACCTTTTTCAAAATTCTTTATTTTTCATCATTGGATTGACATCAGAATGGAAGACTGACACGAACACGCAAAAAGAATGGATTCAAACAGAATAGTCCGCAATGCACTGGATGGAAAACCGGTAGGACAGCGCCCCTCCCCCCCCCAGCAGACCACCAAAAAGATGGCGAGACAGTTGAAACTCACTATCACAAGAACAACCATAGAATGCGGTTAAAGAACAGATGAACAGGATCTACTAAAAGAAGAAGAAGAAAAAAAGACGAAGAAGAATGAGAAGAAAAAGAAGAAGAAGAAGAAGGTGAAGAAGGTGAAGAAGTTGAAGAAGGTGAAGAAGGTGAAGAAGGTGAAGAAGGTGAAGAAGGTGAAGAAGGAAAATAAGGAGAATGAGAAGAAGAATGAGAAGAAATAGAAGAAGAAAAAGAAGAAGAAGAAGAAGAAGAAGAAGAAGAAGGTGAAGAAGGTGAAGAAGTTGAAGAAGGTGAAGAAGGTGAAGAAGGAAAATAAGGAGAATGAGAAGAAGAATGAGAAGAAATAGAAGAAGAAGAAGAAGAAGAAGAAGAAGAAGGTAAAGAAGGTGAAGAAGTAGAATAAGGAGAATGAGAAGAAATAGAAGAAGAAGAAGAATAAGGAGAAAAAAGGGAAGAAGGAGAAAAAGGAGAAGAAATAGAAGAAGAAGAAGGAGAAGAAGAAAAAGGAGAATGAGAAGAAATATAAGAAGAAGGAGAAAAAGGAGAAGAAGAAAGGAGAAAAGGAGATGAAGAAGAAGAAGGAGAAGAAGGATAAAATTAAGGAGAAGAAGGATAAAATTAAGGAGAAGAAGCGGAAGACGAAGAAACAGAATAAGAGGGAGAAGAAGGAGGAGAAGAAGGAGAAGAGGAAGAGGAAAGGGAAGAAGAAGAGGAAGGATAAGAAGAAGAAGGAGAAGAAGAAGAAGCAGGAGAAAAAGGAGAAAAAGAGAAAGAAGAAGAATAAGAAGAAGAAGCAGAAGAAGAAGAAGCAGAATGACTGACATGTTATAAAAATCTAAATATTCTAAGAAAAAATGATGAAATTTCGAGAAAAAAGAAAAAAGAAAAATAAGAAGGAGAAGAAAAATAAGAAGAAGAAGGAAAAGAAAGAGAAGAAGAAGAAGAAGAAAAAGAAGAAGGACTGACATTTTAATAAAAATCTAAATATTCTAAGAAAAAATGATGAAACTTCGAGAAAAAAGAAAAAAGAAAAATAAGAAGGAGAATAAAAATAAGAAGAAGAAGGAGAAGAAAGAAGAAGAAAAAGAAAAAGAAGAAGGACTGACATTTTAATAAAAATCTAAATATTCTAAGAAAAAATGATGAAACTTCGAGAAAAAAGAAAGAAGAAAAAGAAGAAGGAGAAGAAAAATAAGAAAAAGAAGGAAAATAAAGAGAAGAAGAAGAAGAAAAAGAAGAAGGATTGACATTTTAATGAAAAACTAAATATTCTAAGAAAAAATGATGAAACTTTGAGAAAAAAGAAAGAAGAAAAAGAAGAAGGAGAAGAAAGATAAGAAAAAACGGAGAAGAAAGAGAAGAAGAAGAAGAAAAAGAAGAAGGATTGACATTTTAATAAAAATCTAAATATTCTAAGAAAAGATGATGAAACTTCAAGAAAAAAGAAAGAAGAAAAAGAAGAAGAAGAAGAAAAATAAGAAAAAGAAAGAGAAGAAAGAGAAGAAGAAGAAGAAAAAGAAGAAGGATTGACATTTTAATAAAAATCTAAATATTCTAAGAAAAAATGATGAAACTTCGAGAAAAAATTTGTGGTAAACTTCAAGATTCTAAGAGAAATATTTTTGACGACTAATTTTTTTTCCAAATTCGACTTACAATTGGTCTAGAAGTTACCATTCTTTTCCAAAATTTCGACTTTTGAAAATTTTGACCTTTTTTCTTCGAAATTTTGACCTTTCTAGAATTTTTTCGAAAGGTTCTGTTTTCCTTTTAGATCCGAATTTTTAACCGATGTCCTCAAGTTCGGTTCTACTTCTGAATTTCAAAATTGATCTAGAAATTCGATCTCCTTGCTCATGTAGTTAGCTGAAAACATACATGTACTCAGGTGGAAAGTATTCCGTACGAGTTATTGACTATTATCAATTCTTTGGACTCTTGTTTTAAAAATCAATTTTTTTAAAATTCCGCCACATTTCTTACTAATTGTCTTTTTTTTTTTAAATGTGATTTTTCTAAATTTTACTTCGGAAATTTTATATTGTATCCCAAAATTCGTCTTATTTTCGAAATTTCGACTTTTACCTCAAAATGTGTTCTAGTTTCTGGAAATGTCAACTTTTTCTTCGGAATTGGCTTTTCCTTCAAACTTAAGTTTGACCAAAATTTGTCAGTTTTCTCTAAAACTAGATCTGTATGTTATTAAAAAGTAATAATGTTTAGAAAACTATCGTAAAAAATTTCGAGAAAAGGTTTACTTGTAAATTCAATTTCTGTACTGAAATTTAAATAATGTCAAAATTGAAATAAAGAAGTAAACATTTCGAGAAAAATATTTTTGGAAATTTAGTATTTTTTCTCAAAATTGGACGATTTTTTCTGAAAATTGCGACTTTTTATTTCACAAAATTCGAGCTTTGGAAATATTTTGGCATTTTTCGAAATTTCAAAATTTTTCGAGCTTTCCAGAAAGGAAATGACTTTTTCGTTTTTAACGACGATAACTCAGCGAGAAATCATTGTACGGTACTCAAAGACTAGTTAAATGGAAAAAATGGGACCACTGGAAAGAAGTTGTTGAAGTCCGTAGACCATTTTAAAGATCAAGAAAAATGTAGAACATTTTTGGCCCACAGTTTTCTTGTGATTAGTCGAAGATTGGTGACGCAAAAAATCCTTATATATCGAAGACTAGTAACATTAAAAAGAATTGGATGATCTAGAAGAGCTTTATGCTGGGATCACTGGAAAAAATTATTAAAGTCCTTGAACCTTTTTAAGGATAAATAGAAATTCAAAAAATTTCGCCCCAAGGCTTCTTATGATTGGACAAAAACTGCTAAAGCTAGAAGATTTAGAGCTTAAAATCTCAATAACTAGAAAATTGGAGCTTTAACTAGCTTTTGCTATTTTTTTTCTATAACCTTTGGTTTTAGAGTTACAGTCTTTTGAAAACCCCCTGAAAATTAGGAAGCCTAAATTCCCTTGATTTCTGTGCCTAGTACAAATAGTAAGTTGTTGATCTTCTTTTACCAATGTTAACATAGATATATTGTCCATATGGATCGCCTCTAATGGTTCTCGATATAAAATCTCGTTTTTGCAAATCTTTGGCATTTCTGACTAATTACGAAGCAGTATTTTGAATCTTTGAGTCTTCAGATGTTTCCACTAAAACTTGAAATACAAATCTTGTCCCCTAAAACCAAGAAAGATTAAAAAACACAACAAAGGTTGCTCTAACGCGTTTCGATATACAAGCTATCATCTTCAGAGAGATACTCACAAGAAGATGATAGCTTGTCTATCGAAACGCGTTAGAGAACTTTAGTTTTGTTTCTTCATCTATCTTGCTTTCAGAAGATAAGATTTGTATTTCATTGTTTGAAGATACCCAAGGACCAGTCCCTGCCACTAAAACTTGATATAAGTCAGTCAGTCTTTAAAGCAGATTATCAATGAAGCATATCTTTCTGTGAGGGATTTTACTATCCTACCATCAATCATTTAGTGTGACAAAAAATCCAAACAAAACGAAGGCAGGTAACATGTCATTAGTTACGTTAAATAATGGAAATGAACGAACATAAATAATGTTTTGCACATTTTTCTATCTATAAGATTTGGGTGCCAAATGTTATGAAATAACTGAATTCCAATAAAACCATTAACTTCCTCGTAAACTCTGATCCTTTCCCTACATGCGCTTTTAAATCCTCAATTAAACGTATCGATAACATTTGCAACTGCAACGCGTTTCTCAGGGCATATACGAGCGCTTTCCAAGAGAATTCCACCGGACTCAACTCGGTCATTTCGGACGGTTGTATCGCAGAGGTTACTACTTACCGGTATGAAGTCTTGTGTGTTGCTGCACGTGGCTCAATTGCTTAAACCTTCTATCGCAGTAGGAACATTTGTACGGTTTTTCACCAGTGTGGACTCTAATGTGTTGAACTAGCTGGTGATTGCTACTAAACGACTTCAAGCACTGCTGGCACTGGTGAGGTTTGACTTCCGATCTGCCGGCCAAATCGCGCGCGTGCATCTGCATAGCAGATTTGTGCATGAAAATCTGCAAAAAAAAATACATTTTATTACTCGAGTGCACAGGTGTCAGTTGTGGTGTGTTTGGTGGTGATTGTGCGGTGTAATCGTTTCGAAAAGTGTTATGTGCGGTGGACTATTTAATCGATTAATGTTTATAAAATTGGAGCGATGAAACTTCGATTGGGAGCGAATTCTTTAAAGTTGAAGTGTCGAGGGTGCATTTCTGCAACTTTTTAACCCGTTCGCCGGACTTTTTCTTTTTCTCTCTCGTTTTTAATCACGGCCTTCTGAATTTCAGCGCCTACCTGCTCGTTTAATTCGTCATTATTAAAGTAATCCTTCAGTTTTAATATTTCATTATGATTTCAGAGTTTTTTGCTCTCGCTTTAATATCTTTTAGATTTTAAATGTGAAAATGTTGATTGCATTCAACTCTCTTACAATTATATTATATTTATCAGGGCTTTTTACTTACATAAATATTTTAAAGGGGAGCCGAAATGTAGGGTTAACGAAATTAGCCTTAAAGAGTACAGTTATTGCTTTGTCTTCCTAATCTTTCTTCTTATTTGTTCGAAAATTATTTAATTTTTAATTTATGTTTAATTTATGTTAGATCGTTTAAATTTTTTGTCTTTTTAGTTAAATTTTGTGCATATTCTTACCAATTTCTTTGTAAAATAGAATGCAATCTAACTTAAAAACCTAAAAAAATAAATAAGAAATTTGCTTTTTTATATAAAGGCTTTTTTCTGAAAATTTTAAATTTATCTTTCTCTTTTTAAGGACTCGATGTAAACTGGACACATTGAATTTTTCCAAATATTTCGAATTTTTTTTCAATTTTCCGTGTTTAACCTAGACGTCTATTTTGCCACAAAATTTTGAATTTAAGCACAAGCATTTTATTTGTAATTTTCCCTTCAAACTATTTTAAAATTTTTTCTCAAAATTTCAAGAATAAACTAAAAACTTTATTCATTTTTCTATAATTTCCCAAACTGGAAATGGTATTAAATATTTTACCAATTATTTTCTCCAAATTTTTATTTTTTTGATTAAAATTTCCAATTTAAACTTAATTTTTATTTTTCAAAAGCTTGCAACTTTGATCTCGAAAATTCGACCTCGTGTCTTTGGTTTTGTAGATTTGATTTCGTAACTTTGATTTTGAAAGCTGTAAAAATGACTCTTATTTATTCCTTAACTAATAAAATTTTGGACTGAGATTAGCTGAACTACCGTTGAATACTGAATTAAAAAATATCAATTTAAAATGTTACTTATATGAGAAAATTTATAGTAACTTAATTAGAAGCACAAAATTTTAATTTGCGCCAACATAGGACTCTCAAGTCTGAAGGACCAATAGTTCGATTTATTTTCAAAAATTTTACGTTTTGCTAACTAGAGCCTTAAAAGCTCATCATCTTACGAATCAGAGTAATATATCTCGGTTTTTAATTGCAAAAACAAAGATGAAAGCATCTGGTTGAAAATTGCGGGGAGACATTAGAATTTCCACCGTGATATATGAATGCAGCGGTTTGAAAATGACTTTTTTCATTCGTCGTGGACGCCAAACGTAATGCCTTTTTTCGCCACAAGGGAATAAGGACTGCCGGTAAGGAAGGGTTTCATTATAAATCACTCCGTTAATCTGAATATCAAAAAATTCATTACTTTTAAAGCTGCTGGGCGATTTTAATCGCTCGCGAACAAAAATTGATATTAGCTTGGAATGTATCACGCTTTTTAAACAAATCGATGCTAAGTGAATATTGTGGCGTAGTATTTATATGTAAGTCATTATGAGTGATTATTTGCATAAAATTACAAGAAGACTTGCGGTTAACAAAGGCTTTGAACAAGAACTAGATATTATAATTAGTCTAGACGAAAAAAACTGACCCGTTTTGTGGTTTTCATACTCACTTTCTCTGCATTAAATACATTATTGAATTATCTGGTTTGTTATTAAACAAAGTCAGCTGGGTGTGATACCAAGTCATTAGGTTAGGTTAGTTCTTGCTCCCATTTCAGTGGTTCAATTAGTGGGCACTTTTAAGAACCTTGTGGGCATAATTGTCATCATAATCCTCACTATTATTTTGTAGGTTATCTTGCTGGAGAAAGGAAGACTTTTTCAGATGTTAGTCTCATCAGAGGTTATCATAATCCTTACTATTATTTGTAGTTGCTGAAGAAAAGAAGGTTTTTTCGAAAATTAGTCTTATCAGAGGTTAGTTTCCACATCCAGGTAGAGGAAGACAAAAGCAATCACCAAACGTGACAAATTTGTATCATAAATCGAGCTGTTTCAGGAATTTTGGAAGTAATATTGTGGTTCACTTTAACTGAATTTATTTTAGTAAAAATTATCACCCCACACCAGAGAATTATGGAGCTAAAAAAATCAAATTGAAAAAAGAGTTATTTGATACTTTCAAAAAATTTTACTGTTGGCTTTGTAAGTTCCAAATAATTTAACATATTAATTATAACAGAAAATAGATTTGTAAATGTCCAAAAATCTTATGGAAATCAAAAAGAAGGAAAGAAAGTATATGTTCGGCACATGTTCCTGTGGAATTCTCCAGAAGAGAGAAATTTCTCTACCTGCCTTTTCCTCTCCCATCAGGGTGCCGCTGCCCTGGTCAAGTGGACATTTAAGGACCAAATAAAAAAAGTTTAAATTCAATTTTTTTTCAACATTTCGATTGTAAGTATAAGTAAGGCTTTGTAAGTTTTAAATAATTTAACATATTAATTACAACAGAAAACACATTTGTTAATGTAAAAAAATCTTATGAAAATCAAAAAGAAACAGAGAAAGTATAAATCTCGAAATTGAAGTGAACATTTTAGGAATAAATAAAAAAGTTTAAATTCAAATTTTTCCTTTAAACATCTTCAATTTTAAATGCAAAGTGGAGATTTTGCTTTATACCGAGTCCATATTTCTTCTTCAAAATAAAAATTTTTCCTGAAATTTCGAATTGAGTATTGGACATTTTAAATAAATAATTGACTTATACGATAGTAGATATATCGTAGCGATTCTGCGCCAAATGACGTCACTGAACAACTACTTTGTCTAACATTTGGTTTTTCTTGTCTAACAGTTGGTTTCAGTTGTACAGCTACCTGTCTAACAGTTGATTTCAGTTGGACAGCTGTTAGAGAAGTAGCTGTATAACTGAAACCAACTGTTAGACAAGTAGTTGTTAACAACTAACCAACTATTAGACAAGTAGCTGTTGAAATTGAAATTAACTCTTAGACAAGTAGCTGTACCACTAAAACCAACTGCTAGACAAGTAAAACCAACTGTCAGACAAGTAGTTGTCCTGTGACGTCATTTGACGCAGAATAGCTATGATATAACTACTTACGAGTTTTCTTTCGAAATTTCCACGCTGAAAGACAACATGTTACAACACTAGTTGAAGTTCGAGTTCGCAATCAGCGTCAAAATTTCGGAAATCATCTAGAGATTTAGGAGTTTTTGAAAATTTGTTTTTTTTTGTTCAGGGACATTCGCTTAAAATTCTGGGTTTTAACTTTAAATTTTTATTATTATTGGTAATATTTTCCAGTACAATTGTTAAATTTAATTTTTTCACGTTGAACTTTTTTTAGGCAACTTTAAATTTAAAATTGGAAATTTCCAGAAATCAGTCTAATATTCAAAACATTTCGAAACTAATGTTAATATTTCCAAAAGAAAGACAAAATTTCGGGAATTATTTATAAATTGCGTGTAAGCTTCTTTTTACTTTTTTCCTAACATTTTGACTGAAGTTCAAATTTTAGATTGCCTTTAGAAGTTTTTACTATTTTCTTCGAATTGTTAACTTTTTTTTATAAATTTCAATTTTAAAAGTCAAAATTTCAAGAGAACATGTATGTATTTGAGTCTTAAGTCTAAGGTCAACATTTCAAAATATAATTGAAAGAGGAACTTTTTACTTATTTTGCATTTTGCCTTAAAATTTTTCTACAAATATTTAATCCTGTTTCTTAAAATTTATTTCCCGAAATTTCCAGTTTAAAAGTTAAAATCTGAAAAAAATAAGGAATATGTTTTAAGCTTTTCCAAAAATATTCATTTTTGGTCTCAAAATTGTTCGTTCTTTTGTTGAAATACAAATCTTCTCCTCTGAAACCAAGGAAGATTTAAAAACACAACAAAGGTTGCTCTAAAGCGTTTCGATAGCCCAGCTATCATTTTCAGGGAGACACCCTCTTAACATGATCGTTTGGCTATATGTCTTGGTTTCAAGGCACAAGATTTCCCGTACAGCACCTTAATCAAAAAGATATCTTAAAGATATCATTTTCGCCATATCTTTAAGAGACACAAACATTTTAACATTTAGATAACTTTTTTTAGTCGTCAGATTACTGACATCTAACAGATATCTATAAGATGATTTTGATAGATGTTTTTAGGATGAGAAATCTGCTCTAACGCTTTTCGATAGCCCAGCTATCATTTTCAGAGAGATACCCTCTAAACATGATAGCTTGGCCATATGTCTTGGTTTCAGGGCACAAGATTTCCCGTATAGCATCTAAATAAGAAAGATATTTTAAAGATATCATTTTAGCCATATCTTTAAGAGACACAAACATTTTAACATCTGGATAAATTTTTTAAGTCGTCAGATTACTGACATCTAACAGATATCTATAAGATGATTTTGATAGATGTCTTTAGGATGAGAAATCTTTATGTTAACATAATGTTAACTTTCTGACAATATTTCCCGATGTCAGACTCTAAAAAATGATGACTCTAAGAACTCTTTAAGAGAGCTTATTGCTGAGCTTGTTGTATTTCAATTTTTGAAGATATCAAGGACCAGTCCGTTCCACCACAATTATCAGTATTTTGTTTAAAATTTTTGGCTTTTAAACTTAAAATCCAACAATTTTCCAAGATGTTCACTTTGTCTTTTAAAATTCCAACTTAAGTGCTAAATATTTGCCTCTTTTCTTGAAATGTTGAAGTTAAACTTGAGTTTTCAAGTTTTCCAGAGTAGGAAAATTCTAGAATTGTCACAGAATTCTGGTTTTTCTTTCCATTAGCAAAAACCTTTCCAATTTGAATTGAAACTTTCAACGTTTTTCTAACATTTCGATCTTAAAATCAAGACCTTGACTTCTCAAAATTTGCACCTTTTTCCTCGACATTTTGTGGCTAATTTTGAAGTGTCAACTTTTCTGGAGATTTGGTCTTAGAATTTAAAAAAAAAATCTGTTGTTTTTATTTACCTGAACTTTCCAATTTTACCTTAATATTTTTAACTTTGTTTTTTAAATTTCGATTTTGCAGCCCCAGACTGCGCCTTATTTTTTAAAATTTCAACTTTTTGTTTTAAAAACTGTTAGTTTTTATAAGATTCAAATTTTTTTCAAAATTTCTTTAATTCTGTTACTCGTATTAACATTCTATAGACGATCAGCACTACTTTGTGCAAAATTTGTTAAATTTTGAAGTGAAGGACATGGTAAGATGACACCACCCACACGCAGCTTATGGGATATGCTTTTTTTGCATATGACAAACTTGATGCAAATCCAGATTAGGATTTTGGTTATGCTTGATCTAGAATACTCTTTGCTAATGCAATCAGGTTACAGCGACGAATAGTGGTTTGTCGGAGAAAAAGGATGACACCAGGTTACTATCATCTACGTAACTGTATATCGGATTGGAAGTTGAAGCCAATGTGCAACAGAAACCAAGTAGAAGACAGGATAGACCTCTGAGATACCCCTGCTTTAATTACAAATGTCTCGGATGAGATGCCATCGACGACCTGAAGAGATCCAGCGAGAAAACAGGATATCAAATGATTAGGAGTCTAGGAGGAAGACCATATGATGTTAATTTGGCGAGAAGAGATCGGTGTCAGACTCTGTCGAAGACCTTCGAGATATCCAATGTCACAATTCTAACCTCACCACGTTTTTCCATAGCTGAGTTACAGATATGTGTTGGAAGTTGAAGCTAAGAGATTGTCTGTGTGTATCAGAGGCAGAATAGGAGACAGGACAGGACCTTTGAGGCACCCCTGCATTAATCACAAATATCTCGGATGAGATGCCATCGACGACAACCTGAAGAGATCCAGCGAGAAAACTGGATATCAAATGACAGAGTCCCGGAGGAAAACCATATGATGTTAATTTGGCGAGAAGAGATCGGTGCCAGACTCTGTCGAAGGACCTTCGAGATATCCAATGCCACAATTCTAACCTCACCACGTTTTTGCATAGCTGAGTTACAGATATGTGTTGGAAGTTGAAGCTAAGAGATCGTCTGTGTGTATCAGAGTCAGAGTAGGAGACAGGATGGACCTCTGAGGTGTCCTTGTATTCATCGTAAATGTCTTGGATGAGATGCCATCAACAACGACCTGAAGAGATCTGTCAGCGAGAAAACTGGATACCAAATGACAGGGTCTAAAAGAAAGACTACAAGATGATAATTTGGCGAGAAGAAATCGGTACCAGACTCTGTAGAAGGCCTATGAGATATCCAATGCCACAATCCTAGCCTCACCACGCTTTTCCTTAGCTGAGTTACAGATAGGTTTGGAAGATGAAGCTAAGAGATCGTCTCTGTGTATCAGAGACAGAGTAGGAGACAGGACAGACCTCTGAGGCGCCCCTGCATTAATCGCAAATGTCTCGGATGAGATGCCAACGACAAAGACCTGAAGAGATCTGTCAGCGAGAAAACTGAATGTCAAATGACAGAGTCGAGGAGGAACACCATATGAGGTTAATTTGGTGGGAATAGATCGGTGCCAGACTTTGTCGAAGGCCTTTGAGATATCCAATGCCACAATCCTAGCTTCACCACGCTTTTCCATAGCTGAGTTACAGACAGGTGTTGGAAGATAAAGCGAAGAGATCGCCTCTGTGTATCAGAGACAGAGTAGGAGCCAGGACAGACCGCTGAGGTGCCCCTGCATTAATCGCAAATGTCTCGGATGAGATGCCAGCGACAAAGACCTGAAGAGATCTGTCAGCGAAAAAACTAAATATCAAATGACATAGTCGAGGAGGAACACCATACGATGTTAATTTGGTGAGAATAGATCGGTGCCAGACTCTGTTGAAGGCCTTTGAGATATCCAATGCCCCAATCCTAGCTTCACCGTTTTTTTCCATAGCTGAGTTACAGATATGTATAACATATGCCAGTCGATTGGCAGTTGAGCGTTGTTGCCTGAAACCGTATTGTCTGTCCGAGATGATTCTATTCCCTTCCAGATATTTGAGAATCTTGATGTTGATAACCTTTTACATCACTTTAAATATAACAACAAAGCAACAAAGATATAGGGCGGTAGTTGTCATCCAGATTCCTTTTTCCATTTTTGGAGTAAGGCTGCACCCTAGCAGATTTCCAGATATCAGGAAAATACATCTTTGTTGTAAGAGAGTGTAAACAATTTGCTTAGGACAGAAGTCAACTCTGGAGCACAACTTCTTAAGAACAATAGAAGGGATGCCATCAAGGCCAGAAGCTTTCGATGAGTCAAGCTCGAGGAGAATCGTCCTGACTGTGCGTTGGCTGAAAACAACTTCAGGCATCGAAGTGCCATGCCAACCTTAGGAAGAATAGGAGGTTCTGCATTTCGAGAATTAAAGTTGGAACTTTGAGCAAACATTAAAGCTAGTAGGTCAGCGGATGTCTCATGGCATGGGGAAAATAAGATAGCTTTCGAATCTTCACTATGTTTACTATTTCTTTATTCTTCTTCATCCTATCATCCTAGATTCAAATCGATACAGTATCGATTTGAATCTCAATGCAGATGACGTCGATGCATCTTTTGCTAATCTTTTAAGATTAGTGCGCTTGAAAATGCCAGTTCTGCTGGCGAAATACGTATCGCGTAATTATTTATTTAATTGCCGATGTGTGTAAAGGGGTGAAACCTTCTTTGGACTTAATCACAAGCCACAGTGTTTAGTTCAGTGCTTTAGCTTCTTCATCCTGTTCAGGACCTCTAGATTAGTGACATGGTCCATCCAGCTTTCGTTCTTTATTTATTTTTCTTTGCACCAAACACTAATCTGTACTATGGTTGCCAAATTGAGTCTCCAGACTCTTCTGCTGCACTTATAGTTTTGTTGTTTCTTTTACTTTCAATTCAGAGCAGCTGAACGTTTGAATGGTTGCCATAATCAGTTATAATGATTTTCTGTCTTAAATTGTTCTTTGCATTACTTTCTTCGAGGTTTTGTCTCTGGTATGATTGATATACTGTGTTACCAGCATTTCTGTATTTACTATTATTTCTCTTCCATTTTCACTAGTCAACAGTTTCAGTTCTGTTCTTTTTCTTGGTTTACTATTTCCGTTTAACAGATGTTAGCAATCATTTGGCTATCATTATTTTATTTACAGCTTTTCTGAAAATGCTGACTTGTCTCTTCGAACCATTGTCTTAAGTTTCTCATGACATGGCCAAAATAAGAGAGCTTTCAAATCTCCAGTGTGTTTACAATTTCTTTATCCTCCTTCATCCTGTTCAGGACCTCTACGTTAGTGACATGGTCCATCCAGCTTATTCTCAGCATGCCTCTGTAAGACAAGCTTTCGAAATCTTCACCGTATTGACAATTTCTTTATCCCTTCTTCATCTTGTTCAGGACCTCTGCGTTAATGACATGATCCATCCAGCTTATTCTCAGCATGCCTCTCTATGACCACATTTCAAATGCTTCAAGCAGCTTCAAGGTATCCTCTGTTAGGGTCAATGATTCCACTTCATGTAAGAGAACAGAAAAGACATAAGACTGGACCATTCTCATTCCTAAGATCAATATTTAGTTTATGTCCATATGGAATCTTTTTCATCCTTACAAAGGCAGCCCTAGCTTACTCAATTCTTGATTTTATTTCTATCGCGTTGTCCCAATTTTTATTTAGAAGCTATCCCAAATACTTTATTTTCTGTACCCTTTCTAATTTCTTTGGACCAATCCAGAGTTCTCCTCGTGGGTTCGGTTGCTTATTCACGATCATGAGTTTGGTCTTCTTAATGTTAAGTGAAAGGCCATACTGGCTACATAAACGAACTACTTGATTAAGGTTTCTTTAAAGTTCTTCAACACTATGTGCAAGAAGAACAGAGTCGCCTGCATATCTAAGATTATTCAATGCTATATCGTTTATTTCTCACTCCCTCTCTGGTCTCCCCTATGAGCTCTTGAAATATTTTCTTCGAGTTGAACAGAAGCGGCGACAGAATTCAAACTTGCCGTACTCCTCTTTTGATTGGAATACATTCAGTTAAACTGTTTTCTGCTCTCAAAGTTGCTTTTTTTGTTGCCAGTAGAGGTTAGCGATGAAACTCAGGTTCTTAACATCTATTTCAGTCCTGTTATGGTAGCTATATTGAGCTACCAAGTCGTTTTGTTATTCCTTCCCCTTCTCTGCAGTTTTTACTTTGGAGTGGTTGTCATATTGAGTTACCATACTATTTTGTCCTTGATTGTTTTTCATGTCATACCTTCTTTCCAGAAGTTTTTCCTCTGTTACCTTTAACATATGTTCTTCTGTATTGTGTTTTTTCTTCTATGTTCACTTTGAGAAAAGTTTAATTGCTGCTAGAGCTAATATATCGAGTTATTAAATTTTTTCACCATTACGTCCCCTTCCCTGCAGAAATGTTGCTCTTGAAAGGGTTGTTATATTGAATTACCAAGATCTTTTATCTTGAATTGTTGCATCATACCTCCCTTCTAGAATTTTGCCTTTAGTATGGTAATTCTGGTGTGGTAACTCTGGTATGGTAACTCTGGTGTGGTAAGTCTGATATAGTAACTCTGATATGGTAAGCCTGGTATGGTTGATATACAAACTAACCGTACTCTTCTATCTTGATCTTCATTCCTCCTTCCTTGTAGAAGACTTTCGCTTTTGATACAAATATTGGCCATCTTCGTTTTGGTTGCCAACGGTGCGATGGTGGGCGAAATATCGTAAGCATTCACTGACACTGTTAATCTCGTGACTGTGATTACCCTCAAGATAATCACAGTACAAAAAATTGAAAACTTTTCAAACGTAATAACTTTTGAAATGTAGTTACACAATTTGTCAATCTCAAGCGTTAGATCTGGAATATTCGGTGGTCGGCCACTCTAGCGATTAAGTTCGAGTTGAAATTGGTAGACGATTTAAGGGCATGACTCTGTGACTTTACGGTGCCGCGACCGCACAGCCGATGGCATGGAACAGGAAGTGAAATAAATTGAGTTTTGTGAACGTGTGTGCGTAGGTGGGCTCGACTTGATCAATATACGTTTTCTCTTTAATTGTTTGCATCTTGAAAAAATGAGCAAACACGGCAGATGTCGGTATTGTTGCTCGAGAGATTACTTCTTGTAAATTCGCTTTAGCGCAGTCGAGCCTTCATACAATTGCGCAATGTTTCATTATTCATTAGACGAAGGAAATTGATTATTCATTTGTTATACTGTCTATATGACTGAGCGGTTAAATGTTACTCATGTGCATTTCGACGAGAAATCTTCGTCGGTACTAGGAAGCGAGTTGGCGCGTAATTCGTAATTACCTGTGGATAATCGAATGGGACGTGGTACGGGGGAAACTGGAACATGGGCTGGTGGTATACTCCGGTGGATGTGCTCGGTCCGGGATCGAAACTTGCGTAATGCATCCCAGGGGTACCGCCGCTCGTCGAGTACAAAGGGGCACTTTCCGACCATGACGAACTGGTCGTATTAACCGTACTATTTGTCGTGTTGTTTCCACTGTACATCTTCCCTAATTATATGCATTTATAAAATTGGTACCTTGCCCTATAAATCATTCTATAAAAAAAAATACAAACTTGTCGCTGCTTCTTTTTAAATCGTGTTATTTTCCTATTAGTTTGTTTCGTAATTGGGGCTATTTAGCTGAAGTTCATAAAAAATAGATATTAAGCTGCGAACTTCTAGGAAAAAAAAGCTTTGTTATGAATTAGAAGAGCTCGTTTAGCATATCCTATGAGTCAAATGGTCATTTTATAATTTTTGTCGGCACAATTTTTTTCTTGATGTAATACGCAGCACAGTATAAAACTTGGTTTCTAATTATTTATATTTTTCAGGTAATTTGATTTTAAATTTCGAAACATATATTTTTTACCTAACGTTTTGCTTATTCTAATAGTAATTTTACTCGATTCTTGGCTTGTCTAAAGTCAAGTAATACCCACGAGTTGTCTCAGATGATCTAGATTTTAGCATTTCGCTGACTTTAAGGTATTCCCATGTAGGGGTGCAATATAGTTAAAAAAAAACAGCGATATTTGAACATCGATATTTTTTTCAATGAAACATCGATGTCTCAAACATCGTCGGTAACTATACATTCGACGTTTTTTGATGTTTTTTAAATATTTAATTGTGAGTTTAAAAAGTCTAAATTAAGAAAGTGTAGAAAGGACAGTAATTTAAATGGATTTTTTTTAGAATTTCCGAGGTGAAACTTAAAATTTCGACTCTAATCTTGAAAATTCGACTTTTTTTTTTCGAAATTTCGCCTTTACGTAATTTCGACTTTTTTCTAGAAATCTTGAGATATAAGTCAAAATTTTGACTTAAATCTAGAACTTTGGACTATAAGTAATAAGTAGTGTGTGTTCAGCTAGTTTAATTAGCAAAATTTCGACTTTTTTCTCGAAATTTCTAGTTTAAAGTCGAAAATAAAGTTGAAATTTTGACTTTAATCTCGGAATTTCTGGAAAAAGTCGATATTTCAGAATTTTAGTCGACACTTCGAAAAAAAATTCGAAAATTCGCCAAAAAATCTCAAGTTTATAATTTTATTTGCAAATTAATGATCTTTCTGCGCCCAATTTATTTAATTACTTGTTATCAAGTAATTATTTTCCTTCCGAATTTGAACCTATATATTTTTTATTTACTTTTTTCTTCCAAATTTTGATTTAAAACACAAAATCTACGTTCTATGAAGCCGAAAATTACGTTAGAAGATTAAAATTTTCAAAAATATTAGACATTTTGCGACTTACATCCTTACGTTGGAGAAAAACTTCAACATTTAAAAATTAAACTCAAAATTTTAAAATTTTCCATAAAAAATGCTCAAATATTAGATAAAAATTCAAGGTTAATTCTCCGGATTTGAAGAAAAAACCTGAAATTTCGGAAAAAACCAAAATTTATAAAAATAAAATTTGCTTTACTACAAAATTTTCGAATTTTGAAAAAAAAGAAAGTTTTAAAAAATTCTGACATTTTTAAAATTTGCTTATTTTTAAAATTCCAAAATTTTGTAGCCAGATTTTGAAAATGAACTTAAAAGTTTAAGGATTTTTTAAAAAAGGTTTCAATTTCGAGAAATGTTGAAATTTTCATAAGAAAATAAAATTTTTAAGAATCATCTAGTTTTTCAAAAACAGAGGCAATATAACCCTTTTTAAAAAAGGCAGACAAAATTTTGTAAAAATGCTAAACTTTAAAAAAGTCGGAATAAAAAAAAAGCGAATCGAATTTTAAAAATTTTTGAAGTCGCACTAATTTAAAAAAAAATTTAAAAGAATTCAAAATGTTTAAAAAACCCAAATTTTAATTTAATTCTTTTTAAAAAAGCCAAATTTTTGACAGACCAATTTTAAATCTAAATTTTAATAGTCAAAAGTCAGAAAAATGTCGACATGTTCATAAAAAGTTAAAATTTCTAATAAAAAGATTTTTTAAAGTGTGGAAATTCTGAAAGAATAGTAAAAAATCTCAAACCAAAATTATGAAAGAAATTTGAAAATATCCAGTTTTAAAAAAAAATGCAAAATATTTGAAGTCGTTTGAAGATAAATCGTAATTTTGACCAAAGTAAAGATTTTCAAAAAAGGACGAAATTTTAAAAAAAGTCAATACTCGGGAAAAAAATCTTGAAAAAAGTCATAATATTCAAGATAATTGAAAAATTTCAAAAGATGCTCAAATTTTTAAGAAAAATTCAAATTATTTTATTAAAAAACGAGATTTTCAAAAAGGTCAAACTTTTTAAAAAATTTAATTTAAAAAACTGTAATTCTTAAGAAGAAAGGATTTAAAGAAAAATAAAAATTTTAAGAAATAGCCAAAAACTTCAAAAATAGCTGAGATTTAAAAAAAAAAATGTCGTGATTTGATAAAATCTGAATTTTTAAAAAAGTTGAAATTTCAAAATAAAGTCAGAATTAAAGAAAAATAATCGACCAATAAAAAAACATCGAGATTTTTAACAAAAGTTCTAAATTTCGAAAATTACAAATTTTTGATTTTTACAACATAGAGGTTTTTAAAATGTCGATATTTTTAAAAAGTCACAAACAACTTTTAGGAAAAATTCAAATTTTTTTATTAAAAAACGAAATTTTCAAAAAGGTCAAATTTTTCAAAAAGTCGTTCTAATTTAATTTAAAAAATTGTAATTCTGAAAAGGTAAGAATTTAAAGAAAAATCAAAATTTTGAGAAATAGCCTAAGAGTTCAAATATAGCTGAGATTTTAAAAAATATTGTGATTTGATAACATCTAAATTTTCAAAAAAGTTAAAATTTCAAAATAAAGTCAGAATTAAAGAAAATAATCGACAATTAAAAAACATCGAGATTTTTAACAAAAATTCTAAATTTCGAAAATTACAAATTTTTGATTTTTACAACATAGAGGTTTTTAAAATGTCGATATTTTTAAATAGTCACAAACAACTTTTAAGAAAAATTCAATTTTTTTTATTAAAAAAGGAAATTTTCAAAAAGGTCAAATTTTTCAAAAAGTCGTTCTAATTTAATTTAAAAAATTGTAATTCTGAAAAGGTAAGGATTTAAAGAAAAATCAAAATTTTGAGAAATAGCCTAAGAGTTCAAATATAGCTGAGATTTTAAAAAATATTGTGATTTGATAAAATCTAAATTTTCAAAAAAGTTGAAATTTCAAAATAAAGTCAGAATTAAAGAAAATAATCGACAATTAAAAAACATCGAGATTTTTAACAAAAATTCTAAATTTTGAAAATTACAAATTTTTGATTTTTAAAACGTGGAGATTTTTAAAATGTCGATATTTTTTAAAAGCCACAACCAACTTTTAGGAAAAATTCAAATTATTTTATTAAAAAACGAAATTTTCAAAGAGGTCAAACTTTTTAAAAGGTCGTTCTTATTTAATTTAAAAAATTGTAATTCTGAAAAAGGAAGGATTTAAAGAAAAATCAAAATTTTGAGAAATAGCCTAAGAGTTCAAATATAGCTCAGATTTTAAAAAATATTGTGATTTGATAAAATCTAAATTTTCAAAAAAGTTGAAATTTCAAAATAAAGTCAGAATTAAAGAAAAATAATCGACCAATTCAAAAACATCGAAATTTTTAACAAAAATTCTAAATTTCGAAAATTACAAATTTTTGATTTTTACAACATAGAGGTTTTTAAAATGTCGATATTTTCAAAAGTCACAAACAACTTTTAAGAAAAATTCAAATTTTTTTATTAAAAAAGGAAATTTTCAAAAAGGTCAAATTTTTCAAAAAGTCGTTTTAATTTAATTTAAAAAATTGTAATTCTGAAAAGGTAAGGATTTAAAGAAAAATCAAAATTTTGAGAAATAGCCTAAGAGTTCAAATATAGCTGAGATTTTAAAAAATATTGTGATTTGATAACATCTAAATTTTCAAAAAAGTTGAAAGTTCAAAATAAAGTAAGAATTAAAGAAAATAATCAACAATTAAAAAACATCGAAATTTTTAACAAAAATTCTAAATTTCGAAAATTTACAAATTTTTGATTTTTACAACATAGAGGTTTTTAAAATGTCGATATTTTTAAAAAGCCACAAACAACTTTTAAAAACAAATTGATATTTTCAAGATATTAAATGTCGAATTGTTGAAATTTTCATAAAAAATTGAAATTTTCAAAAAAATCCAGATTTTTAACAAAAAAATAATCGAAATTTCGAAAGAATTTGAGCTTTTAAAAAAAGTCAAGACTAGATTTTTGAATCTTGAAAATTTTCAGAGTCCTAACTAATTTCCAAAAAAAGACAAAATTTTGACAATTCAAAATTTTTAAAAAAGAATTCAAAATAAAATAAAAACGAAATTCTCAAAAGTTCGAAATGTTCGAAAAAATCGAAATTTTGAAAAGCAGATGAATTCTGAGGAAATATCGACATTTTGATAAAAAGTTCAAAATTTTTAAAAAAATATTGGGCTTTTCAAAAAAGTGAATATTTTGCAAAATTTGAATTTTCTAAAAAAAGCGTTTTGTGCAGAAGATTACCTTTTGAAGGTTAAAATTGTCAAACAAGGTAGATATTTCGAAATTACAGACATACACTGCAAAAAAACTTCAACATTAATAGTTAAACTCAAATATTTAATTAAATTAAATTCTCTTTAAAAAAGTCCAATTTTTGACAGACCAATTTTAAATCTAAATTTTAATAGTCGAAATTCAGAAAAATATCGAGATGTTCATAAAAAGTCAAAATTTCTAGTAAAAAGATTTCTAAAGGCGTGGAAATTCTGAAAGAATAGTAAAAAATTTCAAAGCAAAATTATGAAAGAAATTTGAAAAAATCCAGTTTTCACAAAAAATGCGAAATTTTTGAAGACATTTGAAGATAAATCGTAATTTTGACCAAAGTAAAGATTTTTAAAAAAGGAATACATTTTGAAAAAAGACTTATATTTGAAAGGGGCAAAATTTTGAAAAAAGTCATATTGTTCAAGATAATTAATTGATTGATCAATTGATTTCAAAAAATGCTGAAATGACTAGATTTTCAAAAAGGGACAACATTTTGAAAATTCAAAATTTTCAAAAGAATTCAAACTATTTTAAGAACAAAATTCTCAAAAAATTCAAAATTTTCGAAAAAATCGAAATTTTGAAAAGCAGATGAATTCTTAGAAAATATTGACATTTGAATAAAAAGTTCAATTTTTAATCAAAAGTTGAGCTTTCCAAAAAAGTGGATATTTTGCAAAATTTGAATTTTGTAAAACAAAAAATTTCCAAATGTTCGGAAAAATCGAAATTTTAAAAAGCAGATGAATTCTGAGAAAATATCGACATTTTTATAAAAAGTTCAAATTTTCAATAAAAAATTGAACATATCAAAAAAGTGGATATTTTGCAAAATTTGAATTTTGTAAAAAAAGCGTTTTGACCTTCTGCTCAAAACAAAAATACATTTGAAGTTTAAAATTTTCGAACAAGGTAGATATTTCGAAATTACAGACATACACTGCAAAAAAACTTCAACATTAAAAGTTAAACTCAATTATTTAATTAAATTAAATTCTTTTTGAAAAAGTCTAATTTTTGACAAACCAATTTTAAATCTAAATTTTAATAGTCAAAATTCAGAAAAATATCGACATGTTCATAAAAAGTCAAAATTTCTAGTAAAAAGATTTCTAAAGGTGTGGAAATTCTGAAAGAATAGTAAAAAATTTCAAAGCAAAATTATGAAAGAAATAAGAAAAAATCCAGTTTTCACAAAAAATGCGAAATTTTTGAAGACATTTGAAGATAAATGGTAATTTTGACTAAAGTAAAGATTTTTAAAAAAGGAGGAAATTTTGAAAAATGCCTATATTTGAAAGGGGAAAAATTTCGAAAAAAGTAATATTGTTCAAGATAATTAAAAAATTTCAAAAGATACTGAAATGACTAGATTTTCAAAAAGAGACAAAATTTTTGAAAATTCAAAATTCTTAAAAGAATTTAAACTATTTTAAGAACGAAATTCTCAAAAAATTCAAAATTTTCGAAAAAATCGAAATTTTGAAAAGCAGATGAATTCTTAGAAAATATTGACATTTTAATAAAAAGTTCAAATTTTCAATCAAAAGTTGAGATTTCCAAAAAAGTGGATATTTTGCAAAATTTGAATTTTGTAAAACAAAAAAATTCCAAAAATTCCAAAAAATCGAAATTTTAAAAAGCAGATGAATTCTGAGAAAATATCGATATATTTATAAAAAGTTCAAATTTTCAAGAAAAAATTGAGCTTTTCAAAAAAGGGGATATTTTGCAAAATTTGAATTTTGTAAAAAAGGCGTTTTGAGCTTCTGCTCAAAACAAAAATACATTTAAAGTTTAAAATTTTCGAACAAGGTAGATATTTCGAAATTACAGACATACACTGCAAAAAAACCTCAACATTAAAAGTTAAACTCAATTATTTAATTAATATTCTTCATGGTAGATCCTTATTGACCGGAAATATTATGTTTTTTTTAATTTATTTAACATTTCTTCGGCCCAGTTTGGAAATATTTAAATTTTTATGGTTTGTTGACAATTTTCTAAACAGTTTTTGAAATGCGACTACGTGATATTTAAATTTATTGAAAACGTCACTTCATGACAGTTTAATTAATAATTATTTAAACTCAAAATGTTCACAAACATTTATAAAAAAAGTTCGAATTTTCGATAAAAATTTAAAATTGAAGTCTGGATTAGGGGAAAAAATTTCCAAATTTCGAAAAAAGTAAAATGTATAAAAATAAAATTTGCTTTAATGCAAAATTTTAGGAAAGATTCACGGTTCCTTAGAAAATTTAAACTTAAAATATATGCAATTTTCAAATTTAAACATGGAGTTTTGGCAAAAATTTCTAATTTCTGCTTACTTGCTTGCTTTCTCAAAAACTGACAACTTCTTAAATATTCCACATTTGGGAATTAGGTTCGAAATTTCGAAAATACTGTGTCTGGTTTTAATTTGACATTTTTTTTAACTTAAGAACTGGTCTATTTTTAAAAATGTTTTTCTGAAATATTTCGACTTTTTTCTAGAGATCTTTGTTACCAAAGTTAGAAGTTCGTAAAAAGAAAATTTATGTAAAGAAAGTTGTCCTAAAGGAACTGAAAATTTTATAATCTAAACTAGAAATCTTTACAAAAATAAGAATTTTCTTTTGCCTCAAAATTTAAAATAATAAATATTAAATACATGATAAACAACTGTAAATTTAAAATCGAAATTAAAAAAAATCTGTTTCTGTTTTCGAATTTGCAAATACTTACAATCTTTTTTAAAAACTTACATTTTTCGTTTTAAAACTTGGGTTTTTTATAGATTGCATAGAAAAAATATCTAAACTATGAATTTTCAGATAATTGCAATAGCTTCGGGCATTATAAATTTGGGATCAATTTGTTAAATATACGCTGCTGCCACCGGGCTGACTAGTTACAAAATTGTATGGTCGTTTATCCCATCAATTCTATGCAACAGATGACACTAATTCTGTCACGATGCCATACATCAATTTTTCAAACATCGTTTATAAACTGAACGATGTATCGATATTTTTTTTTTGCTTTAGCATCGATGTTGAAACATCGATGTTTACAAACGATATATCGATGTTTTCAAAACATTGAACCATCGTTTGCATGCTATACAGGGTGGACCATAAGTAATGGTACATATAGCAAGAGTAGATTTTTTGTATAAAAATAACGTGATTTAGCCACATTTACCTTTACTAAAAGTTGATATTAACAGAGATACAGGGTGTTAAAGTTGAAAAAAAAATTGTGATTTTTCGCATAACTAATAAACACATTTCACTATAGATAAGAAATTTGGTATAGGGGGGTTTCTTTGGTCGAAAAATTTCTAATTTGCTAACAGATTGTCAGTAAATCATAGGGGGCGCCACCTGTACTACCTTGTATTATTTTAAAGCACCATAACTTGTTTGTGCCTTCATGTACATTTATTTTAAATATATATTTTTATTTACCTACATTTTTTACTTAAAAAAGGTATACTTTCTAAGTGTTGATACAAGCAACCGTTTTCAAGATATTTGCCTTCAAAGTTTGCCGTACGTTTACTTTAAAATTTATGTAAATGTGAATTTTTCGCAGTAAATTTCAAAACAAAAGTAATAAAACTGACTCTAAAATAGTTCATACTAAATATTGCTCTACTGACATTATTATTAAACATATTTTTTGAATTTCTATAGCAAATTTAATTAAAATACCAAAACAATATTTATTTTGAAAAGTAAGTATGTGGGAAATGACCTTTTTCATGAAAAGGGATTGTACACAATTAAAAATCTAGCTGTCTTTTATTAAAACTCATCTCCAAGTATCTGCTTTGACCATCCAGACTATTAAAATTTTCTTGTGCGGACTCAGAGATCATATCTTACATCTCCATGTTAGAAAATAAATTACGTCTTAATTTTTTGGATTTTCTTTACTAAGATTTTCAAAATTTAGGTAATAATATTATCAGCAAAGTAATATTTGACATAAATTAGTTTTAAAGCTGTCTTGTGATTACTTTTTTTCAAGCCTACTTCGACAATTTAATATCTTAGTAATTTAAAACCAACGTCAAGTTAAAGGCAAATAAATATCTTGGAAACGGTGGCTCGTATCAACTTTGAGAAACTACACTTTTTTTGCGTAAAAAATATGGGGAAATAAAATAATCCATTTAAAATTAATCCACAAAAAAGTTATGATGATTTGGAGATATGCGGGATAGCGCAGGTAGCGCCCCCTATCAGCTATTGGCAATATGTTAGCAAATTAGAGTTTGTCGACTCTTTGTGAACCTTTGTGCCAAATTTGGTGCCATATTACAATTCATTACAAAATTATACGAAAAAATCGAAATATTTCAACTTTGACACCTTGTATCTTTGTTAATATCAACTTTTGGTAAAAGATAAATGTAGATAAATCACATTATTTTTATTTGAAAAATCCACCATTGCTTTGTGTACCCTTTCTTATGGTCCACCTGTATAACAGAGCACAATCTAAACCAACATTCACATTAATTTTTTTTTCTTCTCTTTATTCTCGGTCGGTCAAAGTAAATCCCTTAATAGTCAATTACGAGAAGGTTTAGCAGAATAATTACGGCAAATATAAAATACCACTTATAATTGCATATAATTATATTGCATTTGAGATAGGTAATATTTAGGAATGGCTTTTTATGCGTTTGACACACTTTTAGCGATTATTTTAAAGGCACTGGCATTTTACATTCACTTTATATCCATAATGGTTTTAGAAAACTTCACATCACCGGCGATAAAAATTCGACACTTTTTCATGACGACGGTGGCGCGCCACGGCGTAGGTTTTTAAAAAATGGCGGTTTCTCTTTTCGCCAACGGAGTTTCGGGTCGCACGACAGTTGACAGTAGACTAAACTGCAATTTAAATAAGTCCCATATTTATAATTAATAATTATAAATTGAACAGTACATATAAATCAACTTTTGTTTTATTTAGTCTTTACGCAAAATTGGTGCTTATAGAAATTCAACTTTAGTATGTTAAATACGAAAATTGGAATTATTTAATTCGTTGCCGGTCGAACGAAGGAGCGGTGGCTGGTTCTAATGATTGTAGTTTATCGTTTATTTGGTCGATTGTAATTAGGTCAATTTATTTACAAGATAGCAAGTGCAACAGCAAAAATTAAAAAATCCGATGATTGTAATGCATTTGAAGTGAGATAATGACGTTTTGTAAGAGAGCGTGAATGATGTCTGAGAATTATATTTTCCTTTTGATCGGACCGTGACGTTTCCGGGTGATGAGGCGAGAAACCAGACGAAAAATATGCTTACGTTGGAACGATGACGAAAACGATGGAACGAACCTTTAAACGTCAGTGTAACGTCACTTTTTTGCTATCAGTCTGTTCTTCGTACGGTGATCCACCACGTCATTACCTATCATGACTAAGACATCACGAGGAGAAAAATAAATAATATATACATTAATTTTTATCAAAGCCATCTATGATTTTTTTACTTGTATCTTAGTGTTCAAAGAGCCATTTGTAATAATCCGACGAATATCTGCTTAACCGTTAAAAATTTCGAAATATTTGTAGGTACAAAAAATGTTCATTTTTTAATTTTGTATCTCACAGAAAAAAATATACAGGGTGTTCCATTTGAAAAAACGAAGAAAAATTGCTTTATATTTTAGCCAATTTGGCATTGAATTTTGGACACCCTGTACAAGTTAGGCTTAAGATATTCATAGCAAAGTAACTAAAGACCCACTACAGTAAACACCTAGCGTAGTTTTGATTTTGGGACGTTTTTGTATTTTTAATGAATTTTTAAAGAAAATGTTGCAAAATATGTTTTTCTCTTTATTTATTTATTACTTTGGAACTATCTAACCAAATTTAACAATATCTTAGAAATATGTAAAGTTGTCAGAAAGTAATCCAAAAATGTAAAAAAATACGGGAGTTCCATTTAAAAAAATTCAGCCTCAGCGGCTCACACTTTTTGGAGATACCCTATACATGTGACTATATTTTCCTGTACAGAGTTAAGGTCTACATGTAAACGGAATTCCTAACTTCTTTATTATGGGACCTATAGATGCCCGACGCACTGTTGCGGGACACCGTATATATATATATATATATATATGTACAAATAATTTTTTTTAAAGCAGAGGTCGTCAAATTACCAACTTTCCCTCTACGGAGACCATCCACAACATAAACTTTTAGGTTTTATCAGTAGAGAGATGAACAATAAATATAAGTGTCTCCTTTTATCAAACTTCGACAATAAAGATTTTGAGAAAAAAAAACATTATTTTTACTAGTTCATCAGTGATGAATCATCACCATTTCCGAAATCTAACTTTTTTCGCCAACTTTCAAACATATCGGAACATGATGTACTTCTTCTCGGATTGGACCGTGCCAAAGAACTACTAAAAGAGAACACTTTTAGTAGGTCTTTGACACGGTCCAATCCCGGAAGAAGTATATCCTGTACTGACTCTGGCCGTGGAAGCCTTCGTTATCATTTTAAACATATCCCCTTTGCGAGTGGATTCAACTTAAAAAAAAACCTCCAAAGTCAGACTTATATAATTCAAATTATCGACTTTATTTTCCAAAATTTTAGAACCTTGCATTTTGATTCCATTTTCTGGCATTAAACTAAAAATTTTGAAAAAAATATTTAAATATTTCAAAAATTTTAGAGCTTTTTATCCCAAGAAGAATTCTTAACTTTGACCTTCACATTTCAATTGTAAACGACGATAGAGATTTGCAGACACAGTTTTTTAGAGATCATCTTTACGATATAAATTTTCACATCTCCAAATCTTGAGAAGAATCTTTTTTGGAAAATATGTAGTTTTTCTAAAAATTTCAGCTTTAATATCATAAAATTTGTATTTTTCACTTTAATTTCCACATTTTTCAATACACCATTTATTCCACTTTATTGTAATATATTGGGTTTAAACATAAAAATTAGTGATGAAGGGATAAAAAAATTTGAAATTTTTTGAAAAGCCTTAATTTTTTTGAAATTTTGCATTTTCTTTGGAAATTTTCCATTTCAATTCCTAAGACTCGACACTTTCACATTTTTCTAAAAAAATTGTTGTTTTTGAATAAAATCCTTAGTTTCAAATTGTCGCACTTTTTCAATTTTTAATTTTGGAAAAGAATCCGAATTAAAAAAAATCGAAAATTTGAAAAATCCAAATTTTCAAAACAAGGCAAAAGTCTAAATATTGAGGACAAACCAAAATTATCAGAAAAATTGAAATTTGCAAAAATGGCGAAATCTTTGAAAAGTTATAAGTTTGGAGAAATTAAAATTTTCAAAAAGTGGGATATTTTTAAAAGTTGAAAATTTGAAAAATCAATATTTGCAACAATAGGCGAAAATCTAAATATTAAAGAAAAAACTAAAATTACCAAAACAATTGACAATTGAAAAAGTGACGAAATTTTATAAATAAACATTTTCAAAAAAATCAAAATTTTGGATAGATGAAATTTTGAACAAAGTCGAAAATTTTAATTGGAAATTTTATCAGAACAAATAAATATTTGCTGAGATAATAAGCCTTGTATATACGAATATATACAAGTTTATCACGATGTAATTGAAATCTAATTTCATTAGAATCTAATGAAAACTAGATTGCAATTGCAAAGTTCACGTAGATGAGGCAAAGCTTGTATCACGGGTTGCATCGCAACATCCATAGATACAAACAACTTCGGCGTTACTTTACTTTCATCTAGTTTTGACAAATGACCAATTACAGAAATGGTCATTTGTCAAATAAATATTTGAAAAATTTTTAAAATTCGTAAAAAAGTCTAGATTCCTAAACTTCCTAAACTAAAAATAGGTCAACATTTTGAAAGGTTGCGCCAAAAAATGGCGAGATTTTCAGAAGAATAGCAGGACATTTTTAAAAAAGGCTAGTTTGAAAAATTCGTCATTCGAAATTTAAAAAAATCTTAAGTGTGCAACAATTAGCGTTTTGGAAAATAATGGATAAAAAAAAATTCACTTTAATTCCTAAGATTAGAAACGAAATTGTCAAAGTTTTCTAAAAAATTTGTTGTTTTTGAATAAAATCTCCAGGCTCCTTACCAATTTTCAAGTTTGGAAAAAAATCTGAATTAAAAAAATCGAAAATTTGAAGTATCAAAATTTTCAAAAAAGGCAACAGACTAAATATTGAAGAAAAACCAGAGTTATCAGAAAAATTAGAATTTGCAAAAATGATCAAACTTGTTGTAATTTTCAAAAAAAAGTTGTAATTTTGGAGAAATCAACATTTTTAAAAAATGTTTTTTTAATATTTTGGCTTCAAGTCAAAATTTGGACTTTATTTCAAATCTGTTTTCAAAATTTCGCCTTTCTTCGAAATTCGAATTTCTCTTGAAAATTTCGACTTTTTTAAAAATTTCTGCTTTTCTGAGAATTGCGATTTTTTTTTGAAAATCTCGACATTCCAAAACTTAAATTTTCGAAAATTCCTACTTTTGAAGATGACACTTGTTTGATAATTTCGTATTTTTTTTCAACTTTTTCATCCCCTTTAAATTATTACTTTGTTTGAAAATGTCGCTGAACATTTTTAAAAATTTTGACTTTCTTAGAATTTTCGATTTTTTTTAAAGTGCAATTTTTTCAGAATGTGATTTTTTTACTAATTATGTATTTGAAATTTTGTTAAGTTACTTTTGAACTTTTTCAGAAGAATAGCAGGAAATTTTCAAAAAAAGGCTACATCAAAAAAGTCTCTCCATTTAAAATTAAAAAAAAAATCTAAAGTGCAAAACTTAGCATTTTGGAAAATAATGGATACAAAAAATTTTTCACTTTAATTCCTAAGATTAGAAACGAAAGTTTCATAGTTTTCTAAAAAATTTGTTGTTTTTGAATAAAATCTCCAGGCTCCTTACCAATTTTCAAGTTTGGAAAAAAATCTAATTAAAAAAATCGAAAATTTGAAGTATCAAAACTTTCAAAAAAGGCAACAGACTAAATATTGAAGAAAAACCAGAGTTATCAGAAAAATTAGAATTTGCAAAAATGATCAAACTTGTTGTAATTTTCAAAAAAAAGTTGTAATTTTGGAGAAATCAACATTTTTAAAAAATGTTTTTTTAATATTTTGGCTTCAAGTCAAAATTTGGACTTTATTTCAAATCTGTTTTCAAAATTTCGCCTTTCTTCGAAATTTATAACTTTTTTTTTGAAAATTTTGACCCTTGCAAGGTTTCGACTTCTTTGAAAATTTCGACTCTTGAAAATTTCGAGTTGAAAATTTCGACTTTATTGAAAATTTCTGCTTTTCTGAAAATTGCGATTTTTTTTTAAAAATCTTGACATTCCAAAACTTAAACTTTCGAAAATTCCTACTTTTCAAATCTGTCTTCAAAATTTCGACTTTCTTTGAAGTTTATATACCTCTCTTTAAAATTAAAATTTTGTACCTTGAAAGTTTCGACTGTTTTGAAAATTTCGACTCTTGAAAATTTCCACTTTTTTGAAAATTTCTGCATTTCTGAAAATTGCCATTTTTTTAAAAAAATCTTGACATTTCAAAATATAAATTTTCGAAAATGCCTACTTTTTTGAAAATGACACTTGTTTGATAATTTTGAATTTTTTTTTTCAACTTTTTCATCCCTTTTTAATTATTACTTTGTTTGAAAATGTCACTGAACATTTTTAAAAATTTTGACTTTTTTAGAATTTTCGATTTTTTTTAAAGTGCAACTTTTTCAGAATCTGATTTTTTTACTAGTTATTTATTTAAAATTTAGTTAAGTTACTTTTACACTTTTCCAGAAGAATAGCAGGAAATTTTCAAAAAAAGCTACATTAAAAAATTCTCCATTCGAAATTTAAAAAAAATCTAAAGTGTGCAAAAATTAGCATTTTGGAAAATAATGGATACAAAAAAATTTTCACTTTAATTCCTAAGATTAGAAATGAAATTTTCATAGTTTTCTAAAAAATTTGTTTTTGAATAAAATTTTCAGTCTCGAATTGTCGCTCTTTACCAATTTTCAATTTTGGAAAAAATCTGAATTAAAAAAATCAAAAATTTGAAATATCAAAATTTTCAAAAAAAGGCAAAAGACTAAATATTGAAAAAAAACCAAAGTTATCTGAAAAATTGAAATTTGCAAAAATGATGAAACTTTTAAAAAGTTATTCTTCATGGTAGACCCTTATTGACCGGAAGTGTTATGTTTTTTTCAATTTATTTAACATTTCTTCGGCCCAGTTTTTTTGAAAAGTTGTAATTTTGGAGAAATCAACATTCTTAAAAAAGTGGATTTTCTTAAATATTTTGGCTTCATGTTAAAATTTGGACTTTATTTCAAATCTGTTTTCAAAAATTTTGACTTTCTTCGAAACTTATATAACTTCATTTAAAAATGTTGACCCTTGAAAGTGTCAACTTTTTTGAAAATTTCGACTCTTGAAATATTTCGACTTTTTTGAAAATTTCTGCATTTCTGAAAATCGCGATTTTTTTTTTAAATCTTGACATTTCAAAATTTCAATTTTCGAAAATTCCTACTTTTTTGAAAATGACACTTGTTTGATAATTTCGTATTTTTTTTTTCAACTTTTTCATCCCCTTTAAATTATTACTATGTTTAAAAATGTCGCTAAACATTTTTAAAAATTTTGACTTTGTTAGAATTTTCGATTTTTTTTAAAGTGCAACTTTTTTCAGAATGTGATTTTTTTACTAGTTATTTATTTGAAATTTAGTAAAGTTACTTTTGAACTTTTTCAGAAGAATAGCAGGAAATTTTCGATAAAAAGGCCACATCAGAAAAGTCTCCATTTGAAATTAAAAAAAAATCTAAAGTGCAAAATTAGCATTTGGGAAAATAATGGATACAAAAAATTTTTCACTTTAATTCCTAAGATTAGAAACAAAATTTTCATAGTTTTCTAAAAAAGTTGTTGTTTTTAAATAAAATCTCCAGGCTCCTTACCAATTTTCAAGTTTGGAATAAAATCTGAATTAAAAAAATCGAAAATTTGAAGTATCAAAATTTTGAAAAAAGGCAACAGACTAAATATTGAAGAAAAACCAGAGTTATCAGAAAAATTAGAATTTGAAAAAATCTCCAGTCTCGAAATGTCGCTCTTTACCAGTTTTCAATTTTGGAAAAAATCTGAATTAAAAAAATCAAAAATTTGAAATATCAAAATTTTCAAAAAAAGGCGAAAGTCTAAAAATTAAAGAAAAACCAAAGTTATCAGAAAAATTGAAATTTGCAAAAATAATGAAACTTTTGAGAAGTTCTAATTTTGGAGAAATCAACTTTTTTTAAAAAGTGGATTTTTAAAAATATTTTGGCTTCATGTCAAAATTTGGACTTTATTTCAAATCTGTTTTCAAAATTTCGACTTTCTTCGAAATTTATAACTTTTTTTTTTGAAAATTTTGACTCTTGCAAGGTTTCGACCTTTTTGAAAATTTGGACTTAAAAATTTCGACTTGAAAATTTCAACTTTTTTTGAAAATTTCTGCATTTCTAAAAATTGCGATTTTTTTTTAAAAACCTCGACATTTCAAAACTTAACCTTTCGAAAATTCCTACTTTTAAGAAAATGACACTTGTTTGATAAATTCGTATTTTTTTCAACTTTTTAATCCCTTTTAAATTATTACTTTGTTTGAGAATGTCGCTGAACATTTTTAAAAATTTTGACCTCTTTAGAATTTACGTTTTTTTTAAAAGGCAATTTTTTTCAGAATCTGACTTTTTACCAGTCACTTATTTGAAATTTGATTGAGTTACTTCTGAAATGTTCGACATTTTCGTTAACTATTATTCGAAATTTTGAAGTTTCTCAAAAATTTCACCAATTTTTTAAATTATCGAATTATTTTGAAGATCTACATTTTTTTCAAATTGTCGACTTTTTGTTGGAAATTTCGGTATTTAAACAACTTAACTCTTCTCAAATCAAAATTTTAAATTGTTTAAAAAATATTTAATGTTTTATTTAAAAATCTACCACTCAAGACTTCGAAATTGTAATTTTTTAATGTTTTCTTGCCTTAAAATTTTGATTTTTAATAATTTTGGTAATTCATCAAGATCTAAACTCTTCAAAAATTTCGCCCCTTTTATCGATTTTTCTTGGCATTTTTTCAACATTTTGACCTTTTTAAAATTTTCACATTTTCAAAATTTTAACATTTTAAAAATTTTTGACTACTTTTTAAAATTCCAAATTGTTTTGTCATCATTACTCCAGAATTTATTAAATTTTATTTCGTTGAAGAAACTAACTTTCTAAAAAATGTTTATGTGTTCGAAAACCTTACGTTACAAAACTCCAACCTGTTTGCATAAACAAAACGTCAAAAATTGACACTAACACCTAAAGATTTACCCAAATAATTAACAAGCACAGTCTTGCCGTTTCCGCTGGTTTCCTTATAACAAACATTCGTAATAGACTGACTTTTTTATTTAAACGTTTGATAATACACCTTTTTTTTGGTGGAACGAACTGGTCCTTGGTTATTTTCAAAATTTGAAATACAATTGTCCCCTGAAACCAAGAGAGATTAAAAAACACAAAAAAGGTTGCAACCTTTGTTGTGTTTTTAAACCTTTCTTGGTTTCAGGGGACAAGATTTGTATTTCAATTTTTAATACACCCTTTGTTAAACATATTAAAAAACCTATTATAAAATAAATATAACATCGCAGGAAACATTGAAATTAATAAATAGAAGTTTTCACCAACATCAAATTACGTACTTCTCCAAATCAGAATTCAAAATTCGAGTGTTTGACACTAATCCATTAAGGTGATACAAATGTATGATTTCTGACGAAATAAATCAGTAATAATTGTGGACTATACAAACAGAACTCGATTAAGGAAATTAAACCAATAAAATTCAATCGTGGACAAAAACCACTGAAAATAAGCGAAAATAAAGACATAAATAACAGGGAAAACAGCAAGAAATTAAGAATGTACTAATTGAATGACTTTAATTCGTTTACTTGAATAGAAATCGACATATTAAAGAGCGATGTACAATAAATTTTACTGGAGAGATATGTTACCGTCCTTGTTTATCTCGTTTTAATTGTCCGGCGTGACAGAGAACATCATAAAGTGACATATGCTACAACAAGTCTCATTTGGAGTTGGTATTATTGGTACTATAAATTTCTAAGCAATGGGAAAAAAAGAAGTTGCTATTTTAATCACCTTGCATGTGTACTCGCGGGCACTAACGACAAAATTCTCAGTAACAGGCCTTGCAATTAAAATTTTTGTCGCTCGTTTGACTAGAGAGATGGAAATTAAAGTTTATGGAGTAGTTTATGCACACCGCTTTATTGAGTTAGTCCCAGTTTTTTGCTTTCTAAGATTAACAACTTCTGAAGCTTTTTTTTTTGTTTGGGAACCTTACCGGAAGAATTCATCACAAAGGATTTTTGAATGATTCATTAAATTCGCCAACAGTTTTTTTATTACTATGTCCATCTCCTTTAACGATTTTGTTTAAATAAATTATTTGAGGTGACCACTGACTGACAACTAAAAAATCAAATGTATGTTGATGAGAAACATCTTCAGGTGCTTTTTAACACTAGACAAAATACATAATAAGGTTCTACACGAGCATACAAGAGCAATGTGAAAAAAAAGTAAAGTAAAATTATCAGTAAAGTTTATTTAATATTTGACTGTTTTTTGGTGGAAGGGACTGGTCCTTGGTTATCTTCAAAAATTGAAATATAAATATTGTCTCCTGAAACCAACAAAGATTAAAAAACACAACAAAGGTTGCTCTAACGCGTTTCGATAGCCAAGCTATCATTATCTCAGTATCTCTCTTGGCTTGGCTAGAGCAACCTTTGTTGTGCTTTTTAATCTTTCTTGAGAGATACTGAGATGATGATAGCTTGGCTATCGAAACGCGTTAGAGAAACCTTTGTTGTGCTTTTTAATCTTTCTTGGTTTCAGAAGACAAGATTTGTATTTTAATTTTTGAAGATAACCAAGGACCAGTCCGCTCCACCAAAAAAAAAAACACTCAAATATTTCTTGGTTTCAGGGGATAAGATTTGGATTCCAATTATTTGACTATTTTTCAATTCTGTCACGGCCTGAATTTAAATGCAAACTTTTTCTACAGAAAAATAATAACTTGTCAGTATTTTAAAAAGTATATCTACGTTTTCGTGACAATCAACCATAAACTAACCTCTAACCTATGGTTTCTTAAGCTTTTAGTAGTCCAGAAACACTTTCAAAGTTTCACGAACTCTACTTTTATTTATTTTAATTTTTCTTTTCTAATTTTTCCGAAAGTTTCAAATTTTCTAGTAGTGTTAAGTTTCTTAAAGCTGATAACGCTTTTCCAAAATTTTGGCCTTTTAAAAAAAATGATCAAAAACCCTTCATTTTTTAAATGTCGACATTTCTTCAAAATTGAAAACATTTTCAAAATTTCAGATTCTTTTTCAAAACTTAAAGTTCATTAAAAGTATCGAATTTTGTAAAAAAATTTGAATTTCTTTTCAAAATATCACCATTTTTCGAAATTTTGGCTCTTTTGAGAATATTAACTTTCTTTCAAAATTAATAATAATTAAAAATTTTAATTTTTTATAAATTGCGCCTGTTTGCTAAAATATCGATTCATTTTGAAATGTTCGACTACTATGCAACATTTATAATTTTGCTGACAATTTCGTCATATTTCAAAATTTTCCAATTTTTTTTGAACATTTAAACTTTCTTTAAAATATCAATTTTTTTCAACATCTCCGTTCTGCCTTTATAAATACATTAGCTTTTTATAAAAAAAATTGACTCCTTAAAAAACCCGTTGACTGTTTTATCAATTTTTTGTTGCCAACCAAGTTTCCTCTGCTTTCACAATTTTAAACCTCTTGTTTTTGTAAAATCTTGAATTTTCTGATTAATCTGCTTTTCGAATATTTTCGAGTTAAAAAAATATTAGGAAAATTTCACTGAAAATTTCTGAATATTTTTCAGATTGGAAATATTTTTAAAATTTCAGACTCTTTTTCAGAATTTAAACTTCATTCAAAGTATCGACTTTTGTGGAAAACTTTGAATTTCGTTTCAAAATTTCGCCAATTTTCGAAATTTTGGCTCTTTTGAGAACATTAACTTTCTTTAAAAATAGATAATATTTAAAAATTTTAATTTCTTGTAAATTTGGACAGTTTATTAAAATGTCGATTCATTTTAACATTTTGGACTACTTTTCAAAATTTATAATTTTGCTGACAATTTCGTTATATTTCAAAATTTTCCAATTTTTTTGAACATTTGAACTTTTTTCAAAATATCAATTATTTTCAACATCTCCGTTCTTTCTTTGAAAATCCATTAGCTTTTAATAAAAAAGGTTGGCTCTTTAAAAAACTTCTTGACTGTTTTATTAATTTTTTGTTTGCAAAATTTGGATTAACCAAGTTTCCTCTGCTTTCAGAATTTTAAACCTCTTGTTTTTCTAAAATCTTAAATTTTCTGATTAATCTGCTTTTCGAAAATTTTTGAGTTAAAAAAATATTCAGAAAATTTCACTGAAAATTTCTGAATATTTTTCGAATTGGAAATATTTTTAAATTTTCAGACTCTTTCAGAATTTAAACTTCATTAAAAGTATCGACTTTTGTGGAAAACTTAGAATTTCTTTTCTAAATTTCGCCATTTTTTGAAATTTTGTCTCTTTTAAGAATATTAACTTTCTTTAAAAATTAATAATAATTAACCATTTAAATTTTTTGTAAAGTGCGCCTTTTGAGAACATTAACTTTCTTTAAAAGTTAATAATATTTAAAAGTTTTAATTTTTTGTAAATTTGGACAGTTTATTAAAATGTCGATTCATTTTGAAATTTTGGACTACTTTGCAAAATTTATCATTTTGCTGACAATTTCGTTATATTGCAAAATGTTCCAATTTTTTTTTGAACATTTGAACTTTTTTCAAAATATCAACTTTCTTCAACATCTTTGTTCTACCTTTAAAAATCCATTAGCTTTTTATAAAAAATTTTGACTCCTTAAAAAACCTTTTGACTGTTTTATCAATTTCTTGTTGCAAAATTTTAACTAACCAAGTTTCGTCTGCTTTCACAATTTTAAACCTCTTGTTTTTCGAAAATCGTGAATTTTCTGATTAATCTGCTTTTCGAAAATTTTCGAGTTAAAAAAATGTTCAGAAAATTTCACTGAAAATGTCTGAATATTTTTTAGATTGGAAGTATTTTTTAGATTTCAGACTCTTTTTCAGAATTTAAACTTCATTAAAAGGATCGACTTTTGTGGAAAACTTTGAATTTCTTTTCAAAATTTCGCCATTTTTCGAAATTTTGTCTTTTTTGAGAAGATTAACTTTTTTTAAAAATTAATAATATTTAAAAGTTTCAATTTTTTGTAAATTTGAACAGTTTATTAAAATGTCGATTCATGTTAAGATTTTGGACTACTTTTCAAAATTTATAATTTTGCTGAAAATTTCGTTATATTTCAAAATTTTCCAATTTTTTTTTGAACATTTAAACTTTTTTCAAAATATCAACTTTCTTCAACATCTTCGTTCTGCCTTTAAAAATCCATTAGCTTTTTATAAAAAAATTTGAGTTTTTCAAAAATTACTTGACTGTTTATCAATTTTTTGTTGCAAAATTTTAACTAACCAAGTTTCGTCTGCTTTCAAAATTTTAAACCTCTTGTTTTTCTAAAATCTTGAATTTTCTGATTAATCTGCTTTTCGAAAATTTTGGACTTAAACAAAATATTTAGAAAGTTTCGCTGAAAATTTGTGAATATTTTTCAGATTGAAAATATTTTTAAAATTTCAGACTCTTTTTCCAAATTTAAACTTCCTTAAAAGTATGGAATTTTGTGGAAAATTTTGAATTTCTTTTCGGAATTTTGGCTTTTTGAGAACATTAACTTTATTTAAAAATTAATAATATTTAAAAATTTTATTTTTTTGTAAATTTGGACAATTTATTAAAATGTCGATTCATTTTGAAAATTTTGACTACTTTTCAAAATTTATAATTTTGCTGACAATTTCGTTATATTTCAAAATTTTCCAATTTTTTTCAACATCTCCGTTCCTTTTTGAAAATCCATTAGATTTTAATAAAAAAATTTAACTAACCAAGCTTCATCTGCTTTCAAAATTTTAAACCTCTTGTTTTTTTAAAATTTTGATTTTTCTGATTAATCTGGTTTTCGAAATTTTTGGACTCAAACAAAATATTCAGAAAGTTTCGCTGAAAATTTGTGAATATTTTTCAGATTAAAAATATTTTTAAAATTTCAGACTCTTTTTCGAAATTTAAACTTTCTTAAAAGTATGGAATTTTGTGGAAAATTTTGAATTTTTTTTCAAAATTTCCTCATTTTTCGAAATACTGGCTCTTTTGAGAATATTAACTTTCTTTAAAAATTAATAATAATTAACCATTTAAATTTTTTGTAAAGTGCGCCTATTTATTAAAAAGTCAATCATTTTGAAATTTTGGACTACTTTGCAAAACTCATAATTTTGCTGACAATTTCGTTATATTTTAAAATTTTTCCATTTTTTTCGAAAATTTAAACTTTTTAAAATACCAACTTTCTTCAACATCTCTGTTCTTTCTTTGAAAATCTATTAGCTTTTAATAAAAAATTTTGACTCTTTAAAAAACGTCTTGATAGTTTTATCAATTTTTTGTTGCAAAATTTTAACTAACCAAGTTTCAAAAATTGAAATACAAATCTTGTCACTGAAACCAAGAAATATTAAAAAACACAAGAAAGGTTGCTCCAACGCGTTTCGACAACCAAGGTATCATCTTCAGAGTGATTGTTGTGTTCTTTATTCATTTTTGGTTTCAGGGGACAAGATTTATATTTCATTTTTTGAGGATAACCAAGAACCAGTTCGTTCCACCAACAACAACAAAAATAAGCAAGTTTCGTCAGATTTCAAAATTTTAAACCTCTTGTTTTTTAAAATCTTGAATTTTCTGAATAATTTTCGCTTTTCAAAAATTTTGGACTTTGAAAAAAAATATTTAGGAGATTTCATTGAAAATTTTTTAGTTTTTTTTAAATCGCAAAATTTTTTCAAAATTATGACGATGTTTGAAATTCCAGGCTATTTTAAAGTTTCAATTTGTTATAATTTCAAATTTTTTAAAAATATCGACTTTCTTTAAATGTGCACTTATTTTTCAATATTAACATTTTCACAGTTTTGATTTTATGAAAATCTTAACTTCATTTAAAAATTTTAACTTTCTATCAAAATTTCGACACCTATTACGATTTTTTAAATTTCCTTTTGGCCCAACTTTTTGTATATTCTATCGCCTAACCTATTTCTTTTTATTCTATCGCCCAATTTCTTTTTTTTTTAGAATTTCGAGGGTAATAACTTCAAAAAATTTCGTTGAAAGTCCGAAGTCTTAATTGCGAGAAGAATACAAAATTTTAAGAGGTATTCAATTCCGAAAAAGGGGCAAAAAGTCTTTAAAATAGTCTAAGTTTCTAATGTCGAAGTTTAATAAAAATGTTGCCATCTAAGCTCAGACTTGTGATGAAAAAAGATAATTTATCGAAAAAATCCTGAAATTGAATCACCTATTAAAATATATTTCTCAAAATTTCGACTTTCATGACAGAAGTTTAAACTGTTTTTATGAATTTTGACGTCTAGAGTGAAAATTAAAAAAACAAATTAACCCAAATTCTAGAATTTTTAAACTTCGACTTTGACGCCAAAATTGCGACATTAATTTAAAAATGTCAGCTCTTTCTTTTTCTTTACAATTGTTGATTTTTTCGCAAAATCATTTTTTAAATTTCCTACTTTAAACATTTTTTTATAAATTTTTCCTAGAATTTTTGATAATCAAAAATCGTCCTTGCCAGTGGAAAAATCTTTATATGCTGAAATGTAAATTTCACAGGAGAGTAGAACAACCAATTTATTTGGAAGGGAAGATACATTAAATCTTTATCAGATTACAAGAAAACCTATTTTTATTAAAAGGTGCACATAGAAATTTTTTCCATGACAGCGTCGATATGTTTTTCTGCTCTTCTGTAAAATTTACATTTTAGCACGTAGATTTTTGCACGTCAACGACGAAATATTGTTTCTGTTGAACATTTTAAGCTAGAAAATCATTCCACTTGCACTCACAAGTTATAAAAAATGCAGTTCTAATTAGTTCGAAGAAGCACTTTTTCGTCGTACTTAAAAAAAGGCGATAATTTCGCAATTCATCTTGGTTTCTTGGACGCGAAAGTGGCAAAGGTAACGAAGCGTTCTTGAAAAATCCAGACACATAAAAATAAGTACATTAGAACCCAAAGCCAATAAACTCGCTTTGGCCTTGCGTTCATCTACAGCGTGTGTGTGTGTGTATGTATACGCGGGCAGATACTTACACATTCGCCGATTTAAATGTGGAATGCCATCGTTAATTCGAACTCAAGGAAAAATCTTAATCTTTTCCTTATAAATTATATTGCCCGACAATACCCAGGGTTATTAATAAAAATGAATCATGCAGTGAGCTAAGCGGATGTACTGAAGAGTAAATGGCCTCAATTCGGAGCCAACAAATGAAACTTTTTTCTGCATAATTTTGTACGAATTTAATAAATTTGTTATTTCAGTAAAATTAGTTTTTATTACATGTAAACTGGATTATTCTGCAAAAAAATAGTAAAAAGAACCTGCATAATAACATAATATTGACAAAGAAATCAGCTGATTTAAAGCACTTTCGTCAAATAGTTTGGTTCATCTTCAAATGTTGTGCTCAATTTTTTGCAAGTTTCAAGTCCTTGATGATTATTTTTATATGTAAGGTTCCGAGTTTTTTTCCATATAAATTTGTAAAATTGAAATACAAATCTTATTCCCTGAAACCAAGAAAGATTAAAAAACACACAAGTGTTAGAACAACTTTTGTTGTGTTTTTTAATCTTTCTTGGTTTTAAGGAACAAAATTTATATTTAATTTTTGAGGATAACCAAGGGCCAGTTCGTTTCACCAAAAGAAAAGTACAAATTTGTTCTTGTTTTTTGTCTTTTTTTGAATTCGAAGTTAGACAAATTGGTACTTTTTTATTTGTATTTGTATCAAATAATAATAGTGATAATTTTTATCGATCAAATGGCTGAGTGAGAACTTGGGCCCAATGGTAATATATCCTCGAATGCTCAGTGAAACACTCCTGAAAGTGAATTTCATTTTTCAACCATTTTATCGCTATCGGCGAACTCTTCAAATTAAAAACGATATTGAATGCTTTTAGTCAGCAATAGATCAAAGGGTTGCACTGTAAACATATTACAGTATCTAATTACACGTCATATTGTTGAACTGATATTTATACCTAATTACATAATTTAATATATTGTTATAATGGAAATTATGCGACCGATTAATTACATCAGCTTTTATTCATTGTGCTAAACTATGTTTAGGATTAGAAGCTTTTTCAATCGAAAGGTGAAAAACCATCTACTCAATAATGCATCTGGTAGTGAGCGCCTTTGAAAAACTATCCATTAAATTGAAGTATGTATCGGGAAACTTTTCTTTGTGTAGCTTTATTGGATTATGCGTGGTTAAATTTTCAGTTTTTTAGATTAAGAGATCCTTCAAAAAAATGAGGAATTCTGTCTAGAGTGCCCCTAAAAAAACTAAATTTTATTTTGAACCAGTTCTAGTTCTAACATTCATTAATCAAGGATGCGCCACAAAATTCCCCCTCTTCTGCTTTATTGGATTGTCTGTAGCTAATATTTTTAGTACAAGGACTAGGTAGGTAACACTGGTCAACATTGATTTTGTCATACGAACTCTGGGAGGTAATTGTGTTTGGTCTACCTACCCCCTCGTGAAATCGAACATGAGTCCGATCGCTTGTTTATGCCCGCATGAATCGTCAGCTTTTTAGCCTAATTACTGAAATAAAATATTGACAATTGCTTTTAAATAGATAAAAGCTATTGAAAATTCCGGCGCATCCGCCAAAATCTTCAAGGAGCGTGTTTTTATGTCAGAAGGGATAACACTGGTCAACACTGATTTTGTCACACGAACTCTGGTAGGTAATTGTGTTTGGACTACCTACCCCCATCATAAAACCGTACTTATTTTTTTCCACCACCCCCAGTTTTTTTGTGACAAGGTAAAATTAATTTTTGTAAATGTAGCCTTCCCAAATACTGTTCGTTTTTATTTAAGTCCATATATTATTTACATCTTAGCAAATTTTATCAGGAATAAAACATAAATATCACGATCATATTAATTATTTATTTAAAATCTTTTTTATCATTGAAATCTGGGTACTTTTTATGTGAATAGGACGCCAAGGATCGAAGAAATCACAACTAGGAAAAAGTTTGTCCTACCCGCAGATCTTTAATTTGTAAATAGAAATCTGTAAAGGATCTACAATTGTAAAACTTTCTGGTATATTTCTACCACCACTTCATATCAAATTGGGTTTACCAAAAATTTTCTAGAGGGATGGGTCCCAATAAAAATGGATTTTTATATTTCATAGAGAAATTCCCCAGAATGAGTGAAATCGTAGAACCTCAAATTAAGAAAAAAACTCGTTGTTTAAAGAAAAATTAAATGGTTTGAACATATCAGCATAAAGACGCTTCAAAAATTTAATAAAACATTTTTTAGTTTACCATAAGAATGACATCTAAAGATGCTTGGTTAAAAAACTGTTATTGGAGAAAAAACTTTAAGTGGCTATATGGGGATCAAGTTTCATTTTTTAGACACATATCTTGACCATTTCTACGAATTAGGGGGCTCCTGGGGGCTCTAAGTGTTAAGAACTGATAAAAGTTCCAAGCGTACATCCCAACGATGGAAAAACTTTATCAGGGCAGATTAAACTCAAGGATGTTGACTGAATACTAGTGCTTAATCAAGAGGGACCAATTAAAAGCTAAATAATCTAAAAAACCAAACATTATAAGTTTCTAATGTACATTTTTTATGTTATATTTCTGAAGATCCATCATTTTTTCAAACACGTAACAAAGAAATGTCGTGGGCGATGAAAATTTCAAAACTTCTTATTTAAAATGACAACACTTAACACTATTAAAACACACAAAAGAAGTTCATGTGGCATGACAAAACTTCAATTTTGTTGACCAGTGACAGTTGACAAAAATGTGAAAAATTATTCACAAAAGTGACGTTTAAGTTAGTTTTTCCCCAAGCAAGAATTTGAAGTTTTGTAACCGGTTTACTTTATTAAAATACGTTTTGGTGAAATGGGCAGGTCCTTGGTTATCTTCAAAAATTGAAATACAGAACTTGTCCCCTGAAAATACGTCGCAAAATTCTTGTAAGCTCGTATTGGGGACTAAAGTTAAAAACTATTTCATGTAAACACAAAATCGTCATCGTTATACCTCGTAGAACTCATTATGAAATTGGTGGATGCGCCGGGAGCCACTTTATCAATGAGTTTTGCTGGAGTATTCACCGTTAAAATTTTACTAAAAACCTTGGCAAAAGTTGACCGTTTTGCTATTAAGTAAGAGAAATTACACGCTACAGTAAAATTTTGAGCCATCGGCTTATTTATTATTGAAATATTTGCGGCAGTTTATCGGAAAATGAAAAAAACTGAAAACGAAACGAACAAAACGGGTTGCATTATTTATGTTTCGGATTTGTCGATGATTCTAAATATTTAATGAATTTGTCTGCAGTCATTCGCCTGAAGAATGTTTTTTTAGTAAGTTACCTAAAGATAGATTTTTTTCATGCAAGTAATTAGGCAGAATTTGGAAAAAAATTGATAGAATTTTGAACAGTTTATTAATTTAATCAATTCTCATGTTGAGTTTCGGTTTTATTTATTTGTATTATCCGTCGGAAAACTAATTAATTTTTCTTTCTCCAACTTAAGCGAAGAAAATGCCACTTGATAGAATGGAATTAATGATAAACAATCCTGATCGATAATCGATAATAATCGCATTCAAAACATCGATGTTTATACAAAGAATTTATACTATCTGAAGCAAAACTTCCAATCAATGGGGTGCGCCCCCTAGAAGACCTAAAGGAATCTATAATGGGGCCCAATGTGTGTTCGGATACTCTTTTAAGAATGTAGCTTTTTAAAGGGTTGAATTTTTTCAAAATTTCGGCATTTTTTTCATAATTTGGATTTTTTCGAAACTAGTTACTTTATAAAATAAATTTCAAAATTTCTACTCTTAGAATAAACTTCAAAATTCCGACTTTGTTTTCAAAATTTTGATTTTCAAACTTTTGATTTTCAAAACTTCGACATGATTAATAAAATTTTGATACTTTTTAAAAATTCGGCTTTTTTTATTAAATTTTATTTTGAAATTGCAGTTTTTTATGACATTATGGTTTTGAAGCTTTCAGTTTTCTTGAAATGTAGAGGTTTTTAAGAGATTAAAATTTATTTACGATTTTTTTTAGAATTAGGACTTTTTCCCATTTAAACTATTTTAGAATTTTTGACTTTTGCACAAAATTTCGATGTTTTTCAAGATTTTCACTTAATTTTAGGTTGAAATACAAATCTTGACCCCTGAAATCAAGAAAGATTAAGAAATACAACAAAGGTTGCTCTAACGCGTTTCGATAGCCAAGCTATCATCTTCAGAGAGTATCTCTCTTTACTTTTTCAAGATCCCAATGGTGAAACGTGAAATAGTACAGCCCAGTATAAGCATAATACTCAAAGTTTTAACCAAAAGAGCAACCTTTGTTGTGTTTTTTAATCCTTCTTGGTTTCAGGGGACAATATTCGTATTCCAATTTTTGAAGATAACCAAGGCCCAGTCCTTTTCACTAAAATTGTCACTTATTTCAAATTTAGAATTCTTTAAAAGCTTCAAACATTTAGAATATTTCGACTTTTTTTTTGAAAATTTCGAAATTTCAGAAATGCAAATTTTTCGATTTTTTAAAAAAAATCTGTTGGTGAATATTTTAAAAATTTTTCAAAATTTATATTTTTTAAATTGTCAACTATTTCGAAATTTATTATTTTCTCAAAATTTTGACTTTCAAATTAACACTTTTTTAAGACTTGAAATTTTTTCGTAATTTTGACTTTCTTTGAAACCTTTGACTTCAATATTATGAAAAATTTCGGAAACGAAGTGAAAAGTTTTAATATAAGTCGAAAATTTAACAATTATTTCGAAAATTCTAATTTGAAGCGGAAATATTAGGACAACACTAAAATTTCGAAATTTTCTAGTAAATAACAAATTTCAAATTTCCAGAAAAATATGTTAGAAGTTTTACGAATTTCAAAATATTTTTGTCGCGATTTTTTCAAGATATTGAAGCGGATTAAAAAAATATTGCTAAGGAAAATTCTCAATTTAAAGTTCAATTCAAATCAATTCAAAATTCTAAATTTACAGTAAAAATAAAGAAAAACTTCAACATATTTAAGATGAAATTGAAAATTTCAAACAAATGAAAATTTCAAAACAGAAAATTTTGGTTGTTTCTGTAAATTCGAGTTTTTCTTGAAGTAGGGCTTTAGAACTAAACCTCCGAAAAAAAACAGGTCAAGCTAAAGCTGCAAATTTCCAAAAAAAAATAAGAGAATGCGAATTCTGAATGGACCTAACATTTTAAAAAACCCAATTAATTTTTTTCTGCTGTGAAATTTTTATAATTTCGTTAAATTAAAGTTTATGTTTCCAATTATGGATTTTTTACCTAAAATTTTGCTAATTAGAATTTTAAACTAACAATCTTTTGAATTTATTCTTGAAATTGCGAATTTAAAAGTCAAAATTTTGTGGTTACCGAGAATAAAATTGCAATTTTAAAAATAATCTGAAATTTTCAGAATAAACTGAAATTTCCAGAAAACACTTAAACTTTCGTGAATCAAAATTTGCATGCTGTAATAAAAAGTTGGAGAACAAAACAAAATCGATTTATGGAAGGGATTTATTTTTTCATAAATTGTCGTAAAATCGAAATTTCTAATTCAGACTGAAGGTTTAAAGAACATCTTTTGTAAAAAACACCCAAAATCAGAAAAACAATTTTAAAGTCTTTCAGTTTGTTTAGGATTTTTGATTTTTTTCTCAAAATCTTAAACTTAATATCCATTTAATTTTTAGTATTTTAATTTTTGGTTGAAATTTTGACTTCGGAGTCAAATTTTTCGACAACAGAATCAACTATTTAATTTTGTGGCTGAAAAGGTGAGCACAAAGCCAGAGTTTTTACGGACAACTCAAAATTTCGAAGAAATAGTCAAAATTTCGACAGCGAAGCAAAATTTAAAATTTAGAAGCAAAATTTTGAGAAAAATCACATATTTCCTTGAAAGATTTACAAAAAAGTTGAAGAAAAAATTTGGAAGTTTGAGGCAAGCCGAATTTTCAAAAAATATAGAAAATATATGGTATTTTGGAATTTCAACAGTTCTTAAAATCTCAAATCCATATTTCTATTATTTAATGTTTGCTTAAAATTTCCATTTTAAAGTAGAATTTTTGAATTAAAATACCTCATACTTTTTTTTCTCTAAAATTTTGACCAAGCACTCCTCCAGTCAAAATTTTGAAATAAAAATTTGGAATTTGTACCCAAGTTGAAATTTTTAAATTAAAAATCCGAAAATCAAGAAAAAGTTCAACATTTCTTAGAGAAAAAACCAAATTTAAGAAGAAAGCAATTATTCATAAAATTAAAAATAATTTCGACAGTTATTTGAAGAAAAAAATCGAGAAAAATGTTTAGATTTTCAGAAAGTCGCCGCGTCGTAATAAAAAATTAGAAAATTTGTCAAATGTCTATTTTTTCTTCAAAATCTGAAGTTTACACGTTTTTAATTTTTTTGTGTAAAAACTTTTATTGTAAAGTCAAAACATTACAATAGGTAATATTTTCAGATTTCAAAACTACCAGATTTAAATAAAAAATTGGGGAAAACTTAATTTTTCTTTGGTGGAACGGACTGGTCTTTGGTTACCTGAAGAGAGAGTTACTATCTCTCTGAAAATGATAGCTTGCATATCGAAGCGTGTTAAAGCAACCTTTGTGGTGTTTTTAATCTTTCTTGGTTTCAGGGCACCAGATTTGTATTTCAAATTAAAATTCTTGTGAAAAATTAAATCTTTGTAATAGAATAAAACTTTTGGAAACAGTTTTTGTCAAAGTAATGTCAAAGTATTGACATACAAACCTAATTCCCTGAAACCAAGAAAAAATTAAAAAACACAACACTTTCTCTGAGAGCAACAGAGGTACGTTTGCTGTATTTTTTAATTTTTTCTAGTGTCCTTGGTTATCTTCAAAAATTGATAAACAAAACTGGTGTCCTGAAACCAAAAAAATTAAAAAAACAACAACTGTTATTTTGAGAGCAACTGCCAACAACAGACCCCTGTTGCTCTCCAAATAACTGTTGTTGTATTTTTTTAATTTTTTTTGGTTTCACAAGACCAGATTCGACTGACAACTGACAACAACATACCCCAGTCGCTCTCAGAGCAACTGCTGCTGTGTTTTTTAATTTTTCTTGGTGTTTTTTTAATTGTTTTGGTTTCAGCGGACAAGATTTGTATATCAATCTTTGAAAATAACCAAGGATCCACTAAAAAAATAACAATAATATTATAAAAGTATATAAAAAAATCAGAAATTTTAAATTTATTTTTGAAATTTCTACATTTTTTTCTTAAAATTAAAGTTTAGATCTCAATCATTTTGTTCAAAATTTTCACTTTAAAGTCAAATTTTAGAATCAAAAAATTTAAAATTTCTCTTCTTCCGCAATTTAAATCATTCGAAATTTGGAGAAAATAATGAAAAAATCGAATTTTCGTGAAATAAACACGAAATATCAATCGATATCTTGTCGATTGTTTTAACTGAACCAATAAAATTTTCTATGTTTATTTCTTCATTTTTACCGTCTTCAAGCGAACACTATGAGAAAATTAAATAACTTTATGCGACGAAATTTATTTAAAAACGATTCTTGATATACTTGTTTGTCTAGTCTATGCATAATGCAGTTAAAAATAGTTTTATCAGAATTTTCACATCGTATCATCAAGGATGCGACGATAAGAGTCACAAATAAGTATATTTTGTGCATTTTAAATAATAAATCAACTAGTAAACGTAATAAAAAACAAGGCCAATCTAGGAACATCATGAGCCCTTTATTTAAACATGTCGATTTCAAAAAAAAAAACAGACAAGTGCAACATTCGATCTATGAATTAAATATAAACGCACACAACCACTTTTCTAAATGTAAATGAGCCTCGTAAACGCAAACACCAATAAAAGTTCGTTTGAGTTACATCTTCTGCAAATAAAATGAGAAAGAAGAAGAAATAAATTATAATATATCAAGCGAGCTATGCATCTTGTACTGTAATAACGCCCTCTACATGGCAGGCAAAACAACTATGCGCTTTTTTCTCTATTTTTATTTGTTTTTAAGCGAGCTGCTTTTTCAAAGTATATTAACCTGATGCTGACCGGCGCGTTATTCATCGGTGAGATGCAGAAGTAAAGTTTGTTATTCGGTTGGGGCAGCTGCACGGCCATAACCTATCACAACTTTGAAAATGTTGTTTGCAGATTTAAAAATAACTTTTAATCTGGAGGTACTAAACGGAAAGAGAAATGCGGGGGTCAGTTTACACTCCATTGGGATCGTGTTCGATTTTGATTAATAATTGTTTAAAGATGTGTTATCCGACGAGGGGACCACATTTTTACCAGTTACATCATTTGTTATCATCGAATTGGATTTTGATTAGGGATGGGCATCGAAATTGTGCAATTTTTGGGGGCTCTAAAATGTTTCAGCTAAAAATTCAAATCTTAAATTAAAAAAAATAATAAAATAAAATAAAGGTCCTAACTGATATAAAGATGGCTTGATGATATCAGGATACTAGCAGGAAGTAGGTGGTTTCAGCTTGGACACATCAGCATGGACAAGCATGGAAGAGGCTCAGGAGTGGACAGAAACGGCTGAGAAAGAAGAAGAAGAAGAAGAAGAAGAAGAAGAAGAAGAAGAAGAAGAAGAAGAAGAAGAAGAAGAAGAAGAAGAAGAAGAAGAAGAAGAAGAAGAACTGATATCTAAATACAAACGTGTGTTTGTCTGTTTGATTGACTGTTTTTTACGGCTTAGGTATTGAAGTAATTTTGAAACGATTTTGGTATAGACGTACCTCGCAAAGCATGATCGTTGCTAGGATACAATTTATCCTGGAGAATGGTTCCAAATATTCCCAGACTAATATTACGTCCGAAAATTGGTACAGACGTACCTTGCAAAGCATGATCCTTACTAGAATACAATTTATCCCAGAAAATTCTTCTATATACTGCCAAACTAGTATTAGGTCTAAAAAGAGTAAATAAACTTCTCTATTTTCTAGGCAAATACATGCGACATCTAATAGGGACCTCGAGGTCATTTAACGATAATATAGCTTACATAACTCGGTAGCTAAATAGATACATGATCACATCAACGAATTTAACTAAACATCATTATGCAACCTGCACGAACGCTTTAAAGTTGCGTTTATTCAAAGTATTTTTTTGAATGGGAAAGTTTGTTTCATTAATAATACTACCTATCGTTATTTTAGAGCAATCTGCTGTATTTAGTTTCTAATTAAAACCAGAGACGAATGAAAACAAAACAAATTAATTCACCAATTGAACAAATTTCAACAATTGTCTATAATTTTGGACACTGTTTCGTTATGTTATAGAGGCAGACAAAGTCTCGGGTAAATAGGTGATTTTAAATAAAAATTTGAAAATGGAAACTGACCATTTGTAATGAAACTCAAAACCAAGAAACTCTTTTTTTTTCAGTTTTGGGCCATTTTCCCAAATTTCGATTTCCTTCTCGACATTTATAAATTTTAGAATTAAGTAATGCAAATTTTCGAAAATTGTTTACATTGTTGTGGTTTTCTATTCAAAATTCATGTGAAAATTTTGACTTATCTTAAATGTTATGGTGGCAATGTTTTTTTGAGTTTTTTTCAATTTTTTCCAAATGTTTTCTCATTTTTTGATTTTAATTACGAAATTTTCTTTCGGGTTTCGAAATTTTCAGTTTACCCCTAAAATATTGAGTTTATACACACAGCTGCGGGTACAAAATTCAAAGTTAAAATTTTCAAAGCTCCATTTCTGAGAAACTACTCAATTTTCAGAAAAAGTCGAATTTTGAGACAAAAAAATTGCAATTTCCAAAAACATTAATATAAAATTTAACATTCAATAAAGAGCTTGAATTTACAAGAAATCTTTTTCTCGAAAATATTTTTCGCAACACTTCAAAATAAATAAAGGATTCTTGGAACAAAAGTTCAAAAAGAAGGCTTTTAAAAATAAAATCGAAACTTCGAAAAGGAGGAGAAAGTCTAAAGAAAGGGCGAATTTTAGGAAAACTGCCCTTTTCAAAGAAAAAAGTCAAAATTTTGAGAAAAATGATTAATTAACAAAGAAAATGGAGAAATTTCTAGAAATATTTAATAACGAATATTGAGATAAAAATCAAAATTTCGAGAAAAGGACAAACTTTCAGAAACCAGTCAAAATTTCTAAAATATCGGATTCTAGAAGATTGAAATTTTCAGAAAATGCTAAATGTTGTATTGGAATTTGGAAAAAAAAGAGAAATTTTCAAAAGACAAAATATTCAAAATTTTCCAGAGAAAATCAAATTTTAAGAAAAAAAAGTGGAAATTTTGAAAAAGTAGTTAAAACTTCGAGAAAAAAGAATAAGTTAGAAGAAAATGATCCAAATTAAGAGAAAAAGCGTTTAATCTTAGTAAAAATTCGAAATTTCTCGGAGGCAGCTTTTATAGAAATTTAAAAAAAAGTATATTTTAAGGAAAAAATTGAAATTTTAGGAAAAAAAATCAATGCTTGGATGAATGTTTATTTTCTCTTGACTGCTTGAATCAGAGAAAGACAGATGACCTACCTTGCCTCAATGCGACGCCAAAAAATATCCAATATCGTGATACATATTAATATTTTGACAAACAGGTTGCAATTTCTAGTAATTTGGATTAAAAAAAGAGTTGAAATTTACAAAAAAAATTTTCTTAATTTTTTCCATTTAGAAAAATTATAAATGTTTAAAAAATATTCTGTTTTATCAGTAGATCAACCAGATTTCGAGGAAAAGGCTAAATTAGAAGAAAATGATCCAAATTAAGTGAAAAAGCGTTTAATCTTAGTAAAAATTCGAAATTTTCCAGAAAGGGTCAGATTTTATCGAAATCTAAAAAAAAGCATATTTTAAGGCAAAAGTCGAAATTTTCAGAAAAAGTCGAATTTCAGAAAATGAAAGGACGAAGTTTTAAATAAAAATTGGAAATTTTGAACAAGTCATGTTTGATAAAAGAAGTTGAATTTTATGAATAATTGCGAAATTTCAAAGTAAAACACAAATATTATAAAAAAAGAGGAAATTTGAAAAAAAAGTCGAAATTTCCAAAAACTATTTCCTCAAGGAAAGATTGAATTTTAAAGAAGAAAAAGCCCCCCTAGTGTTAAATACACATGAATTTTCGGTTTGATGCATGAGCCAGAGGGGGCCAAGTGCCTCACCCTGCCCTATTCTAGTTGTGCATTTAAATCATCATGGAATTTTTTATAATGCTTGTTGTATTTGCGTGGCTTTAACGATTTTTTCGGGGCTATCTCCGGGGCTATCTCTAGGGGAACGATCGGTGTGTACTAGATGGCGACATCAGATTGGTTCTTTCGTCTCTTGGGGTAATTTTAAAGAACAAATAGCTAGAACCGGACAGGAAAAAGCGTTCGAATTTATAGAATTTTAAAATAACCTTAAACTTTATACCTATTTAACACTATTAACAATAAATACAACAAGAAATATTAAAAATTAGACGATGTTTCTATAAATGCCGGGTCCGGTCATATCAAATATTTATAGAAACATGGTGGAATTTTTAATATTTTTTGTTGTATTTATTATTAGTAGAGTTAAATAGTTATAAATTTTAAGGTTAGTTTCAAATTTTACGAATTCGAACGCGTTTTGTTATCCCGTTCTGGCGATTCCTTTTTCAAAATTAGCCTAAAAGACAAAAGAATGAATCTGATGATGCCATCTATCGTCCACCGAGTGTTTCCCGGAGGAGATAGCTCTTGAAAAAATTGTCAACGCCACGTACGCCACCGGAAATTTTGCGATCAGTATAGATGTTTTAGACCTAAGGTAATGATGATGATAAATAAAAACATGGGAAATTGGAAACCCATAAATGATTTAAAATTGATAAAGTTACTTGAATTATCCATTATGTTTTGTTCTTACTGTAATACGTCAGTAATTGGTTCAAAATAAACTTGGAAAATTTGATACAATACCCAACTACTTAAAACGTTCCCTAGCTATGGCCTTCTCGTTACTCGTTAGTAGTCATGTATTGTAATAAAAGACGGAACCTAGTCAAAAGTAAATAGATTAAAATGTATGTTACGTTGCTATTACCTCTCATCAGTGACTGCGCAAAGCAAAATTCGAAAATTCATCAAAGTATATAAAACTACGCCGATAGTAGTATAATGAAAAATTTTGGCAATTAAATATATTAAAAGGGGCAAAATTAGATACGTAATTATTAATTTAGGTTTTGTTTTTATTGTCAGTCATCAGTCATCGCATATTGCTACTGAAATTATATACTGGTATTGGAATTTGATAAATTTTTACTAGTTAGGGCAAAAACTGAGTAAATAAGACGAAATATGAAATATTATGGTCATTCTGCATCGACGTTTTGTTTTTATTTTAAGTCTTCAGTAGCATAAGGATCAAAAAAAAAGTTAACTTTCTCAACGTTTACAAAAAATCTGACAATGTAGTCATCCGTCTTTAGTTATTTTGTGTTAATGGAACCTCTTAGTAAGAGGGCAATAGTTATAAAAAGACAATATAATTTTAAAAGCATGAAGGACGGATTAGAACTGAAATGGAAAATACCATAGTAATTATTCATGTGTGTATGTTCTGTGCTTAAAGTAACTCGTCAGCAAATGCCTATATCTCATATGAATGAATGGATTAGCTAAAAACCTAGTCCTATATAGAAATATACTTCGTTACGTTTTAATTGGATGTATCGTTAATTTCGTAGTCATCAAGAAACAGGAACATTAATTATTTAGAAAAAAAAAAGAGCTAACATGGTCTTTCCATAACCGTTTACTCCTTAAAATGTGAGGAACATATGTGTGTATATAGGTTAAAATGGCACGTAAAATCAGAAGCCCATATTTTCTAAATTTGTCCATATAAGAAAAAAATTTTAAAATTTTTCTTGGGAATTTAACCTTAATTTCGAATTTTCACTTAATACATCCAATTCCAAATTTGGACTTGAACACAAACTACTTTTAATAGATGATAACCGCCTCAGCTTGGTCTCCGTGAAAGAAGAGAAAGGTTCTTGGGTCACCTTTTTTGAAAATTACAATGTTTTTATAAGAATTCGTCTTTTATTAAAAATTTCGATGATTTTGGAAATTTAGACAAAAAAATGTCTTTTTCTTTCTAAAAATGTTGACACTTTTTCATTTTTCTTCTTTCTAAAAATGTTGACACTTTTTCGTTTAGTATCCAAAATTTGCAGTTTTCCCCAAATTTTGATTTACCTAATTTTAAAACTTTCGACTTTTTTTCGTGGTTTTGACTTTTTTGAAAATTCCTACCTCCTTTTTCTTGCCAATTTCTGTTCTTATTTAAAACTCCCTGCTTTGGAGATTGCTTTTCAAAAAATTTTCTTCTCAATATTTTAATTATTTTTGAACCTTTTGACTGCCTCAAAGTTTTTAAACTTTTGCAAATTTTTGTCTTGGTTTCTTGGGTTACTTTTTTTGAAAATTACAATGTTTTTTGAAGAATTCCACTTTTATTAAAATTTTCGAATCATTTTGGAAATTTATACACTTTAAAATGTCTTTTTCTTTCTAAAAATGTTGACAATTTTTTCGTTTTTTTTTCTTTCTAAAAATGTTGGCCCTTTTTTATTTAACATTTAACATTCGAAATATCTACTTCTTTTTTATTATTTTGATAAAAACACTTGACCTTGAACTCAGAGTGGTTATTTTCTTTTAAGTATTCCAGACCTGACCCAATCTATCCTAACCTATCCTGATATAAACTATATATTTTTCTATTGGTGGAACGGACCGGTCCTTGGTTAAAATAATAATCACTAAATCGATATTTGGTCCCAATAACTGCATATTGATTTAGGATCTAGAACAAAAAGCTTAAGAATAATTTAGGTCACATAAGGAATTGGAAGATAAATTATTACATTTTTAGGTCATTACCTAATCAGCATTCCAAGATCTGATCAAAAAAAACTGAAAATGTTTCAAATTAAATTCGGTTTCAACGAAGTTAAATTATAATAAACTGAAAAGCAAGGGTGATCATTAGCATTTATAAGCGTCCTTATAAGCTATGGTTATTTTTAATGGTAATTGATCCACCGGCTCCTGAATTAACTCGAAAAGAATACAGTCTATGTTCGATTGTTTGCAAAATGAGTTATGAATAGAAAAAAGTGTGTGTGTGTATGCATTTTTTAATAGTCGGTTTATCGTACTTTTATTATTATTTAGATTAGCGTTTTCTTTATGGGGTAGGTCAGGAACCTTTTATCAATGGACTTTTTATCGTTGTTATATAGACTTAAGTACATTTTTACGAGCAGTTCTAAACAAGTTGCAGCCTTTTTCTTATCTCCGAAGGAAAACTATTGTGTGTAATATTTGTTAATATTTCCACATTCGTGATCTTTCACCAATTCCATGACGAATTTATCATCTTAGGTGTCCCACTTAGCTTCTAGAAGTGTCCGACATCAATAAAACTACTTTTTAGGACACCGACACCGGTTCAGTCCAGAAATTAAGGACATCTTCAGGAATGTTGTTCATTTTATGTTCATATCATGAAATTTTTGGTGAATAAACTTCAAATTCGCCAGTCACAGTAACTAATTGGTATAACAAATTATAAGGTGATTTTGAAAGAAGGAAAAATGGATGAAGGAAAAAATAAATTGAAAAAGAAAATTAAAGCTACAGGTTTCTAGTTTTTATATCTTATGTTCAATATTTTTTGTTATCAGCAGTTTTTGAGACTAATGGGAACACATACATTTGTCTTGCCCCTAATAAAATCCACGGACTGTGGACAGTGATCACTCATAAACTTTTTAGCTTCTCTTTAATCTGATTGATTTTCGAGACCTTGACTTTGAAAATAAATAGTTTTAGTGCACAGACACACTCAGGTTTGACCATTTATCCTGGAATTTTAAACTGAACTACCCCCCCAAATTTCATATTTTAGAAGGTATGATTTTTACCTCTTAAAAAGGTCTGATATTATTAGACTAAATTTATCTTTATACATTTTTTTATTACACTAAACTTATAAAAATGTATTTAGTGTGATTTAACATGAATCAATAAGGATCCAAAAATGAAAAAGAATAAGTTTCATAATATTTTGTTCGACTACCCTTATTTACTAGTAAACTATGGAATATTCTTACGAACTTCCTCTTCACGCCCCTGCAATACTGTGTCTATTTTAATTACTACGTAGATGAGTTTTATGCTTATTTTGCTAATCAATTACTATTAGTATGTTTGAAAATAGCGAAATATGTATCGCGTAATTAATTACTGATTAATTTTCGATGTGGTTAGACTTAAAGACAGCAATTAAAAGCTTAAACCTGAAATTATGGAAAAAAGTAAACATTTCTGAAGAAGACAGTATTTATAATAAAAATTGAAAAATATCGAAATGGAAAAAGATCAGTATCTCTCTGAAGATGATAGCTTGGCTATGGAAACGCGTTAGAGCAACCTTTGTTGTGTTTTTTAATCTTTCTTGGTTTCAAGGGACAATATTTGTATTTCAATTTTTGAAAAAAAAGTCAACATTTGTAGAAAATGTCGAATTATTTGAGTTTTTAATCGAAGTGTAATAAAAAAACTTTTGAAACACGCGGTATTTATAAGAAAATTGGATAAGATCGAATTTAAAAAAAGTCAATATTTCTAAGAAATGTCGAATTAGTTGAGTTTTTAATCGAAGATTAATAAAAACACCAAAAATGTAAGTGAATCTTGAAAATTTTAAGAAAAGTCGATTTTTTTCCAAAAACCCACAACTTAAAAAACAGAATTTTCTCAACAGTCGTATTTAGTCAGTATTTTACAAAGCAATAAACAAAGTTAACGGCGATTTATAAAAATGAAAAAAAAAACACAAAATTTCAAAGAATTCTACTAAAAAAAGAGTTTAAAATCTTACATTTCAAGGTTAGGTTGGAAACTTCAAAATTGAATAAACAGTAAATATTAGAGTTTGTATTCGAATTTCTACAATTCTAAAAATCGATTATCTAAAAAAATGTAAAGATGAAAAAGAAAAAGAATAGTATCCTAATATCTTGTTCGACCACCCTTATTTACTAGTAAACTATGGAATATTTCTACGAACTTCCTGTTTACACCTCTGTGGTACTGTGTCCATTTTAATCACTACGTAGGTGAGTTTTATGCTTATTTTGCTACTACTACTAATATGTTTAAATATAGCGAAATATGTATCGCCTAATTAATTACTGATTAATTTTTAATGTAGTTAGACTTAAATATAACAGTTGAGAAGCTTAAACCTAAAATTATGAAAAAAAAAAAAAAAAATTTCTGAAGAATTCAGTATTTATAGTAAACATTGAAAAAGAATGAAATGGAAAAAGATCGAAATTGAAAAAAGTCAACATTTCTAAGAAATGTGGAATTAGTTGACTTTTTATTGAAAGATTCATAAAAACACCAAAAATTTCAGTGAATATTGAAAATATTGAAAAGAGTCGAATTTTTCCACAAACTCACAACTGATAAAAAAAACAGATTTTCCTAAACTGTCGTATTTCGAGTCAATATTTTACAAAGAAATAAAATGAATAAAGTTAACGACGATGTATGAAAAGAAACACAAAATCTCGAAACAACCGAGTTGTACTAAAAAACGAATTTAAAATCCTACATTTGAAGGTTAGGTTGGAAACTTGAAAATTGAATAAACAGTAAAAATATTCGAGTTAGTAATCGAATTTCTAAAATTCTAAAAATCGATTGTCTAAAAAAAAGGTAAAAATGTATTAGGTGTAATTTAACACAAATCAATAAGGATCCTAAAATGAAAAAGAATAAGTCTCATAATATCTTGTTCGACCACCCTTATTTACTACTGTGTTATTTACTACTGTGTCGTACGTACATGAGTTTTATGCTTATTTTGCTAATCAATTAATATTAGTATGTTTGAAAATAGCGAAATCGCGTAATTAATTACTGATTAATTTTCCATGTGGTTAGACTTAAAGGTAACAATCGAAAGCTTAAACCTGAAATTATGAAAAAAAGTAAAAATTTCTGAAGAAGACAGTATTTTTAATAAAAATTGAGAAAGACCGAAATGGAAAAAGATCCGTATCTCTCTGAAGATGATATCTTGGCTATCGAAACGCGTTAGAGCAACCTTTGTTATGTTTTTCAATCTTTCTTGGATTCAGGGGACAAAATATGTATTTCAATTTTTGAAAAAAAAGTTGATACATTTGTAAAAAATGTCGAATTATTTAAGTTTTTAATCAAAGTTTAATAAAAAAACTATTATCGTATTTAGAGTCAATATTTTACAAAAAAATAAAATTAACAAAGTTGTAGTAAAAACGAATTTAAAATCCTACATTTCAAGGTTATAAACTTCAAAATTGGATAAACATTGGAAATATTCGAGTTTGTAATTGAATTTCTAAAATTCTAAAAATCGATTTTCTACAAAAAGGTAAAAACTGAAAAATGTATTTAGTGTAATTTAACACGAGTCAATAAAGATCCAAAAATGAAAAAGAATTAGTCTTCTAATATCTTGTTCGATCACCCTTATTTACTAGTAAACTATCAAATATTTTTACGAAATTCATGTTCACGTAAAAATTTAAAACAAAAATTTTGTTAAGAATAGAATTTTCGTAAAAAAAACCTAGTTTACTAAAAACAAAGCGACGAGTTTAGAAGCAGTATTTTACAAAAGAATGGAATTAGCAAAGTTAGCTGAAAATTATGGAAACAAAAAAAAAGAAACTTTGAACAACTGAGTTTTATAAAAAATAAACGAATTTAAAATTCTAAAATTGGAGATGGGGTTAGAAATTTCAACTTAGAATAAAAAATCGAAAAATTTGTGTTTATAATCGAACATTTCCTAAAAAATGTAAGAAATGGAAACCGAAATTTGATAAGAATCAAATTTTGGCAAAAACTTCTTTTCCGGTCCAGGTATTGTGATAAGGTCACCGGAAAATATTGTATGTGGACCTTTTTAGAAGTAAACAATTTGAAAAAATTTTAGCTATTGTCACTAAAAAAAAATTGAATTCAAAATTTGAAAACTAGAAACTGTGAGCTTTGATTAGCTTTTTTTTTATTTTTTCACATTACCATTTTTCTTTTATTGCACCATTTTAAAAATCATGTAAAAATTTCGGCTTTTTATTCCCTCTAGTGTAAGTATGTAGTGTACATTGAAATATTTAAATCTAATACTAAATAAATTAAAAAAAATTCAATCAAAAATTAGTTTTATTCTAGCATGTTCCTGATATGATTTTGGGATTATTTAGATTGAAGCACTCTTATATCCCTTGGGATATGTACCACTTACTGATAAAATTAAAATTACCTAATAAAATCGAAGCGTCTAGGTGTCTGTTTGTCTGTCGACTGATCGTTTGTCCGAGTTAATCTCAGAAACTGCTTAATCGGTTTTAATAAAACTTTTACAAGAATGTAGAGCACTTTTGGGGGTACCATTTAGGTTCTTTCTATTTTGGTAAAAATCAACCTTTTACTTCTACTACCTCAACTCATCTAACAATTTTATTTGAGATACGTACCTCTCACTGACAACATTAAAATATCATGACATGATACATATTAACTAATAAAATCGAAGCGTCTAGGTGTCTGCTTGTCTATCGACTGATCCGTTGTCCGGTCTAATCTCAGAAACTGCTAAATCGGTTTTAATGAAATTTTTACTAGAATGTAAAGTATTTTTGGGGGTACCTTTTAGGCTCTTTTTATTTTGGTAAAAATCAGCCTTTCACTCCTACTACTTCAATTCTTCTAACAATTTCACTTGAGGTTACAAAACACGAAGAACAGATACGAATCCTAATCTTCATGGCTTATAAATATTGGGCTACTGACACTACAAAAATTTGACTGAAAACTAGAAACTTGGAGCTTTAATTTGTTTTTCTTTTCTATATTACCATTTTTCTTTTAGTTGCATCCCTTTAAAAATCATGTAAACATTTTGGGTTTGTTTTTTTCTATTTTTCCATATTACCATTTTTCTTTTAGTTACACCCTTTGAAAAATCATGTAAAAATTTGGGTTTTTTACCCATTTTAATTTGAGTATGTATGTAGTGTACATTGCAATATTTAAATTTAATTTTAAATAAATAAAAAATGCAACCAAAGAATTAGTTTTATTCTTGTTTGTTCCTGATACGATTATGGTATGTTGAAAGCACTTCTATATCCCCTGGGATACGTACCTCTCACTGACAAAATTAAAATATCATGACATGATACATATTACCTAATAAAATCGAAGCGTCTAGGGTATCTAGGCTTGTCTGTCAACTGATCGTTTGTCCGGGCCTAATCTCGGAAACTGCTTAATCGATTTTAATAAAACTTTTAGATGAGAACTTTAGAATGTAGAGCATTTTTGGGGGTACCATTTAGGTTCTTTCTATTTTGGTCAAAATCAACCTTTCACTTCTACTACCTCAACTCTTCCAACAATTTTACTTGAGGTTATAACACAGAAGAAGAAGAGATACCAATCCAATTTATTGCTGATAAATATTGCGCGCCATCTACAATTCTAAGCGGGTATTATAGGATCCGAACCCTTGAATCTGTTATTCTATTAAGGTCAAATGAGTAATTATTTTATTTTGAAATATGACGTTATTGGACCTTGCGCAGACAAATTCGCGGGGGCAACTAATTTATAATAATTTCGATAAGCTTCAGAGAAAACGTCGAAAACTACACATTTCAGTTTCCCTAATTAACTACAATGTTTGATATTAAGTGGAAGTTCATCTTATTATGCAAAAGAATCTAGCCATTCACCGTTTTATCCCAATTTGTTTCCAGTTTCCGAGAGAACAGTGGAATTAAGTGATTCGAAAAAGTTGATACAGAATCTAATAAAGTAACGCTATTTTCCGTTATTCTGCGGAATTTTTTTTTATTTTCGTCAGTATTTACGAGCGAATTTCCATGATCGGTTATTAAACCTAATAAACGGATATTTATTAAAATGGACATTTTATTGGCTCCACGGCGAGCACACACACTTTTTATTGCATTGTTAAAATAGCTAGGCATAAATAATGTTTCCTTGCCGTTGCATAAAAATAACCGACAAACTCGAAGATAAGAAGTGTCACTAACCTACCTCAAATAACAACTCTTTATCTCGAATTACCGTGTCATTTTTGTTTGAACGTTACCGATTTTTTTTTTTCACTTGTTATAACGACCGTTCGTGTGTATTTGCGAATTCCAATTAATGCTTAATTAAAATGTCGTAGGCTGTTATTAACTCAACATGTGCAGGTAAAAAGATAATTTATGCAAAGACTCGAGATATTTATTGGAATTATCAGATTTATTCGATGTTTTTATCATAAAAGCGAAATCCGCAAATATGTCAGTGGTACAGATTTTATTCAACTCAAGGTTTTACAATTTCTTCCCCAGTTCACTATCGTTCATTTCTCTTTCATTCTCTACGAATCAATGAATGGGGCTTTTATTAAAAAAAAACTACGCACGTGGTTACGGAAATAAATTGTGCCAGAAATTACGGGATGGTTTTCAAAATGATGTAACTTTAAGGAAAATGGTCAAGAACAACAGATTAAGCCAGTTCAGCGGTTAGTTGCTTTTCTGTGAGATGTATTAAGAGTGTTACCCATTCACCTGCAAATTTAATAGAACGGTGACGGTGTCGAAGCCGAAATATTCTATGTCAAACTTACGATTTTTAGAATGATAGGGCAAATTAGGCGAAAGAATGATTTCGAAAGGAATAAGTCAGTTTCTTATTTTTTTCCAAGTTATTAATAAAATTTATAGTCAGTTGAAACACAGAAAATATAAGATTTCGCTTACGCGAAGGCTATCGTTATACTCTTCAGACTGTCGAGAATCGAGAAGTCCACAGTAACCGGCAAAGTGTCCCGCTAATTTGAAATAGTTGCTTCTTATTTGCCAGCGTCTCAGTTGGATTTCAATAGATACATTTTAGGGTTATATGAGATGCTAGGTCTAGGTGATTAAAAAAAATCTCCAGGTCGTATATTTCAGATATTGAAGTTCAAAATGTTTACTGAAGCAGAAAACAATTCTGACAACACTCGGTAAAGTTCGTCGTCAGTTGATAAATTTAATAATAATCGCAATATGATTCCATCTGTTTAGCTATGGGCTATTATTTCCCATAACACGTTCTGTTATAATTATAACTATTTAATTAGAATAAGATAAAAACAGGAATCAAATAACTAATAATTATAATACGTGAAACAAAAATGGCAATGATTAAAATAGTTTACTATAAGGTCAATTTTTACAAGCTCCTTGTAATGCAACATAACCGTTTTAAGATATAATAATAACATGGGTATTTGTGGTTCACCTAACGGTTTTTCATACCTTACACATATAGCTTAAACATCTCTGTGCTCTTTTGCCATTTGCAATAACAGAGTATCATTAGACGATAAATTAAGATAATTTTTATGCGGTACATGTAAATGAGAACTTAGCCTCTGGTAAAATACTGTAATACATTTATTATTTATAGATTTTAATACGTAATGATAGCTCAATGTATTGGCCTTTAATGATAAATTATTTGTTGTCACTAATTGTTATTACTACGATTATTTAGTACTACTTACTTCTTTTCTCAACTTAAATTTTTTCGTTCTCTTGACGTATTCAATGCATAGTTTACTGCAATTAAAATTCTGTTACTAGTCAATGCCCCTGGTTAGAGCATTGAACAATATCAAATTTTACGTCTTAAGGAATCGGTTTACGTCCTGACTTCTAATGATTCTAAGTGACGATAACGCCTCCGAGTTGCTTACTTTTATTATCATTCTTAATACGTTTAAAATTTTGCAGAAAAAGTAGACACTTTGCATTTAGTTTATCTAGTTTTCAGTTTAACTCGAAATTTCAAAAAAAATCAACATTTCTAGTTTATACGTGAAATTTTTGAAGGGACAACTAATCACGTTAATTTGGGGTTACCAACATGCTTTAATGTTAACTGTTTAGCTAGAGCATGATGGTAACACGTGATAGTGACGCAAAACTACGAGTTTACTCCTACGAAAGTCGTTCAACGCACCTAAGAAATTTCCAGTATAAAAATGCGTGATCGGTACCGGGGTTTGAACCCCCGACCTCCTAAGTGATGTCAAGCGAAATAGCCAGCCCTAATCAACTAAGCTATGCTGTCCCTGACAAGTTTGCATTTAATTTGTTCCTTAAACATATCCATACGTCGACTATAAGCTAAATTGACTTTTGTCCATTGTTTAAATTGTGTTTTAGTTTGCTTATCATTTTAATTTTCTAATTGAGTACCGTAGTAGTTTGTACAAGAAGACCGGATATAATGTTCACATCTCACGAGAAGGAAGGAAGAAATAAAGGAAAGAAGGAAGGAAGAAAGCAAACGTCTAAACCACAAATGTAAAAAGATATGTCAGTTTGACAGCATTTGTTTTAAAATATTTCATATATTTTGACTTGTGTTCTAGTGCGAGTTTGAATTACATTATATAGTCTCTGTTATTTCCTAGTTTTAGGTTTTCACTTCTGCCGGCAGTCTCAAAGACTGTTTATTTTTTAAAAAATGATTTTTATATTTTTTTATCTAACTTTCATTTTTTTAAATCTAATTTTCATTTTATACTACCGGAAAATCTGTTAGCATTCGAGTTGGATATACCAAACTGACGAGATCTAACAAGATCGAAACCGGTCTTTGGTTTCCGAACTTCGAATCTAATTAATGTTCAAATCTATTGATCTGTGCATTAGACTCCTTGTCTTCTGGGAACTTTCCTAGAGAGCAACCGCTTCGCTAGGTGGCAGCGTTTCAACTGTTGATAGTTCAGCTACCTATGATTCACTATACACGCCTAGAGGGCGGCATGAATTTGCAGTCTAGGTTATATTCTACTTGCATATTTCATTTTATAGACAAAATTTCTAAATTAAAGTCAGAGTTTTAAGAAATTCTTATGATTATTCCTGCAACCTTTAAGTTTAAACTCAATACCTCATTTTCTTTATTAAAATTAAAACTGTTTTTTCAAAAACTGTATGTTATTTAATCAGTAAGTTGTAAATCCTTTAGATATATGATGCCCCCCCTTTACTTGGTGTTGATTGTACATCGATCTTATCGACAGGTCTGACAAAAATATAGATGTTATCGATAATTTCATGTATTAAGTTTGAATAACGAGAAACTTTGTTTACAAAATAATTTTTTAACGAGTTTATATTATCTGAAATCATTTCAGTGATGTCCATTTTATAAATCTGGAAGCTGATCAGTTTCGTTTCGATTATTTTTTTTTTAAAGTTCGTCGCTTTGGCGTTTAAAGTTGGATATTTTATTTTTATTTATTTCAAATTTGCTGTTGATATTTTAAAATGAAAATCGAACTTTTCAAAAAGCGGAAATCTCGGGTTTGAGATTCAAATCTTTGAATTAAAAGGGAAGTTAAAAAAATTGGGAATTGCAGAAACTCGAATATTTTAGTTTGATTTTTAAAACTTTGACTTGGTCAGAATGGCAAGTTTGAACTTAAAATTACATTTCAGCATTAAATGTTCGTAACTGATGTGTCAAAATATGAAGAAACAGCTTTAAAATTTTGTGATCATTTTCAAGTAGTAAGTTTTAGAGTAGGTAAAGCCGCAGGTTCGAGAATAAAAAGTAAAATTTCGAATAAATTGGAGATTTGGTTGGATATTTATTTTCAGAAATTTCGTTACTTTTTGTTCAAATTTAAATGAAAATTTTTATTTCTTTTAGATCGACTTTAAAATGAAGTGTCCAAAATACAACTACGATGTGACAAAGTCAAAATTTCAAGAAGCAGATTTTGAATATAGACCAAAAATTTTAAGATCAAATTCGAAACTTTTGACCTTAATTGCAACTTAAAATTAGGGATCATAAAGTCAATATTCTGGGAAAAAAGTCGAAATTTTAGGTTTCATCTCAAAAACTTGCTTCCTAAAATTTTTATAGTTCAATCAACATTTGGAGAAAGAAGACCAAATCCTCAAGTTTTTAAAAAAAAGTTTGGCAATTTCGGCAAGAAAATTGGAATAAGTTTTAAGAAATTCGAAATTATTTTCTTAAAAGTTTGGGAACGAAAGCTTAGAATACCTAATTTTTTTTATTTCAATTTTTTTTGAGAATTTTAAGTTTAATCTTTGAATTCTACTTTCTTTATTTTATTGAAAAATTTAATTTTAAAAGGTGAAATTCTTAGAAAAAAATGCCAAATTCTAAACAACATTTTTTTATCACGTTTCAATGTTCTTGTCTTCTGGGAACTTTCCTAGAGAGCAACCAACCGCTTTGCTAGGTGGCAGTGTTTCAACTGATTGAAAATTTTTTAAAATTTTGACCTTATTCGAAAGTTTAGAGTTGTCTAAATGGCGGCATTTTCTTGACTTTTTTTGACGTTTTGAACTATTTTGCAAAATTTCGATCTTTTTGGTACATTCGCTGCCTTTTTAGAATTTTCGATTTTTTTTATAAATTTTAGTTTATTTTAGAGTGTCGACTTTTTGCAACTTTGTTTTCAATTTTGACTTTGAATTTTGAAATTTCGACATTTTTCTCAAAATTCCAATTTTTTTTAAAAATATGTAAATAAACATTCTGACTAAAAAAGTGACATTTTTCTTTTTTTTTAAGTTTAACTAACCAAAATTTTCTGTTAAATCAACATTTGGAGAAGGAAGACCAAATCCTCAAGTTTCTAAAAAAAATTTTGGAAATTTCGAGAAAATAAGTTGAAATAAGTTTTAAGAAATTCCAAATTATTTTCCTAAAAGTTTGAGAACGAAACTTAAGAATACTTAATTTTTTTTATTTCAACTCTTTTTGAGAATTTTAAGTTTAAACTTTGAATTCTCCTCTCCTTATTTTATTGTAAAATTCAATTTTAAAAATTGAAATTCTTAGAAAAAAATGCAAGATTCTAAACATCATTTTTTTTATCACGTTTCAATTTTCTTGTCTTCTAGGAACTTTCTTAGAGAGCAACCGCCTTGCTAGGTGGCAGTATTTCAACTGTTAAATATTTTTTTAAATTTTGAGCTCATTTAAAAATTTCGAGTTGTTTAAATGGCGACATTTTCTTGACTTTTTTTCGACATTTTGAACTATTTTGCAGAATTTAATTTTTTTTGATACTTTCGCTGCTTTTTAAGATTTTTGATTTTTATTATAAATATTAGGTTAAATTAGTGTCGACTTTTTGGAGCTTTTTTTTAATTTTGTTCAAAATTTCGACATTTTTTTTCAAATTCCAATTTTTTTAAAAATATTTAACCAAAAAATTTGACTAAGAAAGTAACATTTATCTTTTTTTTAATTAACTAAAAAAAACTAAAAACAAAATTTTCTGTTTTTCAACATTTTTAATTTGTTTTCTAGTTTTTGTGAAAGTTTAAGATTTATTTGATAATTCCTCACTTTTCTTCAGTAATTACTATCTCTCTGAAGATGATGGCTTGGCTGTCGAAACGCGTTAGAGCAACCTTTGTTGTGTTTTTAATCTTTCCTGCTTTCAGGGGACAATTTTTGTATTTAATTTTTCAATAATTAGGCTCTTCGAAAATTTCGACTTTTTTGTGAAAAGCACATTTCTTCAAAAGTTTGATTATTTTTGACAATCTGATTATTTTTCAAAATTTTAACTTCTAAAATGTTTTTTGAAAATTTCTTTATTTTATCAAAATCCTTGAATTTTTTGGAAAGGTCGACTTTTAACAGCATCTTTTCAAAATGTTGACATTATTTTTCAAAGGTTGATGTATTTAAATCCTGATTTTCTATAAAAATTTCGAAATTTTCGGAAACTTCATCTACTTTTGAAAATTTTGACTTTTAGAAAATTTCCACTTTCTTTAAAATTTCGCGTTTATTGAAAATATTGATTTTTTTTAATCGACTCTTGTTAAGATTTTGGATTATTTTCCAAAAATTTCGTTGCATTTTAAAGTGTTTGATTTATTTCGAAAATTTGAACTGTCGATTTTTTTCAACATTTTGGCTTTTTTTGAAAATCTTACTTTTCCCATTTTTTTAAATTGATTTTTCTTTTTAAGATTTGTGACTTTTCAGCTTTTTTCTGAAAATTTCAACTAACAAAAATTTCGAAATTTTGGATAATTTTCACTTTTTTGGAATTTGAGCTTTTCGAAAATTTGGGTGTTTAGGAGATTCATTAAATATTCTTTATTTTTTTTAAATCTCGACATTTCTTTATAATTTCGAATATTTTTTAAATTTTGGACTATTTTTTTAAAATTTAAGACATTTTTTTGTTAAAAATTTGGGCATTTTCAAATACTGTTTTTTATTTGAAATCGTTAACTTTCTTTGGAAGTTTCAAAATTCTATGAAAGCCTGTACATATTTCCAAATTTTGACGCTTGGAAATTTTGACTGTGTGGAGAATTTCTACTTTCTTTAAAATTTCTACGTTTTTTGAAATTATCATAAAAAATAAAAAATTTAAAAATAACTGAAGTTTTGAAAAAAAGTTGTATTTGATTTTTAAAAAAGTCGAACTATTGCAACATAATCAAAAATTCAAAAAAAGTGAAATTTTGAAAAAATTTTCCTAAAAATTCAGTCTGAAAAAACCATACAATGTAAAAAATGTACATTTTTAAAAAACAATAAAAGGCAGAAATATTTTCAACATTTTAAAAAATAGATGAATTTCCAAAAAATGTCGCAATTTTTAAGAAAGTAAAATTTTCCAAATAATTAAAAATTTCCAAAAAAAAAAAAATTTTTAAAGACAAATTTTAAGACATGTCTAAATTTTTATAAAAAGTTTAAATTTTCAAAAAAACCGCTGAAATTATGAAAAAAATTCTTATAAATTTAAAAAATCAAAATACTGAAAAATAATCAAAAAAATTCAAAAAAGCGATTTTCGAAATATATCAAAATTTTCAAAAAAAAACTGAAAAATTAAATAAATGGGGAATTTTCAAAAATATTCGAAATCAAAACAAAAAGTTTCAGAAAATATTTTCAAAAAAGTTCTAAATTTTCGAAGAAATCAAACTTTGGAAAAATAGATAAAAATCAAAAAAAGGTCAAGATATGTAAAACATATTATTAGAAAAAAGTCAACATTTTGGAAAAAGTGCAAAAATTTGAAAACAAAAGTCCAAATTTGAAAAATTTCGAAATTTTAGTATAAACATTTAACATTTTCAAAAAGAATACAGGTTTCAAAAATAGTCGAATCAATGTTCGAAAAAATGGAAATTTGTCAAAAAAATTGACATTCTTTTAAAGTTTAATAAAAAAATTTTGACTTTAAAAAATCACGATTTCCAGAGAAATTCGAAATTTTGAAAAAAATTCGAAACTTTGAAAGTCCGAAATTGAAAAAAAAACAATTTAGAATTTGAAAAAAATGGCGAAATTATTGTTGTTAAGACTAAAAAAAAACGAGACTTTCAAAAAAATTAAGTTTCTGAAACTTCAAAATTTTCTAAAAAGGTTGAAATTTAAAAAAAAGCAAACCTTTGAAAAATCAAAGTCAACATTTTAAAAGGTAAAAATTTTGAAAAACATTGAAATTTGAGAAAGTCAAAAATATTAAGAAAGTTCAAAAGCGCAAAAAAATGTTAATTTTTCAAAAAACTCGACATTTTCAAAAAAACTTAATGCTTTAAAACTGAAATTTTTATAAATAGTTGCAATTTCGAAGTTTAATAAAAAAAATCAAAGTTTTAAATAGAAGCACAAGTTCATTATTAAATGTCAATTTTTGGAAAAGTCTAAATTTTAAAAACAAGTCGAAAATTTTAATTAAGTAAAAGTGTGTTTTAGGAAGTAGGGATTTTGAAAAAAGCGAGATCATAAGAGACGCGTCTCGCTGGTTGAGAAGACCTGCTGTATGGTTTTGGATTTATATGATACATCGAATATCGAATGAATTTACCGATGTATTGAAATATATCGATCCATAAACAACAATAAAGGGTTTTTTAAATTTATTTAACATTTCTTCGGCCCAGTTTGGAAATATTTCCAAACTGGGCCGAAGAAATGTTAAATAAATTGAAAAAAACATAATATTTCCGGTCAATAAGGGTCTGCCATGAAGAATAATAAAAAAAAGCAACCTTTGTTGTGTTTTTTAACCTTTTTTGGTTTTTAGGGACAAGATTTGTATTTCAATTTTTAAAGATAATCAAGGACCAGTCCATTCCACCAAAAAATATCGATATATCTTTTTCGATATATCAATTGAGTACAGTTTCGATGTTTTAAAAATTTTGTGCATCCCTACGCGGAAGTCTTAACGCATAAGAAGTGCAGCGTTGTCAGCTAAGAAAATCTACTGCAAAGCATCTTGGAGATTTATATTATTGTATCCACGCGGACAGTCTATGCTAAAAATCGAATATGGTTGGCAGTCTGGAGCTTACGCATCTAACGTTTTAAAAACTGTTTGTTACTAGCTTAGTCACACGCTTGACGTCTGAATTCTTAAGTATTTACTTGTCGGAACGTTTGTTAGCATTCGAGTTGGATATACCAAACTGACGAGATCTAACAAATCGAAACCAGTATTTGGTTTCCAAACTTCGAATCTAATAACTGTTCAAAGCTATTGGTCTGTGCATTAGAATCCTTGCCTTCTGGGAACTTTTTCCTAGAGAGCAACCGCTTGGCTAGGTGGCAGTGTTTCAACTGTTGGTAGTTCAGCTAGCTATGATTCACTATACACGCCTGGAGAGCTGCATGAATTTGTAGTCTAGGTTGCATTCTACTTGCATACTAGCTTAGTAGTTCACCGATAGTAGTTGTACTACCGATCAACTACTAAGCGAGCATTCGATGAAAGCAGTTTTGGCAGAATTTTGTTGGGCTTAGATGCGCGTTAGTCTTTAAGTTGCCTCCTACTAGATTTAAGATAAAATTCATCCATTACAGCTATATTCAATAATTATTACTTTTAGAGCGAAGGAAATTGTTTAAGATTAATAAGAAACACAGTTCAATCAAATTAGCCACATTTAGAAGGATAAAAACGTGTCGAACAAGTTTTCATGTTTGCCAATCAATAAACCAAAGAAGTTCCTGCTTTAAGAACGAACGACACCACAATATTTACTCTGTAAAATGCTGTGGGAATGCTTCATACATCCTACTGACTCGAGAGGAAGCTATCTTCTTGTACATGCATAATATTTGTACAAAATAAAGTCAAGAGCGCATTTATAATTGAAAGGCATACGGTATTATGTAGTTGTAACAGCTCGATCTTTTATTTCTAAAATATTTCTCCATTCATGGACACTCATAACGATGATGCTGGTCGACCCAATTCGCTAACATGCAAATAGAAAACCGCGAAAAGTAAGTGTGTGAAATGCAATAAGAAAGTGAGGGTTTAGTTTTTGCTGGACGATGTATGTATATAATCAACCGCATTCTTCCGCAGTAATACGAGATAATAATAAAGCTCCTTATTCTTGACTATTTACCCAAGGAATTAAAATACAAAAAATAGCAATAAGGATGTATAAATTGGGCTCATTATGATGAAGTAGTAGCAAAAAAATTACCGGATTTGTACGAATTTACTTAAAAATTGCAATAAAAGTACAACAACCTTATAAGCAATCGTTAAATTGAATTCATCAAAACTTTGTAATTTTCTGGAAAAAAAATCTCAAAATACCATAATTTTGATATTAGAGCCAACATTTTTCCATAGGAGTCCAAATTCTAAAAAAGTTTCGGATTTCAATCACGTTTACTTCGAAATTTCTGTGTCATTTTAAATCGAAATAAAAGATTTTTTGTGATGCTCACGACGTCAGTTGGTTGCAGAAAATTAAAGTTAAAGTATACCAGGCGTTTTAGTAAGCTACTTTTTGACCCAAACCAATTAAAATGAGACTTCCTATCGGGTGCATAGAGCCCCATGTTTGATCGTGTTTGAAGCATTTCTTGTTTGCACGTATTTCAAATCGCTTCGAACTACCATTATCCGAATTCGAATCGTGACTTCTAGGTGGAATGTAACCAGAAGAGATGATGATAAACACTCGTAGCTTTCAGATAACAAATTGTCAAACATATATGGTACATTAGACTTAAAAACAATTACATAAGCACTCTTTTATTGTTAGGTTGCGATCAAGATAACCTGCTGCAGTTAATAACATCTTTAATTAACTTTATTGAAAAAATTCAAAATTATTATGAAAGTACTACATGTCCGCATACAAGCGAGAACCGCATTTCATAGTTCTTATTACGCTCGCCGATGGCGCACCAATATGGTACTAAACCAGAGCCGCCGTACGGGGCATATTCCGTTACATAATAAATGAGTTATGCCAGTAGATGACTTTTTGTTCTTTTTCCAGTAAAAATAGCTATCCCGAGATTTGCTCCACCAATCAAGATTGACCTGGCCTAACTGATAAATTCAACGATTATATTATACTTACGCCGGCTCGCATGGGCTTCCACCAAAGAACACACCTATTATTTCGTTGCAGAATGAGATAATCAGGAAACGCTCTTAGGTGATTTTTTATCGGTCTAAAGTAATAGAGGAGTTTTATGAGTACATGCACTTGGCGTTCTATGCCTTCGTGAACGATTTTATCTGACCAGTAATAAGATTGATCGCGATAGTGCGTCGTTTCATCAAAATTTATACGACTTTGTTGCCTGGAAAAACAATCTTAACGTCCAGCCGACCACCCAATATTTGGACTTAGGACAACTTATTTTTAATTTAGAGAAGCTTTTTTCTACATAAGAAACGAATTTTATTAAAACCAACTTTTTTTTTAATTTTCACTTTTTAACACATTTTTATTAACTCGCTCTCTTGTCTGTGGTTGCAAAATATGTTCAATCGACGTTTGACATTGACATTCTACAAATCCTGCAATCGATTTTTAACTTATCGATAAGACTTGAAATTGTAATCACGGGTAAAATTGTCAATCATGATAATTATTGCGTAAAAAAAATTGCATCAAAAAGTAAATATAGTCCAATTCCTAGCTTTCACATTTATGTGCTTTTTTAGATACATTTTGCTGGTTAAATAATTTTGTTCCACGTTTTTTATCTTGACATATATTCTGAAATTTTTAGGTTAAGTCACTTGTCAAAAAATAAATCTCTTCCTATTCGGGGTCCTTTCAAGGTCAAAATTTTCCTACAAAATCTTTTTTAAATGTCATACGAAGACACCTCCAAGCTACGATCCGCTGCTGTTACCAAGTTGCCTCTCTTTTTGTCTTTTAGAACACAGTTTATATCATTCGTAGTAGGTACAGAGATTTAAAAAAGTGAAATTTTCAAAAGAGCCCAATTTTTTGGAATTTTCGAAAAAGGTCCAGCTTTTGCAAAAGTCTACATTTTCAAAAAAATCGATAATTTAGAAAAATTGGAATTTATAGTATCTTTCTGAAGATGATAGCTTGGCTGTCGAAACGCGTTAGAGCAACCTTTGTTGTGTTTTTTAACCTTTCTTGGTTTTAGGGGACAAGTTTTGTATTTCAATTTATAGTTAAAATTGAAAAAACCTAAAAAAGTGGAAAATTCAAAAAAGCTGGGATTTCAAAGGGTAGAGTTTTTCCAAAAAAATCCTCAAATTTAAAAAAGTAGAAATTTTAAAAAGTGCAGACATTTTTCTAAAAAGTTTAAACTTTCAAAAAACAGAAATTATTTTTAAAATAATATACTATAATAATAATAAAAAAGTCTAGCAAGAATCGAAATTTAAAAAAAAACCTACATTTTTAAGATCAGAAAAAATTATAAATTTTCAAAAACGTCAAAAATCGATATTTCAAAAGAAATTGAAATTTTGCAAGTTAAAATTCTAAAAAAATTGGAATATTCAAAAATTAGATATTTTTTTAAAGTCCAAATATTCAAAAATAAAAATTTTCTTTTAACTAGAATTTATAAAATGTCGAAATTTGAAAAACAAATTAAAATTTGAAAAATAATTGAAATTTTTTAAAGAAATCCAAATTTTTCGAGTCTCGCCAATTGCCAAAGAGTCGAAATTTTGAAAAATGTTTAGATCATAGGTTTAAATTCTCAAAAATTAGTAATAATTTTCAAAATAATACGAGATACGAAATAATACTAAACTTTGTAAAAGTCCAACTTTGGCATGAACTGAAATTTTTAAAAAAGGTTTAATTTTAAAAATTTTGATACTAATTCAAACAATTATAAATTGTGAGAAAAGCCAAATGTTTTACAAAAATTCGAAATTTCGAAAAAGTCATAATTTTGAAAGTCCACATACTCAAAAATAAAACTTTTCATCAAAGTTGAATTTATAAAATGTTGAAATTTTAGGAAATTCGAGATTTGAAAAATAATTAAAACTTTCAGAGTCGAAATTTTGAAAAAGCAAATATTTAGAAAAAAAAGTGATAGTTCAAAAGAGACGAAATTTTTAGAAAAAAATTTAAATTGGAAAAGAAAGAAGTTTTCGAAAAATTACATATTTTGTCAAAAGTACAACGTTTGAATAATAGATTATTCTTGAAAAAATGTCATGATTTTTTAACGAGTCGAAATTTTAAAAATTTCAAATTTTTTTAAAAAGTTAACAGTTTAAAAAAAATCTTCAATTCTAAAAAAGTCTAAATCTCTAAAGATGTCGAAAATTTCATAAAAAGTTAAAATTCTCAAAAATTTAAAATTTTCATAAATGACAAGTTTACAAAAACTTAAAATTTCAAAAAAGTAGAAATTTTGAAAACGCTCGTAAATTAAAAAAAAATTTGATTAAATATAGTCGAGAATTAAAAATAAAAAGAAATTTAAAAAAATGCTAAGATTTGAAAGAATTGTAGTTAAAAAAAAATGGGAAGGCCATATCTTATTTCAACAATTGTTTAAAAAAAAATCGAGTTTTAAGAAAACATGTTGAAAAAAAAGGTCGACATTTTTCGCATGGCGGTAACTTTCAAAAAACGGTCAATATTTTTAAACAATTCTCAAAATTTTCAGAAAAAAAATATGAATATTAAGAAAATGGAAAAATTTTCAAAAAAAATCCAAATTTTCGAAAACGTCAAAACATTTAAAAACCTCTGAATTCTTAATAAGTCAAAATTTTGAAGTAAATTGTAATTTAAAAAAATTGGGAAAACCATATTTTATTTAAAGAATTGTTTTTTAACAAAATTTCGAGTTTTAAGAAAACATGTTAAGAAAAAAGGTCGACATTTTTCGCATGGCGGTAACTTTCAAAAAACGGTCGATATTTTTAAACAAATCTCAAAATTTTCAGAAAAAAATATGAATATTAAGAAAATGGAAACATTTTCAAAAAAAATACAAATTTTCGAAAACGTCAAAACATTTAAAAACCTCTGAATTCCTAATAAGTCAAAATTTTGAAGTAAATTGTAATTTAAAAAAATTGGGAAAGTCATATTTTATTTAAAGAATTGTTTTTTAACAAAATTTCGAGTTTTAAGAAAACATGTTAAGAAAAAAGGTCGACATTTTTAGCATGGCAGTAAGCTTCAAAAAAGGTCGATATTTTTAAACAAATTTCAAAATTTTCAGAAAAAACTATGGAAATTTAGAAAATGAAAAAATCTTCAAAAAAAAATCCAAATTTTCGAAAAAGTCAAAACATTCAAAAACCTCTGAATTTTTAATAAGTCGAAATTTTGAAGTAAATTGTACATTGAAAAAATTGGGAAGGCCATATCTTATTTAAAGAATGGTTTCTTTAAAAAATTTCGAGTTTTAAAAAACCATGTTAAGAAAAACGGTCGACATTTTTGGCATGGCACAAGGTCGACATTTTTGGCATGGCAGTAACTTTCAAAAAAGGTCGATAATTTTAAACAAATCTCAATATTTTCAGAAAAAAATATGAAGATTTAGAAAACGGAAAAATCTTCAAAAAAAAATCCAAATTTTCGAAAAAGTCAAAACATTCAAAAACCTCTGTAATTTTAATAAGTCGAAAATTTGAAGTAAATTGTAATTTAAAAAAATTGAGAAGGCCATATTTTATTTAAAGAATTGTTTTAAAAAAAATCGAGTTTTAAGAAAACATGTTAAGAAAAAAGGTCGACATTTTTGGCAAGGCAAAAGGTCGACATTTTTGGCATAGCAGTAACTTTCAAAAAAGGTCGATATTTTGAAACAAATTTCAAAATTTTCAGAAAAAAATATGGAAATTTAGAAAATGAAAAACTCTTCAAAAAAAATCCAAATTTTCGAAAAAGTCAAAATATTCAAAAACCTCTGAATTTTTAATAAGTCGAAATTTTGAAGTAAATTGTACATTGAAAAAATTGGGAAGGCCATATCTTATTTAAAGAATTGTTTCTTTAAAAAATTTCGAGTTTTAAAAAACCATGTTAAGAAAAACGGTCGACATTTTTGGCATGGCACAAGGTCGACATTTTTGGCATGGCAGTAACGTTCAAAAAAGGTCGATATTTTTAAACAAGTCCCAAAATTTTCAGAAAAAAATATACAAATTTAGAAAATGGAAAAAACTTCAAAAAAATCCAAATTTTTGAAAAAGTCACATTCAAAAACATCTAAATTTTTAAAAAGTCAAAATTTTTAACAAGTCGAAATTTTGAAGTAAATTGTAATTTAAAAATATTGAGAAGGCCATATTTTATTTAAAGAATTGTTTTTAAAAAAAAAATCGAGTTTTAAGAAAACATGTTAAGAAATGAGGTCGACATTTTGGCATGGCAGTAACTTTCAAAAAAGGTCGATAATTTTTAACAGATCTTAAAATTTTCAGAAAAAAATATGGAAATTTACAAAATGGAAAAATCTTCAAAACAAATCCAAATTTTCGAAAGTCAAAACATTCAAAAACCTCTGAATTTATAATAGGTCGAAATTTTAAAGTTTGAAAATTTCAAATAAGTTAATTTTTCTTTTGGTTCGACGGACTGGTTCTTGGTTATTTTTAAAGTTGACAAATCTTGTGTCCTGAAACTAAGAAAAATTAAATCTTTCTTGGTTTCAGGGGACAAGATGTGTATTTCAATATTTAAAAAGGTTAAAACTTTGAAAAAGTCCTAGACTTAAAAAAAGTCCTAGACTTAAAGAAAGTCCTAGACTTAAACAAAGTCCAAATTCTAAAAAATGTGGGCAATTTCATCAAAAATTTCAATTTTCAAAAACCCAATATTATGAAAAAATAAAAATTTTTGAAAAACTTTAAATTTAATCAAAATAAATTTTGAAAAATTACAAAAAAGAGAAATTTTGAAAAGATGTCGCGATATGAAAAAATCGTTCATTTTCAAAAAAAGTTAAAATTTTGGAAAGGTCATTTCATTTACAAATTGTAATTTTAAAGAAAGTTAGGAATTTCAAAGAAAGCCAAAAGTAAAAAAAAAATGGTAAAATTTCGAGACATCAGTAAAATTGGAATTTTCAAAAAAAATCAAATTTTTGACGTTACAGTAAAATTTTAAAAACATAATTTAATTATTAATTTTTAAATAATATGAAAGTTAAAAAATGGAGACATTTTTAACAAAATCCAGATTTCTGAAAAATTCGAAACTTTTAAAAAATCGTGAAATTTTTAAGAAGCCGAATTCTCGAAATTTCGATATTTTCAAAAAGGTTAAAATTGTGAAAAAGTTGTAGATTTAAAGAAAAACGGTCGAAATTCTGAAAAATGTCGAAAATCTCATAAAAATTAAATTAGTCAAAAACTCAAAATTGTTAAAAGATTCAAAATTTTCAAAAAATAAGAAGTTTTGAAAAAATCGAAATTTACAAAAATGAAATCTGAAAAATTATAAAAAGGAGAAATTTTGAAAAAAATGTCGATAATTGACGAAAATCGTAATTTTTAAAAAAGTCAAAATTTTAGAAACGTTATTTATAGAAATTTACAAAAATGAAATCTGAAAAATTATAAAAAGGAGAAATTTTGAAAAAATGTCGATAATTGACGAAAATCGTAATTTTTAAAAAAGTCAAAATTTTAGAAACGTTATTGATTTATGAAAAATTCTAATTTTAAAAAAAGTCAAGCTTTCCAAATAAAGTTTAAAGTTAAAAAAATGATAAAATTTCCAGATTTAAATGAAACAGTACATTTAAAAAAAATGGACACTTTTGGGGTCGCACAAATTAAAAAAAAAAGTCGAAGTTTTGATACAGAAATCAAAAGTTTCAAGCAATTCAAACAGTTCAAAAAATAAACAAATTTTTAATAAATTCCTCCAAATGCAAAGAAGAGAAGTAACGAGATAAAAAAAACATAATTTTCAAGAAAAAAGATAAAATTTTAGATGGTCGTATTGTTTTCAAAAATTGTCATTTTGATTTAGACGAAAGAGTATATTTTAAAAAAAAATGGACCCTTTTGGAGTCGCACAAATTTATAAAAAAAAGTCGAAATTTTGAAACAAAAATTAACATTTTCAAGCCATTCAAAAATGTCAAAAAATAAAGAAATCTTTAATGAAATCCTCGGAATGCAAAAAATTACAAAAAAGAGAAATAACGAGATTCGAAAAAAGCATAATCTTCAAAAAAAGGTCAAAATTTTAGAGAGGTCATATTATTTTAAAAAATGGTGTTTTTAAAAAGTCAAGATTTTCAAAAACAAGCCAAAATTTCGCCTTTTTGTAAAAATTTTGATTTTTTAGGGTTTCTCTTGACTTGATTTCGAAATTTTGAAAAAAGACGAAATTCGAGATTTGAAATGAAAATCGGAATTTTTTAAAGAAACGTCAATATCTTTGAGGTCACAAGAATATTAAAAAAAAGTCGAACTTTCAAAGCAAAAGCCAAAATGATAACGAAGGCTTCCACGGCCAGAATCATTACAAGATATAGTTCTTCCGGGATTGGACCGTGTCCAAAGAACTACAAAAGCTAAAATTTCCAAAAAAATTAGAAAATTGAGAAGTGTTCATAAAATCTAAACTTTTGAAAAAGGTCAATTTTTTAAAAACGAGAAATTTCAAAGAATACAAAAAAAAGAAGTAAAAAATCGAAAATAAAAAAACTCGACATTTAAAAAAAATTCCATTCGTAAAGATTAAAATTAAAAAAAGTCCTCATTTTCAAGATAGGTGCAAATTCTGAAAAAATTCGACACTTAAGAGAAATCTAAAATTGTGAAAAGTAGGCACAAAAAAAAAGGTGTAACTTTGAAAAAATGCGACTTGAAAATTCGAAATCTTTTACGAATTTGTATAAGGTTATAAATTTAAAAGGGACTAGAAGAAATTATTTTTGTTTCATCAAACGTGTTAAGTAAAAATCGTTGTAATCATTAAATCATTTAACGTGTTAAATCAAAAAAAAACTTTTCTTTATTAAACTAATTTTAATTATTTTTACTCTTTCAAAAATTTAAGCTCAAAATGTTCACTTTTATTTCTAAATTTCAATTTGGTTTCATATTTTTTTCAGTAAATTTCGAGTGTCATATAAGAATTTTGACTTTTTTCATAATTCCAGGTATATACACTTACAATGTTTACCATTTTTTTCTAATATTCCTAACATAAACTTCAAATTTGGACAAAAAAAATTACGTTTTTTGAATACTTCTACTTTCAATCTTTTTTTATTTCTTTTTTGCTTTTACTACTTCTTTGACTGGTTTTTGAAATTAAGACTTAATTTTTTAATTAGAAATCTTAATTTTTTCAAAACAAAACAAACGAAAAAACTGGAAAAACATTTTAAACTTGACCTTTTTTACGAAGTCTGGTTTCTTCTGAAATTTGAATATTTTTCTTGTCAATGCAGCTTCCACTCCTGCTTTGTTACTAAAATTTTAAATCTGTTTTTTTTTAGGTAATTTCCACTTTTTTTTTATAGAAAAATCTACTCCTAAAGGTTACCTTCTTGGAGCACTACAAGTAGAGGATGGAAATGAATAAAGGTGACGATGCACCACCGTTTTAAACGAGGATAAGTACAATTGACGAGAAACATTCTTAACCCAATTTCTTTATACATTGTAATTTTTTTTATTTTTTAAAATACACTTTGGCTATTCAAATATAAAACTTGGGCGCTGAAACTAAGAAAGATTAAAAAATACAACAAAAGTTGCTACTACTGCTTTAAGTTCGCTTTTACAAGATCGTTGTTGATGAACTCGATAATTTTGATTGTGTTTCAAATTTAAATTCAAATTCAAATTCAAATTTCAAATTTTCAAGTTGAAAGCTTCAAATGTTGGCTTTTTTTTTCTAAAATTGCCACTGAATTCAAATTTGGTGGAACGGACTTCAAAAATTGAAATACAAATCTTGTCCCTTGAAACCAAGAAAGATTAAAAAACACAACAAAGGTTGTTCTAACGCGTTTCGATAGCCAAGCTAGCATCTTCAGAGAGATACATGATAGCTTGACTATCGAAACGCGTTAGAGCAATCTTGTTGTGTTTTTTAATCTTTCTTGGTTTCAGGGGATAAAATTTGTATTTCAGGATCAGTCTTTTCCACCAAAAAAAAAACACTTTAACTAATTTGCATTTCTAAGTAATTTCGCTTTGTTTTTCGAAATTTTTACTTTAAAATATCGAATGTTTTCATTGACAGTTCAACTTCTCAACAATTTTTTTCCCAAACTTTTCAGCTGGAAATTAATGCGCACATTTTTATTTTAAAATGTTGACTATTTCCCAAAACTAAAATATTTCGAGAAATGTTGTTCTTCAATCTCAAAATTAATTCGGAATTTAAACTCGAATTTTTGAATTTAAATTACAATTTTCTCATTTTTTCTCAACATTTTACGATAAAATTCGAATTCATTTATAAATCTCAAGTTTTTCAAATTTGTATTTCTTTTAAAAGTTCAGAGTGTCATCTTGAAATTGTCAACCCTAAGATTCGAAATTCTGTTGTTTTAATTCTCAGTATTTTGTCCAAATACTGTTCTCAGACTGTACAGATTTAATCTTATAATTGATGGAAAGTTTAATTTTTCAAATTTAAATGTTCAACTTTTGTAAAGTTTTTACTACTATATAAACATCTGAACATGTTTCGTAAAATTTTGAGTATTTTAATCAAAATGGTTCAAAAGAAAGTCGTCATTTTACTTGTAAACTGAAATCTCGACTTTAAGCTCTAAATTTTGTCTTTAATCATTACGTTTCTAGGACAATTTTGTCGAAATTATGTCCATTTTGTTCATTATAATTTAAAATAATTGACACATCCATTAAATGGAATAATGGAAAAAAGGAAAACCTCCTTCGTATACTTTCTTAGCTCCAAATGTGTTAGGGTTTTCGAATATTGACACGAAATTGATCAAAAATTTTTGACTCTTGGAATAAAATAGGTAATAAAATATATGCTATAAATATTTTTCTAGGTAAACTTTATTTGTGTAGGTAAATTATGGTTAAAATATACCAGAATATTCACGAAATTGACTACTTTAATCATGGTAACATATGGTAACATAAATGTACCAAAACCTAGTTCTTCGATGAGAAGAATTTATTGAATTCTTCAGGACTATGTTTAGCGAATTCCTGTGCAGTCCAGCCTGACACAGGACTTCTGTCTATATAGACTATTTTTGCTATAGAACTTCCAAGTTATGGAACTTGTTACCGAAAGGAATTTTCCCCAAAAATTACAACCTATCCTCGTTTAAAAAGGCGGTTCATCGCCATTTATCCTTGTTTCCACATCCTACTCGCAGTGCTTTGAACACATAATGGGTTTTCCCTTTGCGAGTGGATTAAACTTAAAAAAAAAACATGTTGCTGGGACTTTAACATAGCTAATGAATGTAAATAAAAATATGTATATTTTTGCAGACTTTCAAAATGAAACCTGTGGACAATTGGACAATTTTCGTGCAGCAAATTGATTTCTTAAATGGTAACAACCTGTTTTAATTGTGATAGGATTAAATTCAGAGAATAAAACAAAAAATTTTTATGTTTTCATAGGACTTGTCTACATATTCTTCTCTATAGCATTCATATTAAGTTGCTGCCAAGATAAAAGTTCATTTTTTTTGTCAACCACCCATGTTGAATTTTTCGAACTTTGTTTAAAAAATGGTCAATGTTCATCAAAGTTGTGGCTGTCATGCAAGAGCTAATGGCTTTATCATTTGGTTAGTACAAATATTATAACAATTTAATAATCTACTAATTGTTTAGTTTTTGGTTCTACGTGATTACAAAGTAAATGTTTTTTTTTTATAGCTTCACTGCCTACCTATTTTAATTTCAACATTAATCGGCATTGTTGTAGAAAAATTAATTAGTTACTATCTCACTAGTAAAATAACATTCCAGACTATGTTTTAAATGGTGCAAATTACTAAAAAATTGATAAAACCAAACCAGGACATCGACAATTTATTGGTTAAAAGTTATTAGTTTTGTTAAAAACTAAAATGTAACAAAAATAATTAGCTTCTAACTTATCACACCTAAACTAATGTTGGTATCGCAAATTAGCAAAACACATTATTAAATATTAATGTATTTAAAGGTAAGCTCCTTGGTTTAAAAAATTTGCATTCAGTTAAAAAAATGCACCCCTTCTGTGACGTCACGAAAACTTAACGACTCTATGACACCTTATACAAATTTATTTGCTCAACCACGCGATTTACGTCAAATCCAGCAATTAAAATTTTTCACGTGTTCACCCATTAAAAGCAAACAAATTGATTTTACAAATTATCACACGCTAAAAACACCGTAAACATCGCTCACAAATTAAAGAGGTTAAAATCGCGAAAGTATTGCGCTGAAGCAAATAGCTGAAAAAAAATTTCCATACTAACCGCACTGTCAGCCTCCATCGTAAGTCACAAGTCAGCCTTGATTGAGACGAACACAAAAAACCACGAAAAGTCACATTTGAGCGAAAAATTCAGCATCGGTGGGCGTCGAAAAAAAAATCGCGACGTTCGAAAAAAATCCGACAGATGACGGACGATTTGTCGCCGGTGGCGAATTCGATGGCGTTTATGTCACGTTTTTTTCTATCCGAGAACACCACAAATAGTCGCATAGAGATCGCACGAAAGATGTAATAAAAATGCGGATAGATATAAATATATGGCGATGCACATGTTTGTGTAGTTTAAAATGTACTTGTTCAAGTAACTGCATTACATTGCATAGGCGGCCTTGCATTGCACGAAACCCTGGAATAAGGCGTTTTTTTAAGAGGGGGGAAAAGCTTCAAGGGTAAATAAGCATTGGCCAAGAATACTTTTATAATAATTTAATAAATATCTTTAATGCAAGAATTATTGTTCTCCTGATTCGACGGACAGAATTTCCTGTTTTTATTCGGCGCGGCGGAGATTTTACGCGTGCAATATCAACTTCAAAGAGATTAAAATGTGTAAATACCCAAGGAAACCACCACATCGTCTTAATCTCAAAATAAAAACTTGAAATTAATGGCACTGAAACCGCACTGTTTAAGGAATTTGAAAACGTTAAATTTAACCTTTTTATTAGTGTTACTTTCATAAATTTATTAAATTATGCAATTAAGTAAAAAAACTTAATAAATTAGAAAAAAAAAATAGAATGAGCGATATTGAAGTCGCACCATATATTACACTTATCAATGTTAACGATTTTTTTATTGCTATGCTTTCTATAATTTAACAAACCCTCAAAAGGTAATACGTTATCCTAATATTCCGTCGCGTTCCAATAAGAATTGTAGCTGTTTACAAAATTAGGAAAAAAATTTAATGCAATCATATTAAAAAGATATTTTTTAAATTTTTTGTTAGCAGAATTCTCGAGTATACATAATAATGATTAGATTGGTAGCGGAAATAAGAGATTATTTTGCTTTAATTACATGACATTAATGTGAACCAATTATTAATTATTCATCAGTTTTGATGGAACAGACTGGTCCTTGATTATCTTCAAAAATTGAAATGAAAATCTTGTCCCCTAGAAACCAAGAAATATTAAAAACACATAGCGTTTTGATAGCCAAGCTATCATCGTATTTCTCTGAAGATGATATCTTGGCTATCGAAACTCGCTCTGAAGATGATAGTTCCTATCGAAACGCATTTGAGCAAACTTTGTTGTGTTTTTTAATGTTTCTTGGTTTAAGGGGACAAGATTTTTATTTCAATTTTTGCAGATAACCAAGGTTCCACCAAAATTGTGGATGGAAAAAATAATAAAAAAACTAATCTATTTTTAAACCAATTTTCTCACTACCTACTAACATTTTTGTATCAAGAATCAATAACTAGGATTTTAAAGAATGTTTTACAGTTTTCAAAACCCTACTCGCACTTTCTGCATGACAAATATTTTCAGAATTATTGACTGTCACAATAAAAAAAGGTATTTTTATTTTTAGGGACGACATAGTCGGTGTAACATCATGGTGGCTGACCAAAAGAGAATAAAATTATGTAATAGAACATATTGAAGGGATTACTGGAAAAAATTATTGAAGTACGCGGATTTAAATGTAAAATTTGGAAAAATTTTTGGTCGATAGGTTTCCCGGATTTTTATTCAGTAGAGAAGTGTTGACAATAATAATTTAAAATAACAAAAAGATATAAAGAGTTATTAAAAAAATCTAAAAATGTTTCTACTATTATCGGCAAGCGATGGGGAAGAAAGTGGATAACAGTATTTGGCGCCCAACCTGGGGCCTGAAAACTGTAAGCGGCTTTCTTCAAACTATTGTAGCGAAATGTAAATTATAGAATTTAGTACGTAAGAAAATTTTCTAGAAGGATCTGATAAGGGAAAAGCGGCTGCGATAATGAAGCAAACGGCAGATACGCGTTCCAGAAATTTCAGCAAACGATAAGCCTTATCTACCGGATTATTCTAGAACCTGGAAGCCAAAACTATATAAGGCGGTCGCCTTTTCCTCGGGTCAGTTAGCAAGAGTAAGTAAGTTTAATAAGTAAGCTAGTAGTTAAAAGTCAATAAGTCAGTTAATTAGTAGTGTTCCGAATTTAGTTTGAATATAAAGTAAGTATTATTCAATTCACGTGTTAATAATCAATTCAAGCCGATAGCCCGCAACATCTGGTGTCAGAAGTGGGGTTATTATTGTTCTTCATTACTCGAAAAAAATTTACCGAGTTCCCGCAGTTGACTTCATCTCGGACATTTTTAACTGTTAAATTGTTATACGAGACGCGTCAAGAAAAAATCTTAAACATTCTAGTACGCTTTATGGATACGAGATTAAAATCGGCCAAAATGGAACAACAATTGCAACCGTTATTAGCAATGTTTAAAGACAAAGAGGAAAAAGAAAAAGAAAAGAAGGAAGAAAGAAGACAAGAAAAAGAACAGAAGCAAGAACGAAGACGACAGGAAAAAGAACAGGAGGAAGAACGAAGACGACAAGATGAGGAACGAAGACGGTAGGAAAAAGAACAGGAGAAAGAACGAAGTCGACAGGAAAAAGAACAGGAGGAAGAACGAAGACGACAAGATAAAGAACGGAGACGGTAGGAAAAAGAACAGGAGAAAGAACGAAGACGACAGGAAAAAGAATAGGAGGAAGAACGAAGACGACAAAAAAAAGAACAGGAGAAAAAACGAAGACGACAAGAAAAACAACAGGAGGAAGAACGAAGACGACAAGAACAACAGAGAAGGAATGCACAAAAACAAAAGCTGCATACTCTATTAGCAAATATAACTGAAAAAATGGGAGTGGACATTGCAAAAATGAAAGAAGAGATGAAAGAACAAATTACCGGAATGAGAAAAGAAATGAAAAAAAAAAAGTGAAAGAACAAATTACAGGAATGAAAGGAAAAATGAAAGAACATATTACAGGAATGAGGGAAGAAATGTATGAAGAGATTGGCGAAGTCAGGGAAGAAATTGGAAAAGTTAAAGAAAAATTCAACAGCAAGCTCCTTGATTTGGAAAATGCAACACAAAGGGAGATCAGCAACATCAAAAATGACGTGAAAAAGTTGCTAAGTGGACAAAGCATACAACATGAATCCGAAAGTGTACCTGCTATTTCTTCTCAAAAGTAAAACCTCCGACTTATGGAAAAACATCCTTCCAGGCCTACAGAATACAGTTTGAAGCTGCTGCCAGGGCCAATCGGTGGATGGAAGGCGAAAAGGCGATCTTATTGGTGGTATGCCTCTGGCTCTAGCTCTAGCTCTGGAACTACTTCAAGCTCTATCTGGCCACGAACTAGCTAACTACGAAGATTTAGTTAGGGCTTTAGAGCTAAGGTTTGGAGACCATTATTTGCCGCAAGTCGCCCAGTCGCAACTCCTAGTAAGGAAGCAGAAAAGTGATGAAACGCTGCAAGAATTCGAGGCTGATGTAAAAAGACTGGCTCATGACGCCTATCCAACAGCACCAACTAAATTTCTGGAACTTTAGACAACTAGAATTTTCATAGAAGGAATAAGAGACCCAGAAGTCCAGAGAGTGATGCGCTTGTCAAACTTCCGAACATCGAGAGAGGCGCTGATTAGAGCTTTGAAGGTGAAAGCTGCTTACAATTTTTCGGAGTCAGAGGTGCCACGGAGAGTAAGGAAGGCCGACATCGAAGAGGTCACCAATTACCCTGATTTTGGGAGCATCAACGCGAACAAGAAGAAAATTGACGCGAGCATTGAAGATCTGCTGGAAGCTCTTAAAAGTACACCCATCAGAAGCATAACATGTTATAGCTGTGGCAAGGTGGGGCACGTCAAGAAGGACTGCAGGTTAACCCCCGAGAAGTCGACAAGCCCCACAGTAAGAAAACCACGTAGGCGAGATAGAGAACTGATCAGCTAATGTCAAGAAACCAGTCCCCAAAACTCTTCCCATTAAACAGATAAAAAGGATTAAGGAGAGTTTGGTGGTGGAAGCCAGCAAGGATGGAAGGAATGTACAGGCAACAGTGGACCCAGGAGTCAAGGTTACTGTGGCACGCGAGACTTCAAGCAATCCGTGACTGGCCAAGATTAAAGGATAAACAGGAATTGATGGGATTTCTTGGGTTATGCACCTATTACAAAAGATTTGTGAAAGGTTTTGCCAATATCGCTGCGCCGTTACACCGACTAATGGAAGGAAGAACGTCGTACGTCTGGACTCTCGATTGTGATACCGCTTTCCGAAAACTGAAGTCTGTCTTGTGCACAAGCTCTAGCTTGACTTATCCTCAGCAGAATGGGAAATTCGTGCCGGACACAGACGCCAGCAACGTCGGCGTTGAAGCTGTACTGTCCCAAATTCAAGGCGGTAAGGAAAGAGTCATCGAATATTACAGCAAGGATCCTGACGAAGCCGGAGAGATACTATTGCATCATCAGGAAGGAACTTCTTACGACAGTGAGGGTCGTGGAACACTTCCACAAGTATTTGTATGGGCAAGAATTCCACATCAGGATAGATCATTCGGCGCTTTCTTGGTAACTCCAAATGAAGAACGCAGATGGGAGACGGCTAGATGGTTAGAAAGGCCTCCAACTAGTATCACTTTAAGGTGCATCATCGACCGGGACGACATCATAACAACGCTGACGCTTTGTCCAAAAGACCTTGTGGGGATTGCAAACACTGCAGACTAGTTGAGGACCATCAGGACATGCTGGATATAAGGGTCACGTCTGTCCAGCAAGAAGGCGGATGGACTGTTGAAAGTCTTCGAGAGCTTCAGAAGAGCGACGTTGATATCGGACCCATATTAGAATGGAAAGAAGCTGGAGATAGACCGGAATGGCAAGAGGTTTCCAACTGAAGTCCAGCTCTTAAGAATTTGTGACCTCAATGGAAATAACTTCACCTAGAGGACGGGGTGCTTAAGAGGGCATTGGAAAGCGCGGATGGAAAGCGCGTCAGCTTGAAGTTGGTGGTGCCTCAGGAGAAGATTCCACAGGTCTTGTGTGAGATGCACAATGGGACCTCTGGTAGACATTTAAAAATGAACAAGACCCTGGAGAAGATTCGGAAACGGTTCTATTGGGTTAACTGCAGGGAGGACGTCGAGCGGTGGTGTCGGAAATGTGTCACCTGCGTTGCATCCAAGGGACCCTGTACAAGAACCAAAGTGGCCCTGAAGCAGTATAATGTGGGAGCTCCATTTGAAAGAATTGCAATCGATGTGGCAGGGCCATTCCTAACATCAAAGCATGGGAACACGTACATCCTGGTATCCACGGATTATTTTAGTAAATGGCCTGAAGCTTACGACATCCCAAACCAAGAAGCTATCACAGTCGCAAGGGTTCTTGTGGACAACTTCATCTGTCGATTTGGTGTTCCCTTGGAACTACACTCGTACCACGGAAGGAACTTCGAATCGGGGGTCTTCCAAGAGATGTGCCGTCTTCTTGGAATAAAGAAAACTTGAACGACACCTCTTCATCCACAGTCTGATGGAATGGTAGAACGATTTATCGGGACCTTGGACGAACATCTTTTGAAGGTCGTTTCCAAGCATCAGAAAGACTGGGACTGACATCTACCATTGTTTCAAATGGCCTATCACACGACAACTCATGAAACAATAGGTTAGACTCTGGTAAAAATGATCTTCGGAAGGGAACTGCGGCTTCCATGTGACTTGGTGTTTGGATCACCAAGGGAGATCCCCAGGGGGACGTTGGGTTTCGTGGATGACTTGAGGAAAGCGACATCGGAGACGCATGCCCTGGTGCGGACGAAAATCAACTTGGCGACGGACCGGATGAAGACAAGATGTGACGTGAATGCCAACCATGTTGGTTTCAGTGAGGGTGAATTGGTATGGCTATACAACCCTCAGCGAAGGAAAGGAGTTTCGCCGAAGTTTACGCCATCTTGGGAAGGGCCGTACAAATAGCTGAAGAGGATCAACGACTTGGTATACAGGATCCAGTGTAGCCCCAGGAGTAAGATGGAAGTGGTACACGTGAACAGACTGTGCACATATAGTGGCGAAGTGATTGATTGGAACTGATCGGGACGATCATTCTTAAGGGGGAGGCAGTGTAGCGAAATGTATATTATAGAATTTAGTAAGTAAGAAAATTTTCTAGAAAGATCTGATAAGGGAAAATCCGCCACGATAACGAAGCAAACCGCAGATAAGTGTTCCAGAAATGCTGGCAAACGATAAGCCTTATCTGCCGGATTATTCTAGAACCTGGAAGCCAAAACTATATAAGGCGGTCGCCTTTCCCTCGAGTCAGTTAGTTAGAGTCAGTCAATTTAATTAGTGAGCTAGTAGTTAGAAGTCAATAAGTGGGTTAATTATTCAGTTGTAGTGTTCCAAGTTTAGTTTGAAAATAAAGTGGGTATTATTCAATTCGCGTGTTAATAATCAATTCAAACCGATAGCCCACAACACTATTGACCCTAAAAAAATTTAAATTTAAAATCTGCAAACTAAAAGCTTGGAGCTTTAATTTTTCTTTTTTTAGATTTTTTAGTATTTTCATTTTTTCAAGTTACAATTTTTTGAAAAATCACCTAAACATTTGGGACTTTTTATTTATTAATTATTTTTCCTGCTTAATATACAAAGCTCTCGTTGAAATGCAGAACTTGTCCCCTAAAACCAAGAAAGATTAAAATTTAATTAGTTACATTAGTTTCTCTCTGAAGATGACAGCTTGGCTGTCGAAACGCGTTAGAGCAACCCTTGTTGGGTTTTTTAATCTTTCTTGGTTTCAGGGGACAAGTTCTGTATTTCAATTTTTGAAGATAACCAAGTACCAGTCCGTTCCATCAAAAAGCTCTCGTTACTTCAAACATTATAATAAAGTTGATTTGTCATCCTCTGAGATGTAATTAATTATATCGGCAAAAGAGCTAACATTTAAAACTTCTGTTTCGGACGAAACCTTTATCATTTATATCAGTGGCCCCATGTACCTCTCATGACGTCCCCCTTTCCCGTAATAAATAACGAAAATTAAGCTTATTTTGCTCAAGAAACCTTCTGTGATGTCCAAAATATTTTTGACGAAAAAAAGCTCGTCATATCTAAAAATGTGTTGCACAACAACTTTTAAAGAAGAATCTGGCATACTTACAATTTTGTGCTACCTCAGAAGATACCCGTGCCACACTTTGAAGACTATTAATCATTCCCAGTTGAAAAAAAATTAAGACCAAAAATTCAAAATCTTTTTATTAAATAAAATGATAATCGTAATTCTAAAATGATACAATATTTAAGACGGAAGAAATGTTAATCTTTATTGGTCTTATTTATTAAAATTAGTGTAAAAGATATCAAAAATACATAAAAATGTTGATAATGGTTTAAAATATACATTTTAAACTTATAAGAAGGTGGTGAGAAACACGATAATAGTTATACCGAGATTAACTGGGACCAAATTGACTAAATAAATCATTATTAAGATAAAGTTCTATCGAAATAATCTTCCCGACATATTTTTATAGAATCAACATTTTTCTTCAAACAAACGAACATTAATTTCAGAAATTATAACAAAGAAGTTTATAAATAATACAAAATAATCACATCCACACATCCAAGGTTAATCTATCATAGTTTCGTATAGCAACGACAATCTCGACAAATATTTGAATGTTCTCCGTCTTTCGGACGTCTCGTGAATGCAATTAAGTCGGCTGCGACGTCGATCCAAAGGGCGCAACGAAGAAAATGAAAAAAATTTGAAAACGTAGCGTGCTCGTCGGTCATTATTTATTAGCTAAAAATTTTCAAATTATAACTTTGCGATGTAATTTTATTTTATTGCATGTCAATATCTTCTATATTAGAATCCAAATTGTTGCCGGGGAAATTTTAGAGACCCGCCAAGCTCGGGCATATTAAAGAAAATTACCCTCGACTTAAATATTTAAAAAGGGCATTCGTCGATAGAACGTGACGTTGTACGGCAGCTTTGCGGTAACGCGCCTGGAAAACGAAGAAAATGTGTCTATGATTTTATGGAGCCGTGATAGAATTTTTGTTAAGATGGAATAAAATTGGGGGAATTTTGATTAAATTTGTTGACAACTATTAAAATTTTTAAACTTTTTTATTTTCTTAACTTTTTCTAGAATTTCTCCAAAAGGCTACTGTCTTTGCTTATGTTATTTGTTTATTTTGAGAATAAATCGAATATTTAAAAAATAATATTAAAAGAGCATAAAATATTTCAAAAAAAATATTTTGTATTTTCTTTAATTAAAAGTTTAAATTTGGAGTTTATTTTGCTTCTTTTTCACAAAATTGTTACTATCAACTTCATGTTTTAATGTTTTATTCATTTAAAGTATCCTCTCAAAATGTCAAAACTTGAGATTAATATTTTTAGAAATTTTGTCTTTTTTCTTTGAATACTTGTTTTTCTAAAAATGTTGATCCTTTCATTGAAACTTTGAATTTTTTTTTATAGTTCGTTAATATCTCTCTGAAGATAATAGCTTGGCTATCGAAATGCTTTACAGCAACCTTTGTTGTGTTTTTTAATCTTTCTTGATTTTAGGGGGCAAGATTTGTATTTTATTTTTGAAGGTAACCAAGAATCAGTCCGTTTCACCAAAAACTGGTTTTTGTCTGCAAATTTCACTTTTTTGTTGATATTTTAACTTTTCCCCAAAATGCGCGCTTTTCCCAAAATTTTCTTTCTTGATTTTAGGTGACAAGATTTGTATTTTAATTTTTGAAGGTAATCAAGAACCAGTCCGTTTTACCAAAAGCTGGTTTTTGTCTGTAAATTTCACTTTTTTATTGATATTTTGACTTTTTCCCAAAATGCGCGCTTTTCCCAAAATTTTGACATTTAACTCTTTAACTCTCTCTAAAAAAAATTGGAATTTCGCCTTTTTTTCATGTATTTCGGTCTTTTTCTCGAAATTTTGATCTTCTGGAAGTTTTTATTTATTCTTAAAGTTTGGAGTTTTTTTTTCAAATTCTCGTTTGTATTTGGAATTTTTTTTTTTTAAATGTAAATATTTCCAAACTGGGCCGAAGAAATGTTAAATAAATTGAAAAAAACATTTTGATTTTTTCTTCAAAAATCATCTTTTTCTCGAATTTTTTTTCTTAACTGCAGCCTCTTTTTCAGATTTAGACTTTATGTCACAATCTGATCCTTGATGTTCCTGAAAATCTCAACTTATTCCACGAAATTTATCTTTTTCTTAATATTTTGATTTTTGACATTTAACTCTTTCCAAAAAATTTGAAATTTTCTTTTTCTTCTAGAAATTTCGATCTTTTTCTTGAAATGTTGATTTTGTGGAGGTTTTGAGTTATTCTCAAAATTTAGAGATTTTTTTTCAACTTCTCTTTTGTTTTTAAAAATTTTAATTTTTCCTTCGGATATCATCTTTTTCTCGAAATTTTTGTCTTAAGAGTAGCCTCTTTTTGAAATTTAGACTTCATGTAAAAATCTCATCCTTGATGTTCCTGGAAATCTCAACTTATTCCTCAAAGTTGATCTTTTTCTTAATATTTCTTCTTCTTCTTAGTATCTCTCTGATGATAGCTTGGCTATCGAAACGAGTTAGAGCAACCTTTGTTGTGTTTTTTAATCTTTCTTGGTTTCAGGGGACAAGGTTTGTATTTAAATATTTTAATTTTTTCAAAAATTCTGCATTTTCCCGTATATGTTCTCTTTTAAAATTCTATTATTTGCTCAAAATTTTATTTTCTATGTGAAATGTTTAATTTTTTTCTCGAAATTTCGTCTATTTCGTCGAAATGTGTCTGCTTTTTGGAATTTCGATATTTTTTCAAAACCGTTTTGTCTAACTTTAGACTATTTTGAATTTTTTCTCGATTTCGAAATTTCTCTGGTAACTTCGAGGCTTTAGAATCGGATTTTCCAAAAATGTTGACTGGTTTCTTAAAGATTCACCTTTTTCCCTAACTTTTGATTTTCACCTCAAAATCAGTCACTTTCTAAATGTTTCAAATTTTTTCAAAATTCATGGTATCTTATTTGAAAATGATATTTCTCGAAATTTAAATATGTTCTTAAAACTTGTGCAAAATTTCCAGGTTCTGGAATTTTTTCTTTTCTTGATCTCTGTATTTTTCTATCAATGCCTATCTTTTTCCCGAAACATCGATTTTTTTTTTAAAAATTCGTTTTTGTGTGGAAATTTCACTTTCTTGTTGATAGTTCAATTTTTTTCCAAAATGTGCCCTTTTTTATATTTTGATAATTAGTTCTTTGTGCAGAATTTGGAATTTTTTGAATTTCGACTTTTTTGTCAATCTTTTTTTTTGAAATTTTGATCTTGTGAAGGTTTTGGGTTTTTCTCAAAATTTGGAGTTTTTTCCAAATTCCCTTTTTTTGTATTTTTTTTGATATTTGTCTTTTTTTGAAATTTCGACTATATGTCAAAATCTGATCCTTGATGTTTCTGGAAATCTCAACTTATTCCTCGAAATTCTTTTTTTTCTTTATATTTTGATTTCTTCAGAATTCTTTATTTTCGTAAATATTTTTTCTCGAAATTTCACTATTTTCTCAAAATTTTACTTTCTATGAGACATTTTTAATTTTTTTCTCGAAGTTTCGTCTATTTCATCGAAATTCGTCTATTTCTTGGAATTTCAATATTTTTTTCAAACCCGTTTTGTTTAATTTTCTTTGGACAATTCTGAATTTTTTTCTCGATTTCGGAGTTTCTTCCGAAATTTCGAACGCTTTAGAATCGGACTTTCCAAAAATGTTGACTGGTTTCTTAAAAGTCTAACTTTTGATATTCATCATAAAAATTCGTCACTTTCTAAATGTTTTGGAATTTTTTCAAAATTTTTCTTTTTTTTAAATGATATTTCTACAAATTTTAATATTTTTTCAAAATTTGTGTAAGATTTCCAGGTTCTGGAATTTTTTCTTTCCTTGATCTTCGTATTTTTCTCTAAATGCTGATCTTTTTCTCGAAACTTCGATTTTTTTTTTCAAAATTCTTTTTTGTCTAGAAATTTCACTTTTTTCTTGATAGTTTGATTTTTTTCCAAAATGTGCCCTTTTTATATTTTGATAACTAGTTCTTTCTGCAGAAATTGGAATTTTTTTAATTTCGACTTTTTTCCAGAATGGTCGATCTTTTTTTTTTAATTTTGATTTTGTGGAGGTTTTGAGTTTTTCTCAAAATTTGGATTTTTGTTCGAAATACTCTTTTGTTTTTGGAGTTATTTTTTAAATTCGCCTTTTTTTGAAATTTCGACTATATGTAAAAATCTGATCCTTTATGTTCTTGGAAAAAATTCGTTTTTTTCTGGAAATTTCACTTTTCTTTTGGTAGTTCGATTTTTTCCAAAATGTGCCCTTCTTTTATATATTTTGACATCTAACTCTTTCTAAAGAATTTAGAATTTTTCCAATTCTAATTTTTGTATGGAAATTTCAATTTTTTCCAGAGATTATTTTCTTGAAATTTTAATCTTTTCGAAGTTCTAAGTTTTACTGGAAATTTCGAGATTTAGTGTTAAAATTCCCTTTTGGTTTTGAAAATTTTGATGTTTCCTTCGAAAATAATCTTTTTTTTCGAAAATCTTTTGAAATTCGTCTTTTTTTGAAATTTTGACTTTTATGTCAAAATCTGATCCTTTATGTTCCTGGAAACTTTCACTAATTTCTTGAAATTCATTTTTCTCATAATATTTCAATTTAAAAAAAACATTTTTTTTTATAAACGCCTTTCTCGAAATTCTACTATTTTCACATAATTTGATTTTCTGTACCAAACTTTCAGCTTTTTACTCGAAATTTTGTCTATTTCGCAGAAATCCGCCTATTTCTCGGAATTTCGATATATTTTTTTCCAAATTTTGAAAAAAAAAATAGTTGAAATTCCGACAAAAAGATTAATTTCGACGAAAAACACGAAATTTCCACAAAAAGGAAAACCTGGAAATTTTGCACAAATTGTGAGGAAATATTCAAATTTCGAGAATTACCATTAACAAAGAAGAATAAAAAAAATGAAATATTTAGAAAATGACGAGGATTTGGAGAAATAAGTAGAGATTGAAAAAAAATATCGAAATTCCAAGAAACATACGAATTTTGACAAAATAAACGGAATTTCGAGAAAAAAATTAAAAATTTCACATAGAAATTAAAATTTTAAAAAAATAATAAAATTTCGAAAAAAAACATTTACGAAAATGAAGAACTTTGAAAAAATCAAAATATTAAGAAAAAGACGAATTTTGAGGAATAAGTTGAGATTTCCAGGAACATCAAGGATCATTGGGACAAAATTTTAAAACAAAAAAAGGATTTTAAGCAAATTATATCGAAGTTTCGAGAAAAAAATGGATTTCGAAGAAAAAAAAATTCCATAAACAAAACAAATTTGAAAAAAAATCGGAATTTAGAGAAAAACTAAAAACTTTGAGGAAGAGATTAAAATTTCAAGAAAAAGATCGATATTTCGGGAAAAAAGTCAAAATAAAGAAAAACTCAAAGTTTTCCAGCGAGAGTAGATGTTAAAATTTTAAAGAAAAATCGTATTTTGGAAAAAGACGTCCAAATAATAAGTAAAATTTTTCAGCTGAATATTTATTTTTTCTTGACTGCTTGACACAGAGGGAGACAAGCGCCTCACCTTGCCACACAGTGGCGTCATAAACGTCCAAATTTTGAAATGTTCAGAAAGTTTTATTTGAATAAGCAGCTGAAAAAAAATCTTATATCTAGATTTTCGAATTGAGTTCAAGCCTAAAGTTTTTTTTGTTGTAAGATTGCGACTCTGAATTGAAAATTCTAGGCGTTTCAGTAATTTCCTCAAAATATTTCGGATCAAAATTGCCAAATTCGATCAAAATTTCGAATTTACACTTCGAGAACAAGTCGAATTTCGAGAAACATGTTGGAACTTCCGCAATGTTAAATCCAAAAAAAAAAATTTTTCGGAAAACGGAAAATTGATTTCGAAAAAGTCGAGTTTTGAGAAAAACCCCAATTTCGGGAGTCAGAATTTTCAGAAAATAGATTTGAAATAAAACCTAACCTCTCGCAAAAACTCGTTAAAATGTCAAAATTTTCAAAGTTCAAATTTAGGTTAAGTTAGGTTAGAGGTTATGTTAGGTTAGCTTAGTTTAGGTTAGGTTAGGTTAGTTTAGGTTAGGTTAGCTTAGGTTAGGTTAGGTTAGGTTGGGTAAGGTTAGGTAAGGTTGGGTTAGGTTAGGTTAGGTTAGGTTAGGTTAGGTTAGGTTAGGTTAGGTTAGGTTAGGTTAGGTTAGGTTAGGTTAGGTTATATTAGGTTATGTTTGGTTAGGTTATGTTTGGTTAGGTTATGTTTGGTTAGGTTATGTTATCAATATTTCTAAAAACAAAGGCGAATTTGAAAAAAAAATCGGAATTTAGAGAAAAACTAAAAACTTAGACAAAGAGATTAAAATTTCAAGAAAAAGATCGACATTTCGGAAAAAAAGTTAAAATATAGAAAAGCTCGAAATTTTCCAGAGGGAGTAGATAACAAAATTTTGAAGAAAGATGGTATTTTGGAAAAAGACGTCTAAATATCAAACACGAGTGAAATTGCTTAGCTAAATATTTATTTTTTCTTGACTGCTTGACGCAGGGGGAGACGAGCGTCCCACTTTGTCACAGAGTGGGGTCGTAAACGTCCAAATTTTGAAATGTTCAACAAGTTTTAATTAAATAAGCAGTTGAAAAAAAATTTATACTTACATTTTCGAATGGAGTTAAAGTCTAAAGTTTTCTTTTTGTAAGATTGTGATTCTGAATTGAAAATTCTAGGCGTTTCAGTAATTTCCTCAAAATATTTCGGATCAAAATTGCAAATTCGATCAAAATTTTGAATTTAAACTTCGAGAATAAGTCGAATTTTGAGAACCATGTTGGAATTTCCGCAATGTTAAATATAAAAAAAGGAATGTTTCGGAAAAAGGAAAATTTATTTCGAAAAATAAAATCATTTTTGAAAAATATCGAAATTTTGAGAAAATAATAAAAATATTTTAAGAGATATTAACAATTTCGAAAGAAAGTCCAATTTTGAGAAAAAAAAGGAAAATTTTGAGAATGAAGTAGTAATTTCGAAAAAGTCGAGTTTTGAGAAATACCCCAATTTCGGGAGTCAGATTTTTAGAAAATAGATTTGAAATAAAAGCTAACCTCTCGCAAAAACTCGATAAAATGTCAAAATTTTCGAAGTTCGAATTTAGGTTAAGTTAGGTTAGGTTAGGTTAGGTTAGCTTAGGTTAGGTTAGGTTAGTTTAGGTTAGTTTAGGTTAGTTTAGGTTAGTTTAGGTTAGTTTAGGTTAGTTTAGGTTAGGTTAGGTTAGGTTAGTTTAGGTTAGGTTAGGTTAGGTAAGGTTAGGTTAGGTTAGGTTAGGTTAGGTTAGGTTAGGTTAGGTTAGGTTAGGTTGGGTTAGGTTAGGTGAGGTTAGGTTAGGTTAGGTTAGGTTAGGTCAGGTCAGGTCAGGTTAGGTTAGGTTAGGTCAGGTCAGGTCAGGTTAGGTTAGGTTAGGTTAGGTTAGGTTAGGTTAGGTTAGGTTATCTTATGTTTGGTTAGGTTATGTTTCGTTAGGGTATGTTATCAACATTTTCAAAAACAAAAGCGAATTTGAAAAAAATATCGGAATTTAGAGAAAAATTAAAAACTTAGACAAAGAGATAAAAATTTCAAGAAAAAGACCGAAATTTCGGGAAAAAAGTCAAAATATAGAAAAACTCGAAATTTTGCAGAGAGAGTTAGGTGTCAAAATTTTGAAAAAAGATCGAATTTTGGAAAAAAACGTCTAAATATCAAACACAAGAGCTTCACCTTGCCACATAGTGGCATCATAAACGTCGAAATTTTAAGACGTTCAGAAAGATTTATTTAAATAAGCAGTTGAAATTTGCAAAGAAAATCATCTGAAAATATTTATTTTTTATAAAAAATCAAAATTTTCAAAATAATTTATCTCAAAATTTCCGAACATGAATTTGTTTCTCAAGAATTTTCCTTTTTTTAAAACAAAACATTCATCCAGTTGAACGAAAAAGGCAGATGTTAATAAAGAAGTGGAAATTTGCAGTAAGTCGGTTTTTAAAAAAGGTCCAAATTTTGAAAAAGTGTCAATTTTTAAAAAAAAACGCAATTTCGAAAAAATTAATAAATAAATAAAGCGACTACGAGGTTCAAACCCCGGTGCTGAGAACGCATTTTTAAGTTCAAATTTTTTGGCTTGTGAAGCGATTTTTTGATATGAGGTAAACATATAGTTTCGCTTCACCAACACGCCAATTTACCTAATCAACATTTTTTAATGTTAGCAATATTATATATTGAAATACAGAACTTGTTCCCAGAAACCAAGAAAGATTAAAAAACGCAACAAAGGTCTCCCTAACGCGTTTTGACAGACAAGCTGTCATCTTCAGAGAGATACTGGCTGAAAAAAATCTCGATACAAGTAACAACCAACTTTAAAAAGATCCCTCGGTATCGCTTTGAAGATGACAGCTTGGCTGTCGAAACGCGTTAGAGCAACCTTTGTTGTTTTTTTTAATCTTTCTTGGTTTCAGAGGACAAGTTCTGTATTTCAATTTTTGAAGATAACCAAGGACCAGTCCCCCCCCCAAAATATATGGTTAACATGTTGGTAACTCATGATGGTAATATGAGATGGTCACTCGAAACTATAAGTTTACTGCCTAAGTATCCAAAATTGCTCAACGCTCTAAAGTTTTCACTTTAAAAATAGTTTATTCATTTCTTTCATTCAGAGATATCTTACTTTAGATCGAAGTTGTCTAAGCGTAAAGTAACCGCCGCGCAATCACACAATAAAAAAATTTAGTGCAACGGGACAATAATACTGCCGTATGCCGCTCCGAGTACAATATCAATTTAAAACTAGAAAATCAAGGAAGTGAGTTATTAACAAATGAATTCTATAAGAGAATTAAGAAAGCTTATGAAATACATTATTAGTTATTATAACTCTTTTAATATACACGTTAATTGCCGTTAGCGGCAATAAATTCTCGATATTGTCATTCGAATCGAGCTTTATAAAAGAAATCGACTTGGCAATAAATTGCACAATTTTTGCATATACACAAATCGCCGGTAGTCCGATTCGGCAGTAGGTCAAAACGTCGCGATTCGCATTCAAAGCGGCGAAAACGTCGGGGGCCTTTTTACGACGTGATTAAAAGGTACGCTCGTCGTTGAGCTATGCCGATCCAGAAATAAAACGCGGAAATTCAGATTAAAAACAAAGAATAAGTATTTGAGTGGTAGCTACAAAGAATAAAAGAAAAGAGCACTTAAAGGTAATTCAATTAGAAAACATTTCTGCGGTGATTAAGGAGTTTTAAAAGCCCATCGAAATTGCCCAATGTAGGAAGAATTAGTGAATTTTATAACGTAATTTTCTTCTTGCGGAATTTCATTTGTGAAGTTTTTGTAAAAAGCTGATTGCTAAATATACCGCGGGAAAAAGAATACACCGAGCGGCTTTTTTAATTGCTTTGCGCAATTATCCAGCTCTTCCTAGATGCGTTACGACAAGAGACGTGTTACGACCAAAAAAAGTCATAAACTTGATAGTAAATATTACGAAAACAATAACACTTCCACAATAGCTTATGCGTTAAATTATTGCAAGTGGTTGCATCGCTGGTGAAAATTGTAAAAGTGAAACTGCGCCCGATAATTCAGAAAACCTGAAATCGTTGGCAAAACCAAAGGTCAAGTTGCTTTTGTTGTTTAAATTTGAAATTTCAAACTTTTTTCGACAGACAAAAATTTGGATTTTTTCGAAATATTGGCCTTTGTCTTTGAAAATCTACCCTCTTGATAATTTCCACATATTTGCCTCAATATTTTTCAAAATATTCAACTTTTACAGATTCTTATCTTTAGTTTCTTTTGAAAATTTTAACTTCCAAATTTCGACTTATTCCAAAATTCCTACTTTTCGTTAAAAATAGAGATTTTTGAGAGCCGCATTTTTTTTATTGATTTCACCTTTTATTCAAAAGTGTAACTTCTTTCGAAATATCGAATGTTTCGATTTATCTTTATTTTCATCTTTTACTGTTTTTTTGTAAAATAACCTTTTTCGAACATTTCGAGATTGTTGTGGGGTAATCCTGTGTAACTTCGATTTTATTTTGAAATTTCAAATTAAAATTTCGACTTGTTTTGCAAATTTTCAATTTTTTTCAAGATTTGGCTTTCTTTCGAGTCCTTTTGAAAATTTTATTTTTCTGTAACCTCGACATTTTTTTAAGAAGTTTAAGTTTTTAAGTCTCTGTATTAAATTTCGCTATTTCTTTAAATTTTCAATTTTTTTGAAAGCGTTTTAAAAATCGTGATATTTTTTCAAAATTTCGATTTTTTTTTGGAATAATTGTACTTCAAAACTTTGATTTTGCTAAAAGTTTAAATTCATTAAAATCTTAAAATTTTTCCATTTTTAAAATTTCCGATTGTTTTTTGAAATTTTAAAACTTTTCTATTTTTTCGAAATTTCCCATTTTTTAAAATATATATTTTTTTCTTAAAATTTCGATTTTTAAAAAATTTAATTACTCATAACCCCATTTTTAAATTAGTAATTTTTTTGAAATTTTCGACTCTTAAATTCTTCGATTATTTTTAAATATTGACACCTATTCAGAATTTCGCCTTTTTTGAAATTTTCCTCTATATTTTAGAATTTCGACTTTTTAAAAAAATTCAAACATTCAGAATTTTTTTTTTTTTAGAATCTTGCGTTTTTTTAAAAATTTCAGCTAGTTATGAAAATTTTGACCATTTTCAATTTTTTTATGTATGACGTTTATCAAATATTTTTAAAAATGTAGCTGCTAAAGTTTCTAATTTTGTCAACAGTTCGACTATTCCTAGAATATGGAATTTTTTGAAAATTCCGCCATTTTTAAAACCTTGAAATTTTTTAAAAATCTCTACTTTGTATGAAAATGTTAACAATTTTCAAATATTTTTCTATGTTTGATCTTTTTCAAATATTTTTGAAAATCTAGACAATAAACTTTCTAATTTTGTCAAAAAATCGACTATTCCTAAAATGTGGAATTTCTTTTGAAAATTACGAAATTTTTCAAACCTTGAAATTAAAAAAAATTATGTTCGAGGCTTTCTAAATATTTTGGAAATTATAGACAATAAAGATTCCAATTTTGTCAAAAGTTAGACTATTCCTAAAATTTGGAATTTTTTGAAAATTTCGCCAATTTTCAAATCTTGACATTTTTTAAAAATTTTAACTTCCAATGAAAATGTTGACAATTTTCAAATTTTTTTTTATGTTCCACTCTTTTCAAATATTTTTGAAAATCTAGGCAATAAAGGTTCCAATTTTGTCAAAAGTTGGACTATTCCAAAAAAGTGGATTTTTTTTGAAAATTTAGTCACTTTTTAAAACTTGTAATAGGTCGAAAATTTCACTTTTATTTTAAAAAAAAATTCTGAAAATTAGTGCAACAGAAAAATTTTGAATTTTAAAAATTTTCTTAATTGTTAAAATTTGACTTTTGTTTGAGAAATCTTTTCAAAATATTTATTTTAAATTAGTACACTTTTGAGATATTTGATTTTTTCTTCAAATTTCCGATTTTTTTTAAATTTCAAAATTTTCCAATATTTCGAAATTTCCTTTTTATTAAAATATAGATTTTTTCAAAATTTCGATTTTTCAAAAATTTGACTCCTCGCAACACTATTTCTTAAATTAGGGATTTTTTTCAAATATTACTTTTTTTTTAAATTTTCCGCCATCATTTATGATTTCGACTAAAAATTTCAGATTTGTTCAAAATTTTGTTTTTTCTTAGAACCTTGACGGTTTTTGAAAATTTTAGCTTTTTATAAAGTTGTTGACAATTTTTTCATGTAAGATCTTTTTCAAACATTTTTTAAAATGTAGACAATAATAATGTCAAAAGTTCGACTATTGCCAAAATTTGGAATTTTTTGAAAATTTCGCCATTTTTCAAACCTTGAATTTTTTTTTTTATTTCAACTTTTTATGAAATTGTTGACAATTTTCTAATTTTTATTTATGTTCGATTCTTTTTAAATATTTTTAAAAATTTATGCAATTTTGTCAAAAGAGACTATTCCGAAAATTTGAATTTTTTTTGAAAATTTAGTCACTTTTCAATCTCGAATTATGTCAAAAATGTCACTTTTTTTTGATAATAATAATGTCAAAAATTTGACTATTCCTAAAATTTGGAATTTTTTAAAAAAATTGCTATTTTTCAAACCTTGATATTTAAAAATTTTTACCTTTTATGAAAAGTTGTTATTTTTCAAATTTCTTATGTTCGACTCTTTTTAAATATTTTTGAAAATCTAAACAACCAACCAAGGTTCCAATTTTGTCAAAAATTGGACTATTTCAAAAATTTAGATTTTTCTTGAAAATTTAGTCACTTTTCAAGCCTTAAATTATGTTGAAAATTTCGCTTTTATTCAAAACGTCGACTTTTTCTAAAAATTAGTGCAGCTCAAAAATTTTGAATTTTAAAAATGTCCTTGATTTTTAAAATTTGGACTTTTGTTTGAAAAATCTTTTCAACATTATTTTTTTTTTAAATTAGTATACTTTTGAGATACTTGGAATTTTCTTGAAAATTTCGAATTTTCCAAATGTTAATAATTTTTTAAAATAACGCCCTTTTTAAAATTGTTAATAATTTTTCGAAATTTCGATGTTTTCAAATTTTTTTTTTATTTTCAACCTTTTCCAAAATTGTATCATATTTTAAAATTTCGTTATTTTAAAATTTCGGCTTTTTTAAAAACGTCGTTAAATATTATTCTAGTTTTTAAAATTTCGGCATCAACAATAATTTCAAATTTTTTGATAATTTTGTCTTTTTTAAACTCCAGTTCGTTTTGAAATTTTCGCCATTTTGAATTTTCTTGACAATTTGACCTTCAATAATCTAGATTTTATTTGAAAATTTCGTGCATTTTATAATTTGGAAATTTTCTTCTTCTGTGATAAACTCGAATTTTTTCAAATCTCAAAATATTTATCTTTTTTTCAATTTTTGGTTTTCTTAAAACATCGTTTTTTCTTTATTTGTATCTTTCAAAGTCTTCACTTTTTTTTGAAATAACAATTTAAAATAGTACAAATTTTTAAAATTTTCGACTTTTTTGTCAATTTGGATTTTTTCAAATATTGATATCTTTTCACAATTGTACCCTGTTTCAAATTTTTGATCATTTTCGAGATTTCAACTTTATAAAAACGTTAAAGTTTTTCAAAAATTTTGAGTTCTTTGAACTTTGAGTAGGTAATTCTGAAAATAATATTTCATGCAAATTTTAACAATTTTCAATTTTTTTTGTTTAACTTTTGTTAAATATTTTTAAAAATCTGAACCATAAAATTTCCAATTTTGTCAAAAGTTAGACTATTCGGAAAATGTGTCAAAAGTTAGACTATTCCGAAACGGAATTTTTTGAACATTTCGCCACCGTTTAAATCTCGAATTTTTCTGAAAATCTGAATCCGAAGGTTTTTCTAAAAGTCCAATTCGAAAAATTTAGAAAATGTTCTATTTTTCAAAATTTCGACTTCTATTTGAAAAATCTTTTCGAAATTCCGTTATATTTCTTAACATTTTTGAAGTTTTCTACCTGCTAGAGGCAGAACTTTTAAACATTTAGACTATTTGCCTTTTTCTCGAAATTTTTATATTTATTTCAAAATTCGATATTTGATACTTTCGGAAATGACAACTTTCTCTTCAAGCTTGGTGTTTTTTTTTTAAATTTCGATCATTTATTCGAAATTTCTGTTTACTTTTTTTATATTGTTTTTGGAAATTCGTATTTTTCTCGAAATGGCAACATTTAACCTGTAATTAATATGTATTTTATACCTTTAAAAAACAAAATAAACTACTACTACTACCACTAACTCAAAATCGTCTTTTCGAAATTTCTACTTTTATGATTTTTTTTAATTAATAGATGCTACACCTTTCAGATATTTCGAATATTCTTGGAAAAATTTGAAATTTTCCAAATTCTGATAAATTTTCAAGATTTCGCCTTTTTTAAAATTATCCATTATTTTTCGAATTGTCGAGATTTTCTGTTGAAGATTTTTTTTATTTTTAATTGTCCACTTTTTAGTAAATTCTAATAATCTGAAAATTTCAACTCGTTCAAATTTCAACTTTTTAAAATTTCCAGCCTTTTAAAAATATCAATATTTTTTAGAAAAATTTATCTATTTTTCAAAATTTCGACATTTTCGAAAATTTGAAATTTTCTGAAAATTTTTTCTTTTCATTCGAATTTTTTTTGAAAATTTCGTTATTTTCGTTATTTTAGAATTTTCTTGATAATTTTGCGCTTCAAATATTTAGGGTGTTTTTGGAATTTTTCGATCATAAAATCTGCGAATTTTGTCATTTTTGACTTTACAATGCAATTTGACTTTTTTAAAAATTCCGAATTTTATTCAAAAATTGCTCCGAAAGTCGCAACTTTTTATGAAAATTTCTTTTTATTAAAAAAGTCGACATATTTTCAAAATTTTAACTTTTTTACATTTTCGTCTATTTTTCAAAATTTCGACATTTTCGAAAGTTTGGAATTTTTGAAAATTTCCTTTTTTTTATTTTGAATTCTATTTAAAAGTTTTGTTATTTTCGATACTTTAAAATTTTCATGAAAATTGTGACCTTGGATTTGGATTTTCTTTTTGAAAATTGCGATCTCTAAAATCTCGGAAGTTTGCCATTTTTGAAATATTTAACTACTTTTTAATGTATTGTGACTTTTTTAAAAATGACGAATTTTATTCAAAAATTGCTCTGAAAGTCGTAACTTTTTTAGAAAATTTCTTTTTATTAAAAAATTCGACATATTTTCAACATTTTGACATTTTTTGCAATTTCGTCTATTTTTCAAAATTTCGAGGTTTTAAAAAATTACGATATTTTAAATATATTCCCCTTTTTCCAATTTACAAATTAAAAAAAAAATGTTTCAAAATTTCGACTATGATTTTTCGACTGCATTTTTTAAGATTTCGATTATTTTGAAAATTTTTTACAAAAAAGTTAAAATTTTCAGAATAAATTGGAATTCATTAAACATTTTTGGAATGCTCAAGAATGTTGTAAAACTTTTATAAAAATCTGAAATATTCGAACTTTTACTCAAAAATTGAAAGCTTCTGGAATATTCGATATTTGAAAATTAAAAATTTCCAATACAAATTCCAAATACCACGATCTCAAAAGAAATGTCAGCAAAAAAGTTTAAAATCTAGGAAATATAAAAGTGTTTAATGTATAAACAAAGGTGTATTGAAAAGAAGCCCGAATTTCGAGAGACAGTTTGGCATCTAAAATAAATCGAATTTAAAAAAAAATCAGATTTTCAAAATGAAAAAATTAAATATTGAAATATTTTGCAAACAACGTTTTCACTCATTTATGGACATTAAACTTTCCAGGTTGTGGTCAAAATTTCGAGAAGAAAGTCGAAGAAGGAAGAATTTTTAGTTTAAACTAAAGTTTGAGTAAAAAGTCGAAATGTTCAGAAAAACCTTAACTTTATAAAAAACGAGATATTTTGCAAGGGAAGCTGTGTTTTCCTAGCTTCCATTCTATAGAGAACACGCCCGCCAGCTGCTTATTTTTTGTTAACTTTTCATGGTCCAAACATTAGATATATATATAATTTCTGAAACGGTTGCGTGGTTTTTTTTCTAGATTTTCTAATTTTTTCGCCTGTTTTTCTTTCGTTTGAACGCAGTACCTATGAAAGAGCGAAAATAAATATGCGGCGGTTGTGTGTAGAGAAGAATTGTCGCAGTGAGAGCGTGGAGGAATCACGTTGGCGTCGGTGATTGCCAGCGCATTCAAGATTTTGATTCTGTCTTTTTTTCGCCGTAGGTCAGTGAATTTTTAGCATGTAGTAACCGGTTTTTTACTGCTGGTTTAAGTTCAGGCATTGACTTTAGGAGTGCAGAGCTCGCGGTTTTACATTGTGCGGGTCAGTTATGTTATGGTTTTATTATTTTTATCGCGTCGTGTACTATTCTGCGTAAAAATGTACGACGATCGCATGGTTATCTCTCTTTTTCGAATTCCTTTTCCTTTATGCGTCCGAGCTGCTCGTCATTGAGACTCTTATTGTTTAATATTAGTGTATTTACATCAATTCTATTTATATTTGTTCAAGTACGATGAACGTATCGCATCAGGAACGCATCAATTTGTTTTATTGTCGTCGGTCGTGCAACTCCCATAATACCACAGAAAAACCTTATTGTTGTTTTCTTAACATATTTAGGTCACAGCTACCTACCCGATGCAATATGTACAATATTAGGAATGTTATCATAATTCATGCACAAGCAAAAATACCGACCGATTTATCCGTAAATCAATATCAAGTCAGTTAACAGAAGACGAGTGCCTTAAAAATGTATTTAACGGGACGAAATAAAGTGTAAATTATCATCCAATTGAAGGGATAAAGAAGGGAGAAGAATATTTCACCCTTGTCCCAAAACCAATACTTATTGACACCGCTCTGGCACCCCTAATACATCGCCAAAAAAAAAGCTCCCCTACAGCTCGATCGCTTATTGGTATTGAATGTTGAATTGTTACGATTGCAAACAAAAAATGTGACGATGGAGTCCCATTCGTTACAGGGGATTAATTATGACAACATGAACGGCCAAAGTTTCCATATTTGACACGTATTGCAGTGAGCTGTCGTTTGAATTCTCACAACCGTTCCTTTGTGTTATGATTAGTAACAAGTTTTTGTAATTTTATTTCCTAATACGATCTTTTTCATTTGATAACTCCTAGGTTCGCAATTTATAAAGTAATTATTATAATTTATTTCTCAGATGCGTATCAATCGATCGTATCAGTATGATATGTTTCGCTTGGATTTTGCTGAGCTGGGTATCCATACTAGTCATATGTGATTAGTTTACCTTTATTAATTAAACATTTGTAACTTTAATTACGTTTCTAAACCAAACCTGAATTTATTGTATATCTATTATAATATTTTGGAAGTGATAACTTCTTTGGGCGCATTGGACGATTTTTGGTAGTGGGAAAACTTATGGTTTTGGTGACCAACGCGCTAATTCGCGTTATTAACGTGACCATCACAGTAATTCGCCTTACCAACATGCCTAATGTTAACAAATAGTATATGTAGCTAGGAGTGACACGTGTAATATAATTAAAAAGTGCGTAACCTGCACTGGGATTTGAATCCTTAAAAATTTTCAATTTTGGGGAGAAATTCGAAATTCGTTTACAAAAATTCGAAAAATTAAAAATAAAAAACACCTAACACTGAGAAAGATTTTCAGAATTTTAAATTTTTTTCTGGAATTTTTCTCATAGAAGACTGAATTAGAACGTTTATTTTTTTTACCAAACATTTTGACTTCGGGAACATTTCCTGATTTTAAAATCGAAAGAAGTGGCGAAACTAAATATAAGTATTTAGTCAATAAAGTAAAAATTTCGGAATAAAGGCTAAATTTCCAGAAAGAGGCTAAATTTCCAGAAAAAATCTAAATTTCCAGACGAAAATTCACATTTACAGATTAAAACCAACTTTAGAGGAAAAAACTAAAAATTTCTAAAATAAATTATACTTTCTGGAAAACTTTGGAATGTTTTAAACTTTCGAAAAATAAGAAACAAGTTTTAATTGCAAATTTTAAGAAAAACTTCAGTTCTCGAGAACGGTCATTTTTTTGCAGATTTCAGGTTTTTCCAGTAATTTTTTCTCGAATTCTCAGTACAAAAATGTCAATCTTTTTTTTAGATTTTCAATTCAAAGTCGAATATTTCGGTTTCTTGTTTAGATTTAATTTGCAGAAATTTAATGGTTTTTGAAAATACAAGAGGTTTAAAATTAAACAAAAAAAAAACGTTTCAGTGAAGCCATGAAATTTCGAAAGATAAATAAATAAATAAGTACCACAAATTAAATTAAACAAATAATCAACTGCGAGTTTGTTCTGAAATTTGTACTTTTTCTCCAAAATTTAAAACTCAAAATTCCCGTGTATAAGTTTTCGATAAAATTTTTCTTATTCAAATTGGAACACCAACTTTTACCTTTGTTCCTGTAATTGTGAGTACATAAAAACAATATTTTGCAGCTAAAGTCATAATTTCGAGAAAAATATTGAAATTTTGAGAAGAAAATTGAAATGCATTTAGATTCAAAGTTCGTGGGGAGAGGGAAGGAGAAGACTGCAGAGACGAGCAAAAACAAAATATAACAAAAGCCGAAGAAAAGAACAGAAAAGAGAAGAGAGGAGAAGAGGCGAGAAGAGAGAAGAGAAAGAAAAAAGGATGGGAAAGAGGAAGAGGAAGAGGAAGAGGAAGGGGAAGAGGAAAAGGAAAAGGAAAAGGAAAAGGAAGAGGAAGAGGAAGAGGAAGGGAAAGGGGAAGAGGTAGAGGAAGAGGAAGAGGAAGAGGAAGAGGAAGAGGAAGAGGAAGAGGAAGAGGAAGAGGAAGAGGAAAAGGAAGAGGAAGAGGAAGAGGAAGAGGAAGGGGAAGAGGAAGAGGAAGAGGAAGAGGAAGAGGAAGAGGAAGAGGAAGAGGAAGAGGAAGAGGAAGAGGAAGAGGAAGAGGAAGAGGAAGAGGAAGAGGAAGAGGAGGAGAGGAAGAGGAAGAGGGAAGAGGAAGAGGAAGAGGAAGAGGAAAGAGGAAGAGGAAGAGGAAGAGGAAGAGGGAAGAAGAGGAAGAGGAAGAGGAAGAGGAAGAGGAAGAGGAAGAGGAAGAGGAAGAGGAAGAGGAAGAGGAAGAGGAGAGAAGAGGAAGAGGAAGAGGAAGAGGAAGAGGAAGGAAGAGGAATAGGAAGATGAAACGAAGATGAAGACGAAGAGGAAGAGGAAGAGGAAGAGGAAGAGGAAGAGGAAGAGGAAGAGGAAGAGGAAGAGGAAGAGGAAGAGGAAGAGGAAGAGGAAGAGGAAGAGGAAGAGGAAGATGAAAACGAAGATGAAGACGAAGACGAAGACGAACACGAAGAGAACGAGAAAGATGAAGGGAAAAGGAAGGGGAAGAGGAAGAGAAGGAGGAGGGGAAGGGAAGAGGAAGAGAAAGAGAAAGAGAAGAGAAAAAGAAAAAGAAAAAGAAAGAGAAAGAGAAAAAGAAAGAGAAAAAGAAGAGGAAGAGAAGAGGAATGATAAGAGAAAAAGGAAGTGAAAGAGAAAGTGGAAGAGAAAGAGCAAGAGGAAGGGGAAGAAGAAGAAGAAGAATAGAAAGAGGAAGAGGAAGAGAAAGAGGAAGAGAAAGAAAGAGGAAGAGAAAGAGGAAAATAAAAAGAAAGGGGAAGAGGATGAGGATGAGGATAAGGATGAGGATGAGAATGAGGAAGAGGAAGAGGAAAAGAAAGAGGAAGAAGAGGAAGAGGAAGAGAAAAGGGAAGAGGAAGAAGATGAGGATGAGGATGAGGATGAGAATGATGATGAAGAAGAGAAAGAGGATGAGGAAATTAAAAAGAAAGAGGAAGAGGAAAAGGAAGGGAAAGAGGAAGAGGAAGAGAAAGAGGAAGAGAAAGAGGAAGAGAAAAAGGAAAGAGGAAGGGAAGAGGAAAGAAAAAGAAAGTGAAAGAGGAAGAGGAAGAAAAAGAGAAAGAAAAAGAGGAAGAGGAAGAGGAAGAGGAAGAGGAAGAGGAAGATGAAGATGAAGATGAAGATGAAGATGAAGATGAAGATGAAGATGAAGATGAAGATGAAGATGAAGATGAAGATGAAGATGAAGATGAAGATGAAGATGAAGATGAAGATGAAGATGAAGATGAAGATGAAGATGAAGATGAAGATGAAGATGAAGATGAAGATGAAGATGAAGATGAAGATGAAGATGAAGATGAAGATGAAGATGAAGATGAAGATGAAGATGAAGATGAAGATGAAGATGAAGATGAAGATGAAGATGAAGATGAAGATGAAGATGAAGATGAAGATGAAGATGAAGATGAAGATGAAGATGAAGATGAAGATGAAGATGAAGATGAAGATGAAGATGAAGATGAAGATGAAGATGAAGATGAAGATGAAGATGAAGATGAAGATGAAGATGAAGATGAAGATGAAGATGAAGATGAAGATGAAGATGAAGATGAAGATGAAGATGAAGATGAAGATGAAGATGAAGATGAAGATGAAGATGAAGATGAAGATGAAGATGAAGATGAAGATGAAGATGAAGATGAAGATGAAGATGAAGATGAAGATGAAGATGAAGATGAAGATGAAGATGAAGATGAAGATGAAGATGAAGATGAAGATGAAGATGAAGATGAAGATGAAGATGAAGATGAAGATGAAGATGAAGATGAAGATGAAGATGAAGATGAAGATGAAGATGAAGATGAAGATGAAGATGAAGATGAAGATGAAGATGAAGATGAAGATGAAGATGAAGATGAAGATGAAGATGAAGATGAAGATGAAGATGAAGATGAAGATGAAGATGAAGATGAAGATGAAGATGAAGATGAAGATGAAGATGAAGATGAAGATGAAGATGAAGATGAAGATGAAGATGAAGATGAAGATGAAGATGAAGATGAAGATGAAGATGAAGATGAAGATGAAGATGAAGATGAAGATGAAGATGAAGATGAAGATGAAGATGAAGATGAAGATGAAGATGAAGATGAAGATGAAGATGAAGATGAAGATGAAGATGAAAGATCAAAGGAGAAAGCAAAAATTGTAGTTTTCTTTAGAGTTCAATGTTGTTTTAAAATTTTAATTTTTGTTAAAGTTCGCAAACTTTGAAATTTAGAATTTTTATTCAAAATTTTGATATTTTTTTCTATTCATCTGTTTTTCAAAATATCGATTTTTTTTAAAAATTTGGCATCTTGGAAATTCCCTTTAATTTTTTTTGGAAATTTCGTAACTGTTTTAAATTTTGGATTTATTTCAAAATACTTAATATAGTACTATTTTTCACAAATTTCAATTTTTGTTTTGAAAGTGTCAATGTTTTTCAACTCTCGACATTGTTCAAAATTTCACCTTTTTGAAATCTTTGTTCACAATTTTTACTTTTTTAGAATATTGGATTTCCTCAAAATTTTATTTTTTTCCTAACAGCTTGTCCTTTTTTGAGAATTTTGACCGTTTATCAAAACTTCGACTTTTTCTGTGCTCAAATTCGATCTCTTACACAATTTCAACTTTTTTTCCTATTTGACAGGGAGATTAAACGAAAAATGATTTTTCGTTTAATCTCCCTGTTTTTTTTTGTTTCATGTCCATATCAGGACCAGAAAATAAAGGAGAAAGGCAAAAATTGTAGTTTTCTTTAGAGGGCTAATATCCCTGATCCGGCTTTGTCGCCTATCGAAAAGAATATCAGCTCTCCAAAGCGAAAATAGGCGAAGACGAAATCTTTTTTGACGTGTACTTATCAAGAGCTTTTGAATCCAACCAAAGTCATCCAAGTAAAAAATTCCGTTGATATACTTCTCCAATAATAGGACTTTTCTTTGCTCACATTATTTGGGGAAGGAGAATTTTTCGTTTAATTTTTTTGTTTTTTCATTTCATGTTCATACCAAAACCACAAAGTCAAGAAGGGGGGCTAAAATTTTGGTTTCCTTGGAGCACAAATATCGTTGGTTTGGTTTGTCGCCAATTGAAGAGAATATAAACGCCCCAAATAGAAGCAAGGCAAATCCAAACTCGTTTTCGTTTTTAATTAGACAATCAAAACTTTGGAACCCAATTAGAGTCATCTAAGTAGAAAATTCTTAAAATCTTCTTCTCTAAAATTGGATTTTCCTTTGCTGACAATATTCGGACGAATAAACGATTTTTCGTTTCATTTTCTTGTTTTTTCGTTTAATGTTCATATCAAAAAGCAAAATCAAGAGGGAGAGTAAAACTTCTGGTACTCTTTGAAGCGCAAATTTGTCCGATTTTGTCGCCAATTGAAGATAATATAAACGTCTCTGAGTGGAGGAAAGCAAAGAGGGGGAAAGTAAATAGGAACTCTTTGTTGAAAATCAAGAGTTTTTGAACGAAAAGTCATTCAAGTGGGAAACTCTGATGATACACGTCTGTAACATTGGACATTTCTTTGGTCGTACTATTGGGAAGAAAACAAGTTTTCGTTCAATTTTTTGTTTCTTAGTTTTAGGTTTATATCAGAACCATTTCATAGTGAATGCGGCACTCGGGAAGTTATCGCAGGCCAAGAAAATGTTAAATTCTTAGTTATAATTAGTTAACGAGATGCTTCTATGAAAAAGATAAAGAAAACATTCTTTCGCTATTACAGTTCATGCAGAACTAATGACAATTGATTACTTATGGTATTCTCCGTGCCCAGGTTAATTATTTCAGCTAAATTTGCGGTTTTTTTCATTTGAATCATGTCATTGGATAAAAGACTAATTTTCTAATCAATGTGTTTTCAAAGTAGTCAGCGTGAGTACTAAATATCTTTAGCGCAAAAAGCAAATTTCTCATCTCATCAGAAGTAAATAACTTTCCAACTTGAAGATTCTAATCGACCATGTTCATCAGGACTTCATTATAGCTAACTGATTAACCTACATTTTTACAACAGCGGCTCGATATGCAGAAGTTAAATTAAAAACACAAGGAATAACATTTTTACCATATCGAACGTTTTTGCTCCACCTTTTACGCCTTGTACGTAGTGGTACAAATGCGTAACAAACAATATAAAATTCAATCTATTTGCGATCTCCTTCTCTTTCTCTCACTCTCATACACACACGCGGTTTCCCTGCATTTTACTTCGAGATTTTCCGAATATATGCGTGAACGTTTTCCGTTCGCGGTTTCTTATCACATTCGAAACAAATTCTTTCGATGTGGGAGCTCCGGAGTGGCTCGCTGGAAATTGTTGCAAACATGGTTTTATGGCCCGCGGAGTCAATAAAATTGTCAAGAAGAATTATAACCATTTAGTTTTTCGTTTAGGCACAGCTATGCAAATGCTTCGTTCTTACCCGGGTGATTGCTTTTTGATTATGCATTTTATTGCCCTGGTATCCAACTAGGAATGTTCTAAACGTTGAGCTTTTTTCTAAGCCGCACCAAGCAACGTCCGGTACTTAATAGTTTCACTGCGCTACAAAAAATACAGTTACACGAAGTTTAACCACATTTTTGGCGATGAAATCCGATTTATCGATGCTTTAGTTGGTATAATTGTAATTTTCTCACACCGGGATGCGATCAAACAATGCGGCAAGACAAAAACGATTCTTTTCAACAATTTTTTTCGTGTGAAGCAACCGCGTTTTACTTCCTCATGTGAGACAGGCGCGCCAAGGGCGTCAAGTCCGGCTCATCTTTTGTACGGCACTTCTGAAAGACTTCTACCTGTAATCCATTTGCATGTTAAAATAATTTGGGGTTAATTTTTTGCTTGAAACAATCGAAAACCCATAGGGTGCCACTAACCCTTTTAACGCTTCTCGGGACGCTAAGGGTTGAAAACTGATATGCATACATTAAGAGATTTTTTTTTGTCTCAATGCGAGCTTCCGTGTGAATCGGCGTTTTTATTCGGTGCCGGGCAGAAGCTGTGTCGTTGTTTCTAATCAACTTGCCGGACGGGTTTTCAGATGTTTAATTAGATTTTAATCGTATGGAATTTATGCATATCCTGATTGCACCTTGGCCGGCAAAAAATACGGGAGAAAGTTCATTTTTGCCTTCGAAATTATCCATTCTCACGATGTATTAAATAAATTTCCAGTACTTAGCGGCTGTTAAGGCGAATTAATTAAACTCGTTCCAATAGCGTAATGATTTTGATGATATTCCGGCTACGAAGGCTGATTCTTACAAAAAGCTCACGAAACAATTTATTATTTAAATGATCGATGTACTAATTCACGCTCCTTATTTTAGTACCCGCTAGAATTGTAAGTTATGTGCAATATTATATCAGTCATATAGAGAATTGGTTCCTCCTATATATGTTTCGTTTTATAATCCGAACTAAAATTGTTAGCACAGTTGAGTTCTTAGAAGTGACAAGTTGACTTTTATTCAAATAAAAATAGATGAAAAGGTACCCGTAAAAATACTCTACATTGTAGTAGAATTTTCATTAAAATCGACTTAGCAGTTTCTGGGATTAGCCCGGACAAAAGATCAGTCGACAGAGAGACAGACACTGGAAGCTTCAAATTTATTGGTAAATAAGGATAAGACCTTAATTTCTAGCTAAACTTAATGTATTTTTTATGAGGCAAAAATTGTTGTCATGAAGACGATATTCTGTTACTGTCAGTTTCGCCAAAGATAATAGGAAACTTGGATTTTGAATGAAACACTCTGCATATTAATAGATACAGTTTTGGAATTTCCAAAAACTTAATACTATGGGGATAAAATAAATTTGTTGAAAACTGGAAATATTTTTGGGTTCATTATATTTTTTGATCTAGAGGGCCGAGACCTCATTCTGATTAATTTTAAACAAAGCTAACGCTATAAAAATCAAGTTACGTTAAAAAGGAGAATTTCATTTTTTGACTGGAGGAGGTTGTTTGGAGGTAACAAATAACAAAGCCATAATTAAAAACGATTTTTTTTTAAATTGACAGGAACCCCAGCAAAAATATCAAAACATACAAATCAAAATTATGGGAAAACATGATTTTCAAATAAATAAATTTTCAAAAAATGAGAAATTTTGAAAAAAAAATCGAATTTTGAAAAAGTCGAAATTTGAAGAAGTCGAAATTTTCAAAAGAGGTCGAAATTTTTTTAACTCGCCGTAATTTTCAAAAAGAACAGAATTTTGTATAAATACGTCTAAATTTTTAAAAATTAATTAACATAATTACAAAATTTAAAATAAATAAATTTATAAAAATTAAATTTCCAAAAACTTTCAAATTTTTACAGAAATGGTAATTCTGAAGAGGAAACAAATTTTAAAAGAATATCGAAATTTTGAATAAGAAAGCAGACGTTTTAAAGACTGGAAATTTTCAATAAATATTAAGATTTTGATAAATAAAAAGAAGTCGAAATTATGGAAAATGTTGAAATCTTGATGAAAAGTCAAAATTTAAAAAAAATGCCATGATCTTTAAAAAAAAATTTGAGAAAATTCGACATTTTTAAAAACAAAATTTCGAAAAGTGGAAAATTCTAAAAGGACAAAATTTAAAACAGATTAAAAAATAAAAGATCTGGTTTTTCAAAAAGGCACAATTCTGAAAAACAACAAGTTTTAAAAAATGTCGAAAATTTTCAAAAAACCAAAATTTTCAAAAATTCAGTTATTTTAAAAATTCGAACATTTAAAATATTCAGTTACAAAATTTTAGAAAAAGCTTTTAATTTTTAAAAAAGAAAATTTTCAAAAAGGTTCATATTTTCGAAGAATACGAAACTTTGAAAAACGAACGTAATTGAAAAAATAAATGTCGAAAATTTTCAAAAAATCAAAATTTTCAAAAATTCAAAATTTTCAAAAATTCAATTATTTAAAAAATAAAACATTTAAAATATTTAATTACAAAATTCTCGAAATTTTTAAAAAAGAAAAGTTTCAAAAAACTTCATATTTTCGAAGAATACGAAACTTTGAAAAACGAACGAAATTGAAAAAATAAATGTCGAAATTTTGAAGAAGGAAACCAAAGTCTTAAAGCCAGAATTTTGGTGTAACGGATTGGTCCTTGGTTATCTTCAAAAATTAAAATAGAAATTTTGAGAAATATCCTCTAAAGCTTGGCTATCGAAACGCGTTAAAGCAACCTTTGTTGTGTTTTTTAATCTTTCTTGGTTTCAGGGGACAAGATTTGTATTTCAATTTAATAAATGATGAATATTTTGGGTCTTGAAGAACTGAAATTTTCAATAAAAAAATCAATTTTAATGATTCAAGTCGAAAATTAAAAAAGCTTAAAACTTGGGAAAACGTCGAAATTTTTAAAGCTGCAGCAAATTTAAAAAAAAAGGGCAAGATCTTCAAAAAAAGTAAATATTATGAGAAAATTCGACATTTTTAAAAAGTCTAAATTTTGAGAATCCAAAAATTACAAAAAGTCATCATTTTGAAAAGTAATAAATATTGAAGACAAATTGTCTCTCTGAAGATAATAGCTTGGTTATCGCTTTAGAGCAACCTTTGTTGTGTTTTTTAATTTTTCTTGGTTTCAAGGGGCAAGATTTGTATTCTAAATTAAAATTTACAAAATTTGTTCCAAAAAGGTCGATTTGGAAACACAATTTCTTAAAAAATTCAAAATTTAAAAAAAAAATCGAAATTTTTAAAAAAATATTGTATTTTGAGAAAACCATTATTTCCAAAAAGGCCGAAATTTTTAATGTAGCACTAATTTTCAAAAAAGACAAAATCTTGAAATGAAATGAAGTTTTTTTGAAAGAAATCCAAATTTTAAAACAATTACGAAATCTCCAAAAGAAAATTTAAATCAATTTCCAAGATTCCAAATTTCTAATAAAATCGATATTTTGAAAAACAGATGTATAGAAAAAAAATGTTAAAATTTTGAATAAGAAGGCTAAATTTCAAAGCTGGAAAACTTAAAAAAAATTAATATATTTAAAAATGTCGAATAACAAAAAAAGCTGAAATTTTGTAAAAAGTCGAAATTAAGCAAAGAAAAAAAGAAAAATTAAAATTTTGAAGAAATTTCAATATTTTAAAAAAGTGGAAATTCTGAACGCTCAAAAATTGAAAAAAGGTGAAATTTTGAGCAATGTAAAAGTTGAAAAACATCGAAATTTAAAAAAAAAATTAAAATTTGTTAAAAATAGTACTAAAATCAAGTTTTTTGAAAGAAATTTAAAATTTAAAATAATTACGAAATCTCCAAAAGAAAATTTAAATCAAATTTTCAAGATTCCAAATTTCTAATCAAATTGATATTTTGAAAAACAGATGATTAAAAAAAATGCTAAAATTTTGAATAAGGCTAAATTTAAAATTTGGCAAACTTAAAAAAAAATAATATTTTTAAAAATGTCGAATAACAAAAAAAGCTGAAATTTTGTAAAAGTCGAAATTAAGCACAGAAAAGATCGAAATTTTGATAAACGGTCAAAATTCCCAAGAAAAGGGCAAGCGCTTAAGAAAAATTCAAATTTTGAGAAATTTCAACCTTTTAAAAAAGTGGAAATTTCAACCTTTTAAAAAAGTGGAAATTTCAACCTTTAAAAAAAGTGGAAATTTCAAACAGTCAAAAATTGCAAAAAGCTGAAATTTTGACAATGTCGAGAGTTGAAAAATATCGAAATTTTCAAAAAAAATTGAAATTTGTGAAAAATAGTACTAAAATCAAGTTTTTTGAAAGAAATCCAAAATTTAAAATAATTACGAAATCTCCAAAAGAAAATTTAAATCAATTTCCAAGATTCCAAATTTCTAATAAAATCGATATTTTGAAAAACAGATGAATAGAAAAAAATGTTAAAATTTTGAATAAGAAGGCTAAATTTCAAAGTTTGCAAACTTCAAAAAAAATTAAAATTAAAAAAAATGTCGAATAACAAAAAAAGCTGAAATTTTGTAAAAAGTCGAAATGAAGCCCAGAAAAAATCGAAATTTTGATAAACGGTCAAAATTTCCAAGAAAAGGGCAAGCGCTTAGGAAAAATTCAAATTTTGAGAAATTTCCCCTTTTAAAAAAGTGGAAATTTTGAACAGTCAAAAATTGCAAAAAGGTGAAATTTTGAACAATGTCGAGAGTTAAAAAACATCGAAATTTTCAAAAAAAATTGATATTTGTTAAAAATAGTATTAAAATCAAGTTTTTTGAAAAACATTTAAGATTTAAAATAATTACGAAATCTCCAAAAGAAAATTTAAATCAAATTTCCAAGATACCAACTGTCTAAAAAAATCGATATTTTAAAAAACAGATGATTAGAAAAAAATGTTAAAATTTTGAATGAGAAGGCTAAACTTCAAAGTTTGCAAAAATTCAAAAAATTTGGAGAGGAAAATCGAGATTTTGAAAACAATTAGGCACCTCTGCATTAAAAATTTAAAGTAAAAAAAAAACAAATTTTAAAAAAAGCCAAAACTGAAAATATCGAAATTTCCAAAAAAACCAAAGCTTTGGAATAGTAGGAATTGTGAAAAATATCTGAATTTTTAGGCACATAAGTCTTTTTTTTTAAGTTTCTAAGTCTGTAAAAGAAATAATTTAAAAAAATGAAATGTATAGAAAATCCAACCTTTTAAAATTGAACGAAAAAATCAAATTTTAGGACAAAATTGAAATTTTACAGAAAAAAATTGAGTTGAGAAGTTCTAAAACTCTAATGAAATTTTAGAAAAAAGTATAATTCGAGATCTTAACTTTACATATTCCAATAATAAAACTGAAAATTATAAAATAACTTTTCCCCAAATTTTGGGAAGATGTCAGTTTTTTTTAGATTAAAATCAAAATTTCAAAATGTAATCTCCAGTTTAACGACCCCATTAAAAAAATATTTAAAACTTAATAAAAAATAACCAATTTTAACTTTTTTTTTAAAATGTTGATTTATTTTTGAGATAATAATTCTTATTTCATTGGGAATTAAAACGATTTTTTAAAGAACATTAAAAAAAAAAAATTTTGTGAATAAAAACGAGAATTCGAATTTTTGATGATAAGGAAACTGTTAAGAAAAAGACAGATTTGAAGATAAAAAGTCAAGATTAAATAAAAAGACGAATTTCGAGCAGAGAGTTGAAACTTTCAAAAATAATTAGTATCAAATTTTGAGATAAAAATCAAGATTTCGAATAACTAGCAAACTCTAAGAAACCAGTCAAAATTTTTGGAAAATTAGATTCTATTACGTTGAAGTTTTCATAAAAATCCATAAGTCAATTTTTTTAAATTTCTAAGTCTGTAAAAGGAATAATTTAAAAAAATGAAATGTATAGAAAATACAACCTTTTAAAATTGCACAAAAAAATCAAATTTTAGGACAAAATCGGAATTTTACAAAAAAAATTGAGTTGAGAAGTTCTAAAACTCTAATGAAATTTTAGAAAAAAAGTATAATTCGAGATCTTAACTTTACATATTTCAATAATAAAACTGAAAATTATAAAATAACTTTTCTTAAAATTTTGGGAAGATGTCAGTTTTTTTGAGATTGAAATCAAAATTTCAAAATGTAATCTCCAGTTTAACGTCCCCATTAAAAAATATTTAAAACTTAACAATAAAAAAAAGAATTTTGAGGATAAAGGCGAGAATTCGAATTTTTGATGATAAGGAAACTGTTAAGAAAAAGACAGATTTGAAGAAAAAAAGTCAAGATTAAATAAAAAGACGAATTTCGAGCAGAGAATTGAAACTTTCAAAAATAATTAGTATCAAATTTTCAGATAAAAATCAAGATTTCGAAAATAAAGCAATCTCTAAGAAACTAGTCAAAATTTTTGGAAAACTAGGTTCTATAAATTTGAAGTTTTTATAAAAACCCAAATGTTAAGAAAAATAAATAAATTTGTAGAAATAGGCGAAAGTTTGAGAAAACAGTCTGAAAGATTCAAGTGAAACCTCAAAATTTAGAGGAAATTTGAAAATTTTCAGGGAACGTCGAAACAATTGGAAATGTCGCACAAAAAGTTCTTCTGATGAAAGTTAAATTTTGATAATATGGTTTAATTTTAAAAATTTTTGTTTATAAAAAGACAAATTTTGAAAAAAAAAGGAAAGTTTCAAATAAAAAGAAATTTGGACGAAAAAAATTGAGATTTTCAGGAACATAAAGGATTGGATTTGAAATAAAATCAAAATTTCTAAAAAAAAACAATCTTGGAAAAACTGTTGACATTTCGAAAAAAATCACAAAAGGAAAAACAGATTTTGAAAAAAACTGAAATTTCCAGAAAAAGTTCGAAGTTTCCAGAAAAACCAAAATCCTAAAAAAAGTGCGAAATTTTATAAACATTCGAAATTTTCCAGCGAAAGCCAACATGTGTCATAAATTAAAGAAAAAATCACGAAATGTGAAAAAAATTGAAATTATCGACAAATGTCGAAATCTCAAGTAATCTACGAATTCTGAAGAAAAAAATGGATATTTCAATTGAATATAAATTTTCGGCGGCTTCAAGAGCCAGGAGGGGAGCAAGTGCCCCATCCTGACCTATTCTAGGTATGCCTATGACTGCTCGGAAATATTATGTTTATTAATTTCATTTAACATTTCCAAAATGGGTCACAAAAAAATTAAATAAAATTAATAAACAAAGTCTTTGACAGGATTACAGAATTTATTATAATTCCTAACAGGTAAGAATAAGTTGTAAAAATTCCAACTGTTAGAAATTGTTATTAATAATATTCAACTATAAGGGATAAGTAGTTATCTGTAAATATTGTAGAGTGGAAATACCAAAGGGGCTAAGTACCAAGGAGTTTGGAGTTATTAGAGAAAAACGTTCTGTTATGATGTGTTTCTTATGAAGCTAATTAATTAATTTAGTTTAAGTTAGTAGCCCAACAAGAAGAATTAGTTCTTGGAGCTTTGGTTGGGATATTAGCAATGACATTTTGTGCCCATTTAAGGTAAAAACTGAAAAACGACTTTTTTGGCACTTACCCCTTTTGGTATTTCCACTCTACAATTCTTAACCTATACATATAAGATAAATTATTATTAATAATTTCTAGCTTAATGCTTACAAAACAAAATAAAGGTGTTTTGTTTACTTGTCACATTAAAAAAAAATAATTTATTTGTCATTTCTTTAGGTAACAAATATAAAGGTGTTATTTGTAGACATTTGTTTATTTTAAACAAAAAGTTTTTTTCTGGAGTAGTTATTTTATTTGGTGTGGTGCACATGATATAGAATAATGATAATAACTTATTAAAATCAAGTTTGATTTTTTTTATTAAGTACTCGTCATTATTAATGCTTTGCTGAAGCGCCCCAGAGAAATAAATTTACATTTGATATTTTGTTTCCAACTCAAACGAAAACTATTGTCGTGCTGTATCAAAGAAGTTAATTTTAGCTTATCATCCTCCAAATATTTATTTTATTTTTTGCTTGTAAATTAAATTTTCATTGTATCCCTTTGATTCAAACTAGCTGGTCTACATCAAAAGTGTTTAGTAATCCTCCTAAAAAAATCCCCTCATTTAAATTTAATATGGGGTTGATATAGACCAGTATGAATTTTTATTGACACTAACGGTTGTCGTCGGCAGTCCCAATGAAATAAAACCGTGGAATGGCGTAACTCGAATGACAAGCTGCCCCGAATAAAAACAAATTTTCGAATTTTAAAAATGATCCCGTCCCCTCTGTTTGACTTGCCGTCAAAATTAAAAGGTGTCAGACCGTAAAAATTGGATTTTTATTTCGGCTCGGGCGACCACCCGCCTCCTTTATCCCTTTTCTTTTCGCTCAGCGAGAAATCTCGTAATTTTTGCCGGCGGTGTGGGTATTTCTTTGCGAGATACAACGTGTTGATCTGTAGATTTAAAGGGGTGAAATATTACCGGAACAGGAAGTTAAGTGGGTTGAGGATTCCCCAAAAACCCGGCTTGCTTTCGTTATTATTTATCTTCCCGACTGAGAAATAAGAATTCCTTCTTTTTCGTCTTCTGTGTGTAACAGTCGAAAGGAGAGAGCATTCAATTGCGCTGAAAGCCTGAAAGTGTGTCTCATGTTAGGTTGTAATTCTGCGGCCTAATATGCGATTTCGTTCGGTCCGTTTAAGGGTGGAAATTATTTAGAAAATTACCAGTCGGGGGTAATTTCGCTTCCATAATTTCCAATGATTTTACGGTAAAATAGAACCACTTGAAAATTGCATCAAAACACGAATATTATTAAAGTTTTTAATTTCATGCTTGCGGTGGCGTTCAATGACATGAGAAAGAAGCGACTATTTCTACTAAAAGTATCTCAATAGTGGTCCTGAAATATTATGGGCACTATGGGTTTTAAAAGGTTTTCAGCTATTATTTTTTAAAATTTTGAGTTTTTTTTTTAAAATTACATTTTTTTGGACAATTTCAATTGTGTTTTTTTTTAAATCGGGATTTTTTTTAATTTCGATTTTTTTGAAATTTTCGATTATTTGAATTTTTTTTAATTTCATTTAAAAAAAATTGTTGCAAATCTCCACAATTGTATTTGAACATGTGCACTTGATTTGGAAATTTAAAAAAATGTTCCAACATTTCAATTTTTTTCTAACCTTCCAATTAAAATTTTCGATTTCTTTTTAAGATATTCAACGTTTTCTTAAAATTTCAGCTATCCAAAATTTTGATCTTTTTGAAAATTATGACGTACAAAATTTGAACTCTTTTTTTGATCTTTTCTAATAATTTTGGGATTCCTTCAGTACGAAGACTTTTAGTAAAAATACGTTTTACTTTGAAAATTTTACCAAACATTTTTCAATTTTTGAAAATCTCGATTTTATTTTAAGATCTTGACCATTTTTGAAATTTTATTTCACTAATTTCCAAGATTTTAACCTTTTTGAAAATTACAAATTTTTTTAAACATTTCTACAAAGGTTCAAATTTTTAAAATGTCAGTTTCTTCAAAGTGTTAAAATGTTTTTTTTAGAACTTCGACTACTTTTTAAAAATCTTGAAAATTTTAATTTTCCATGAACATTTTTACTTTATTTAAAATTACGATATTTTCAAAAATTTTAACTTTTTTGAAAATTCTCACTGTTTTCAAAATTTGAAACTTTTTTTGAAAATTTAAATTTGACGTTTTGACTTTTTTAAATTTTCAATTTTTTTTTTAAATTCTGTACTATTTTCTAAAATTTAGACTTTTCCAAAATTTAGTTTTGTCCAAAATCACAATATCTTTCATTTCGAGATAAATTTCGAAGTGTAGACCGGTTTTTTGGAAATTTATTTAAAAACTTAAAACATTCTAATAAATTTTCTGTTTTCGTGAAAATTTGTATTTAAAATTTGTACAAAATTCAAGAATTTTTTAAATAAATTTCAATCTCTTTCTGAAGCTTTCCAGTTCAAGTTTAAAAGTTTTTTTTTTAAGTCAACGGTAACATGAAAATTGAAAGTTTAAATTCAAAATTTCAAATATTTTCAAAAGAACGAATTTTTTTTAAAAAACTTGGACACTTTTTCCAATTTTAGAGTTTTGGAAGTTGTCGATTTCTTCAATGTTTGAATTTATTTCAAATACCCATGTTTTATCAAATTTCAGGTTTTTTCTGGAAATTTTAACTTTCCACGAAAATTATGACATTTTTTAGAATTCTGACGACCCCTCTTCAATTTTGCCCATGAAATGTTCCAGTTCGAGAGACAGAAAATCTAATTTGATTTAATCGACCTCTTTTTTCGTAAATCTTGGCTTTTCCAAAATTTCTACCCCTTTTCAGACTGTGCTTGTTTTTTCGATAATTTTGACTTTTAAATTTCGCTTTTTTGAAATTTTCGTTTTTTTTTTCGAAAATTTAAATTTTTCCAAAATTCTCATTGTTTCAAAATTTGAAATTTTTTTTTGAAAATTTAAATATGACTTAAATTTCAATTTTTTTTTAAATTACGTCCCATTTTTTAAAATTTGGACTTTTTCAAAAAATTTCGTTTTGTCCAAAATCACAATATCTTTCATGTCGAGATGAATTTCGAAGTGTAGACCGTTTTTTGAAACATATTAATAAATGTTTCGTCTTCGTGAAAATGTGTACTTAAAAAAAAATTAAACTACAAAATTAAAGAATTTTTTAAATAAATTTCAAGTTTAACGAAATTTCTATCTCTTTCTGAAACTTTCCAGTTCAAGTTTAAAAGTTTTTTTTTAAGTGAACGGTAACCTGAAATTTGAAAATTTAAATACAAAATTTCAACTTTCTTCAAAATTACGAATTTTTTTAAAAACTTCGCCACTTTTTCCAATTTTAGAATTTTTGAAATTGTCGATTTCTTCAATGTTTGAATTTTTTTCAAATACCCATATTTTTTAAAATCTCAGCTTATTTCTGCAAATTTTAACATTCTACGAAAATTATGACATTTTTTAAAATTCTGACGACCCCTCTTCAATTTTTTAATGTTTTTTTCGTAAATCTTGGTTTTTCCAAAATTTCTACGCCTTTTCAGATTGTGCTTGTTTTTTCTATAATTTTGACTTTTAAATTTCGCTTTTTTGAAATTTTCGTTTTTTTTTTTTTCGAAAATTTAAATTTTTCCAAAATTCTCATTGTTTTCAAAATTTGAAACTTTTTTTTGAAAATTTAAATATGACTTTTTTAAATTTCAATTTTTTTTTAAATTACGTCCCATTTTTTAAAATTTGGTCTTTTTCAAAAAATTTTGTTTTGTCCAAAATCATAATATCTTTCATGTCGAGATGAATTTCGAAGTGAAGTTTTTTGAAACATGTTAACAAATGTTTTGTCTTCGTGAAAATGTGTACTTAAAAAAAATTTAAACTACAAAATTAAAGAATTTTTTAAATAAATTTCAAGTTTACCGAAATTTCTATCTCTTTCTGAAACTTTCCAGTTCAAGTTTAAAAGTTTTTTTTTTAAGTCAACGGTAACATGAAAATTGAAAGTTTAAATACAAAATTTCAACTTTCTTCAAAATTACGAATTTTTTTAAAAACTTCGCCACTTTTTCCAATTTTAGAATTTTTGAAATTGGCGATTTCTTCAATGTTTGAATTTTTTTCAAATACCCATATTTTTTAAAATCTCAGCTTATTTCTGGAAACTTTCTACGAAAATTATGACATTTTTTGAAATTCTGACGACCCCTCTTCAGCTTTTTAATCTTTTTTTTCGTAAATATTGGTTTTTCCAAAATGTCTACTCCTTTTCAGATTGTGCTTGTTTTTTTGATAATTTTGAGTTTTAAATTTAGTTTTTTTGAAATTTTCGTTTATTTTCGAAAATTTTAATTTTTCCAAAATTTTAAGATTTGAAAATTTTGAACATTTCTAAAAGCTTTCAAATTATCTTTTAGGTTTGGTTTTTCTTCAATATTTAGTCCTTCAAAAAATTCAGCTTTTTTGAACATTTGGAAATTCTAAGTTCACGATTTTTTTTAATTCAAATTTTGTTTCAAAACTGAAAATTTGGAAAAAAGTTTCGATATTTCTAAAAACAATTTCGATTCTGATTCTTGCACTAATTTACAAATTTGCATTTTATTCAAAATTTGGAATTATGGAAATTTTGGGTTTTAATTTTAGAGATTGGAGTGGAAGATCCGAGAAGCAAATGGAATAATTTTAAAAATTTGACATCTTTTGATAAAACTTCAGGTTATTTTTACCAATTTCAATCTTTTTTCTTTATTGAAACCTAAAATAAGAATTTCAATTTTCCTGGATTTTCGATTTTAAAATGAAATATCGAGGATAAAATCGATATGTTCAGATGAAAGTCAAAAGTTTCAGAAACATACTTAAAATATTTTGAGGTGAGATACGCAAGTGAAAATTTTGAGTTAAAATTTATGGCGCATTTTTATAAAATTTGGATTTTAGAGTCAAAATTTCGCTTTTTTGAAATTTTGGTTTTTTTGGAAAATTTTAATTTTTCCAAAATTTTAAGTTTTCAAAATTTTGAGTATTTTTAAAAGCTTTCAAATTATCTTTTAGGTTTGGTTTTTCTTCAATATTTAGTCCTTCAAAAAATTCAGCTTTTTTGAAAATTTGGAAATTTTAAGTTTACGATTTTTTTTTTAATTCAAATTATGTTTCAAAACTGAAAATTGGAAAAAAGTTTCCATATTTCTAAAAACCATTTCGATTCTGATTCTTGCCACTATTTTACAAATTTGCATTTCATTCAAAATTTGGAATTATGGAAATTTTGGGTTTTAATTTTAGAGATAGGAGTGGAAAATCTGAGCGAAAAATTGAAAAATTTTAAAAATTTGACACCTTTTGAAAAAACTTTAGGTTTTTTTTATCAATTTTAATCTTTTTTTCTTTATTGAAACATAAAATAAGAACCTCAGTTTTTCTGAAATTTCGATTTTAAAACGAAATATCGAGGATAAAATCGAAATATTCAGATAACAGTCAAAAGTTCCAGAAACATACTCAAAATATTTGGAGGTGAGATCCGCAAGTGAAAATTTTGAGTTAAAATTTAGGGCGTATTTTTATAAAATTTGGATTTTAGAATCAAAATTTCGAGAAGGAAATGAAAATCCTGAATTTATTAAGCTAGAATTTCGTGTCAAGTAAAGGTTGGTAAAATATTAAACAAATAGAATAAATAGTAAATTTAAATATGTAATATACGAAAACTAAACTCAGGCAGATGAGATAATTTCTAAATTAAAAAATTAATTGCAAAATATGTCACGTCGGAGTGAAGAGGGTCATAAAAATATGACCACCTGCTGCAAGGACGAGGTGGGCTTCAAAAAATCATGAAATTTGTGTGATGTAATTTATGGATGGTCCCTAAGTTTAAAGCTCTTGATAACGAAGGCTTCTTCGGCCAGAGTCAGTTTGTTCCCGAAGAAGCCCCCTACGATGGTAAGCGAAACGTCGAACACTTTTAGTAGTTTTTGACACGGTCCAATCCTGGAAGAAGTATATCCTAACGATTGAATGATTTTAAGCCTGGTTATTCTACTTCTTAAGTCTGATTAATTATATCTGCGTTTTTACCGCAAAATACGTCGTTTTTTTCTCTAAATTTTAATTACGTTGATTGTTTTTTTCAATTTATTTAACATTTCCACCATGAAGAATACGTTGATTGTGTTGATTTGTTGATTTTTTTATTTGTATCCTTTAATACCGAAATAATCCTGGGATTCCAGGATTGACTAAATACAATCTCGAAATTTCGGGATTAAAAATAAGGATTGGGATCGAATTTCCTATACAGGATACGCATAATTGAGTTGAGTTTAAACCCCGACGTCGGCGAGATATTTTTTCTCAATTAAGTTGCATTTACACTTCGAACTGGGCTTGCGCAGCCCAGTATATAAAAATGTTCACAATTGTTACTCTGAGGCTATATGTGGGAACCAGACTATGTTAATGATTTTAATTTACAAATTATGACATTTTAATTTTTGATACTATAGCTTATTAAAAAATTGGATAAAAAAACACTACTATTTGCTAGTTCAGCGGCAGTCCCCGTAATTGCTTAATTTTTTTTCCTACCAAGTAGATTATTGGTTCTAATATCACATTTTTGAAGTAACTTTCATTTCGTTAAAACAAATGAGCAATTATCAACGAGAGAAAAATTATTGTTTGTTAACCACCAATATTATGTATGTTTCGGTTTGTTGTGTTTCATGTGAACTACTTACCATTTTCGACATGTATAATCTTTCCAATACCCCAAAACATGTCATTTTTATAAAATTTACATATAGAACATTAAGAACACTGGAAACATGCAACCACATAAAGGCAAAGGGAGAAACATCGACTATGTGCATCACAATCACTGATACATTAAAACCATAAAAAAATTGTTAGCAAGATCTCGTAATAAATAACTTCATAAGCATAATATTTCCACTCAAATTTGATCCTAATATCTTTATTGCTTATTTAAAAGTTTCAAAAACAACTGATTGGGATGTTTTTGACTTCCCGAATTTAATCCTAATTTAATTAAAGCCAGTAAAGTGCAGTAAATATTTTTGTTGAAGCTGATATTTTGTGAAACTTTGGAAAAACTACCACAGTAATAATTGGGCAGTTTTAGCGACAGCAGCTATTTTATTCTTGATAAATTTTCTTTAATAAAGAAACACAATAAAATATTGAAAGTTGACACCAAAGTAAGGGTTAAAAATATTAGATATTTCATCACGAATTAATAGCGAAAGCTACAGTGTGTAATATAAGTAACATTTAAATAAAAACCTGTCTTAAAAGTTTTGGTGTAAACTAGGGGGTCAAAGATTAACATATTTTAAAATTTTAGCTTGTCGGAAAATTTTTCGCCTTTAGGTACATTTTTTGCTTGTTTGTATTTTATTGTGTTTATTTTCCAATCGTCGAAACAAATGACTTTGTGCTTTTATATTATTCATGCATTAAAACACGTTTTCTACGGGATGGGAAGAGGGTAATTCATGGAAGAATACTCTACACGGTTGTATAGAATCCAACTCACTCGCTGAAGTGTTGTCCAACATTCTTCCAGAGTTCGCTCCGATATTGCAGACGTTGACGTATTCCGTTGCAGTTGATTCAAATCCGGGAGCGTTAGTTGGGAAAGCAACTGTTTAGTATAACATTAGTACATTGACAGATTAGATAAAAAGCTAACTACGCCACTGGACAACAAAAACAAAACACACCATGATAAAAAAAAAACGCAAAAGTAAATAAAGAAAACGAAAGCAATCAACGAAATCATACGTAGGTGAGGCTGAAAATCAAATTAACCCGACCACGTGTTCCCGATTCGTTATCGATATTTGTTTCCGCAGAGCCAACCCTTAAACGCCGCTATCGAAATTGTCTTCCGCGATCTAAGACGCAACCCCCGCACGTGTTGAAAACGGTGGAAAATCGAGGAAAAGTCGCGAGAAAACTGTGGGTTTCGCCTTCTAGGTGGCGCCAGCTTACTGAACTGGCGAATTCGCCCACACGTTGAACGGTGGCCCAAAGGATACTTTTTTGAACCCTGCGGGGGTTTGCAACAGTGAACATTTTTTTCTTCGTTCCATAAGGACACCGAGTATCAGAAGAAAGTCGTCTGAAAAATCTGGATTTTTTATTTACAGGATACGAATCTTATAAGAAACTTTTAGAAGATAAGAAGACGATAAAGATAAACTCAGAAGTCAACATTTAGGCCTCATTACTCATTTATTATTGTTCAGGAGTCTGTTAGAACATTGCCAAGTTGCAAAGGAAGGACATTTGGTGGCCATCTCACGTAGGAATATAGTAAGAAAATAAAGAACATTTTTCTTACTAATTTTATACGGTTTGCCGACTATACTACAAACTTAAGGTAATATTTTCTTAAGCGACTTAAGTGTCAGGCGCTCCTTGTAATCACCAGATGTCTCTGTGCACTCTTCAATAATGCCCCCCTCAGATCGTGCTAAAATATTAGGTTCCAACCGTAATTACCATATTGCGTGTAATTAATAAACCTGTGCTAACTCCAAAAATATTCATCCAAATGAAATAATTAAAAAAAACAAATTTAATCTGCACTTTATCCTTGGGCTAACTAAAATTGGTTATTTGAAAAAATTAATGCTACATCGGTCAAGAAGCTTTGGAAAGCAAGCAACTGTTTTTACAGAGCATACTTTTTTCTCCACAACAACCTACGACCTAATATCTACTAATTCTTTTAAAATGTAAATTTTATCTATAGAAACCTAGGAGATTAAGTAGGGGGGGGGGGTAATTATAGCCGATTTTGTGCTATATTCTTAACAGCATTGCACTAAAAATTATAAAACAAAATATTTTAGGATCCTTAGATGGAGTTCTCTCAAATGATACCTAGCACGAGATATTAATTAAAACTTGATTTTTTGTTGACCAAACTAACCCCCCATTTTATTATGAAATATTTTTTTTTATTAGTTTTTGGGTTGCGACGATGACTTGATATTTGTGAAGATTAGCGAGAATTAACACTGTGTCAAATTTTAAAATGCTACGTTATTGTAACAAAATATAATTATAACATTTAGTTGGAAATTTTCTAGAAAATTTGATAAGGGGAAGCGGCCACGATAATGAATTATACGGCAGATAAGCGCTCTCGAAATTTCCGCAAACGATAAGTGTTATCTGCTCGTTCCTTCTAGAACACGGAACGGGATTTATAAATAGACGGTCCGGTCGGCTTTCCCTCAGTCAGTTAGTTAGTCAATGCATAAGTTAGTTAATTAAAACAGTGTTAGTGAGTCAATTTTATTATTCCGGAATCAATTTAAAAATAAAGTGGTTACAATTCACGTAGTATTAATGTCCGAACCGATAACGCGCAACAATATTATACTTTTCGAGAAAAATCTCTCAGACAAACAGACAGACGAATGGACACGAAGGACAGTTTATACGGATTCGGTTTTTTCTTTTTAACTAACGGAATCCTGAAAATAGGATATTTCGTGTCGTCATAATTATGCAAACTTTAAAATAATACCCACTTTAAATTCAACAAATTCAGAATCACATTTCGATAAAAAAATCAAAATTCTGGTGTAACGGACTGCCCCTTGGTTACCTTCAAAAATTGAAAAACAAATCTTGTCCCCTGAAACCAAGAAAGATTGTAAAACACAACAAAGGTTGCTCTAGAGCTACTTTTGTTGTGTTTTTAATCTTTCTTGGTTTCAGGGGACAAGACTTGTACTTCAAGTCAAAATTGTAATAAAGAAATAAGAATTTTTAGTGCGCCGATCATCCACGCATGTGTAAGTTTTAAGGTAACGTTCCCTTAAATTCGAAAAATTCAAAATTATCAAATTTCGTTAAGAAGTCGAAATTGTGAGGCAAAAATATAAAAAATTTAAATTGTGACTATGACACCCAAAGAGAAATTGTTTCTCTCGACATTTGTAAAAAAAAGGTTTGTATTTCAAAGTTAAAACACATTTTCAATTTTAAGTAAAAATAAAATTGCCCAAAAAAACTTTAAATATCGAGATTTTTGTTAAAATTTGGATACAAAGACTTTTTTCAAATTTCTAAAATCCGAATTTTTCGAGTTTTTGAGGTTACATTTTTCGAATTTCTGAGATTTTATTTAATTTGTTGAATTTCTCAAATTAGAAATTTTTTAATTTTTAAGATTCGAATTTTTTAAAGTTCTGGGGTTCAAATTTTTTATATCTCTGATGTTTGAATTTTTTGAACTTTGGGATACGAATACGAAAAATTCGAAATTATGATGCAAAAATATAAAAAATTTAAATTAAAACTATCCCACCGAAAGAGAAATTTTTTCTTTTGACATTTGTAAAAAAAATTATGTATTTCAAAGTTAAAACAGATTTTCAATTTTAGGTAAAATTAAAGTTGCCCAAAAAACTTTAAATATCGAGTTTTTGTTAAAATTTAAGGTTCGATTTTTCGAATTTCTGAGATTTAAATTATTCGAATTTGTGAGATTAGAATATTTTGAATTTCTGAGATTTAAATTTGTTAAATTTCTCATCAATTAGAATTTTTGGAATTTCCAAGATTCGAATTGTTCAAGTTTCTGGAGTTCAAATTTTCTATATCTCTGACGTTTGAATTTTTTTAATTTCTGAGATACGAATTTTTTAAATTTCTGCAATTTTAATTTTTGGAATTTTTGAGATTAGACTTATTTGAATTTGTGAGATCTTAGTTTTTTGAATTTCTGAAATTAGAATTTTTTGAATTTCTGAAATTAGAATTTTTTGAGTTTCTTAGATTCGAATTTTTTGAATATCTGGGGTTCGTTTTTTTTTATTTTCGAGATTTGAATTTTTTGAACTGCTGAGGTGCAAATTTTTTGAAATTTTAAGATTTTGATTTTTCGAATTTCTGAGATTAAAATTTTTGGTATTTCTGAAAGGTTACCCTTATTTGAAATAATTTTTTGATTTGTGATATTCAAATTATCCAAATTTCTGGGATTCAAATTTTTTATATTTCTGAGATTTGAAGTTTTTGAATTTCCGAGAACCGACTTTTTCGAATTTTTGGGGTTCAATTTTTTTATATTTCTAAGCCTTGAATTTTTTGACTTTCTGACATCCGAATTTTTTAAATTTCTGACATTTTAATTTTTTCAATTTCTGGGGTTCAACTTTTTTATACTCCTGAGATTTGAAACTTTCAATTTTTGAGACTCGAATTTTTTGAATTTCTGAGATTAGAATAAACACTTTAAAAGTATTAAAGTCCAAAGTTAAAGAAAAAAAATCCAAAAATTAAAAAATTGGATACTTAGACTTTTTTAGAATTTCTAATATTCGAATTTTTCAAATTTCTGGCGTATAAATTATTTTAAGTTCTGAGATTTTAATTTTTCAAATTTCTGAGATAAGAATTTTTTGAATTTCTGGGATTTAAATGTGTGAAATTTCTGCAATTAGATTTTTTTGAAATTCTGAGATTCGAATTTATTGAATTTTTAGAAGTCGAATTTTTTGAATTTCTCACTTTAAGTATAATAAAGTCCAAAGTTAAAAAAAATCCAAAAATTAAAAAAATTTGGATACGAAGATCCTTTTAGAATTTCTCAAATTCTAATTTTTCAAATTCTGGGTGTCCAAATTTTTTGAATTTCTGAGATTTATTTTTTTGAATTTCTGAGTTAAGAATTTTTTGAATTTCTGAGATTTTAATGTTTTGAATTTCCGAAATCAGGATTTTTTAGAATTCTGAGATTCGAATTTTTCAATTTTTGGAACTCGAATTTTTCGAATGATTGAGATTAGAGTGAACACTTTAAGTGTAAAGAAAAAAAATCAAAATTTAAAAAATTCAGATACGAAAACTTTTACCGAACTTCTAAAATTCGAATTTTTCAAATTTCTGAGATCCAAATTATTTTAATTTCTGAGGTAAGAATTTTTTGAATTTCTAAGATTTTTAATTTTTTGAATTTCTTATATTAGAATTTTTTTGGATTTCTAAAATTTTAATTTTTCGAATTTCTGTTATTAAAATTTTTTGAATTTATGAGATTTTAATGTTTTGAATTTCTGAGATTTTAATATTTTGAATATCTGAAATTAGGATTTTTTAAAATTCTGAGATTCGAAATTTTCGAAAATCCTGGGACTCAAACTTTTCGAATTTCTGAAATTGGAGTAAACCCTTTAAGTTTATTAAAGTCCAAAGTCAAAAGAAAAAAAATCAAAAAGTTAACCAAATTCCGATACGAAAACTTTTTTTGAATTTTTAAAATTCCAGGTTTTCAAATTTTGGTGTCCAAAATTTTGAACTTCTGAGATTTATTTTTTTAAATTTCAGAGATTAGAATTTTCTGAATTTCTAAGATTTTCATTTTTCGAATTTCCGAATTTTCCGAATCTCTGATATTAGAATATTTTCGAATTTCTGAGAAGAATTTTTTAAATTTCTGAGGTTTTAATGTTTTGAATACCTAAAATTAGGATGTTTTAAAATTCTGAGATTCGAATTTTTCAATTTTCGGGACTCAAATTTTTCGAATTTCTGAGATTAGAGTAAACTGTTTAAGTGTATTAAAGGTCAAAGTTAAAAGAAAGAAAATCCAAAAATTAAACAAATTCGGATACGAAAACTTTTTTCGAATTTCTAAAATTTCAATTTTTCAAATTTTTGGTGTCAAAATTATTTGAATTTATGAGATTCATTTTTTCGAATCTTTTGAGATTTTTATGTTTTGAATTTCCAAAATTAGAATTCTTTGAATTGCTAAGATTCGAATTTTTTCAATCTTTGGGACTCGAATTTTTCGAATTTCTGAGATTATAATAAACACTTTGAGTATATTAAAGTCAAAGGTTAAAAACAATGTAAAAAATAAAAAAAATTGGATGCGAAGATTTTTTTCGAATTTCTAAGATTCGAAAAACTTTTCGAACTTCTGAGGTCAAAATTTTTTGAATTTCTGAAATTAGAATTGTTTGAATTTCTAAGTTTTTAATTTTTCGAATTTTCGAATTTTCCGAATCTCTGATATTAGAATTTTTTCGAATTTCTGAGATAAGAATTTTTTGAATTTCTGAGATTTTAATGTTTTGAATATCTAAAATTAGGATTTTTTAAAATTCTGAGATTCGAGTTTTCCAATTGTTGGGACTCAAATTTTTCGAATTTCTGAGATTAGAGTAAACTGTTTAAGTATATTAAAGCCCAAAGTTAAAGAAAGAAAATCCAAAAATTAAACAAATTCGGATACGAAAACTTTTTTCGAATTTCTAAAATTTCAATTTTTCAAATTTTTGGTGTCAAAATTTTTTGAATTTATGGGATTCATTTTTTCGAATTTCTGAGATTAGAATCTTTTGAGATTTTTATGTTTTGAATTTCCAAAATTAGGATTTTTTGAATTGCTAAGATTCGAATTTTTTTAATCTTTGGGACTCGAATTTTTCGAATTTTTGAGATTATAATAAACACTTTAAGTATATTAAAGTCAAAGGTTAAAAAAAATCTAAAAAACAAAAAAATTTGGATGCGAAGATTTTTTTCGAATTTCTAAGATTCGAAAAACTTTTCGAACTTTTGAGGTCCAAATTTTTTGAATTTCTGAAATTAGAATTGTTTAAATTTCTAAGGTTTCAATTTTTCGAATTTCTGATATTAGAATTTTTTGAATTTCTAAGATTTTAATTTTTCGAATTTCTGTTATCAGCATTTTTTGAATTTCTGAGATTTTAATGTTTTGAATTTCTGAAGCTAGTATTTCTGAGATTCAAATATTTTATATTTCTGAGATTTAAATTTTTCGAATTTCTGAGGTTCGATTATTTGAATTTCTGTGATGTGAATTATTCGAATTTCTGAGAGCAGAATATTTGAAATTTGAACAACCTGAATTTTTCAAATTAGAATTTTTTGAATTTCTTAGATTGGAATTTTTCAAATTTCTGAGTTTCAAATTTTTTATATTTCTAAGATTTGAATTTTTTAAATTTCTGCGATCCGAATTTTTCAAATTTCTGCGATTAGAATAAACACCTGAACAATATTAAAATCCAAGGTGAAAAGAAATCCAAAAATTGGAAAAATATATTATTTTGAACATACAGTATCTCAAAACTGACATCTTAAGACTTCCCATTTTTAAAATTTCGATTTTAACTTGGTAACTTTTTAAACTTGAAATCTTGAATTTTAACATTCAAGTTTCGATTATTTCTATAATGCTTATCTTCTATTTGAAACGTAAACTTTTTGTGGCCAAGGAGATAATTTTAAGATTGAAAAGTTGAAACTTCCAGCTTAGGTTCAAATACCGAGACGAAAGACTCTCGAAACTTAAAATTTCACATTTTTAGGAGTAAACTTTAAATTTCGACTTTAAAGCCGAAAGGAAAAAATAGAAACAAAGAAATCAAACAAAAGGGTTTTTTCCAAAAATTTATCTTTGAGTAATAAATCTTCGACATGATTTTTACTAAATTTGGATCATTTTTCTTAAAATTAAACTTTAAATTTAATGTTCAATGAAATCAATGCATAAATATGTTCTAAAAATCAGGTAGACAAAAAATCGAAAACAAATCTAAATTTTGAGAATATTTAATAAGCGAAGCGTGAAAAAACCATTTTAAATATAAAACAAATTTTTGAATTTTTAAATTTAACTTCAGAGTAAATGAAAATTAGAAATATTGGGAAAAACTATCTTAAGAGAAATGTTCAAGTTTCCAAAAAATGCAGAGAACTAAATTTTAAAGAATTCCAAATTTGGTAATTTTAGGGTACAAAAAATTCTTAAACGTGACGTCTGTTCTTGAAATTCTGATTTTAACAGCAAGATTTTTTATCTCCAGATTTGGTGTGAATCACTTAAAGCCAATTCTATCATTATCAAAAATTTTTTTCTTCATATTAATATACAACGCAACTCATGATTACAGACCAACAATTCGCTTTGACACTTCCTGGATCAACTTGCATCCGTTCCTAATTGCGTTACCTAATGACAATAATTCCGCAAATCGCCATCCGTCCCAGACGTATCCACGAAATGTCGACAACCATAATCGTATTCGTGTACATATTTTTTGGTGACTAACGGCATCGGGCACCCAGTGATATAACAAAATTACCACCCTCTCCAAGATCCACAAGTCGTGGTAAAATGCATATGCCGCAACATATGCCGGCTTAGAGATAAAAGGTATGTAATTAAACTTCTTTCTTTTTAAACGGCCAATAATTACCTATTTATTCGAGGCTATAATTATTTTTTTTAAGACGGCCACTTCTTGTTTCGATTTTTTTATTTGTCTTTGAAACGATCGAGTCTCAGTTGGCTTCCGACGAAACGAACACGCGCGAAAAACAAAAGAATTAAAGAAAACTAGGTCGCAAATAAACAAAATAAGGATAACAGTTCAGCGAAATTATTATGTCAGCAAGAAAGAGCTTTCGTTATATGAACCCGTGTCTTAAAATCATCTTTATCTGCTGAAAGGTTCTCTTCCACAGATAGAGGAAGAAACATGAATCACATCTTCAAGTCACTAGAAAATGGTCACTGACTATGACATATGCCAAAAATATGGTTACTATCATATTTTCGCCATTTTTCTGAAACGAAAGCTGGCATTTTCGCTGCTCTGATGCACAACTAGCAGACAATCAAGTTTTTTTTGAAACATTATTAAATCAAAAGTAAACGAACGAGACAAATGTTATTTCTGTTGGCATTCAACCCCATCAAATAATTTTATTAAATAAGAACTGCCTAAATCATTTTAAATGTCTCAGATTTCTTCCTAAGGCATCTAAAAACTAATGATTAGAGTAGGTCAAGCTTTACTGGGTTTTCTGCAGTGGAACACTTGTTTTTGTGGAACGGATTGGTCCTTGGTTGTCTTCAAAAATTGGAATACAAATCTTGTTCCCTTGAACCAAAAAAGATTAAAAAACACAACAAAGGTTGCTCTAACGCGTTTCGATAGCCAAGCTATCATCTTCAGAGAAATATCAGATATCAGAGAGATCGGTATCTCTCTGAAGATGATAGCTTGACTATCGAAACGCGTTAGAGCAACCTTTGTTGTGTTTTTTAATCTTCTTGGTTTCAGGTGAAGAGATTTGTATTTTAATTTTTTAATGGAAATTTTTAATGCAATGTCTTGTTTTTGTTATAAGGTACGTAAGCTACGTAACTAGTACGTAACTGCTACGTAGTTGCTGCTTCAGTTTCTTGGTTACAGGGGACAAAATTTGTATTTTAATTTTTGAAGGCAACCAAGGACCAGCCCGTTGTACCAAAATTGAGAAATAATTTTAGAGGTATTCAAAAACTGTAGTGACCAAGTAGACTCGAAAATTGATGGCAGCAGCTAAAGAGTACTTGTAAAGTCCAAAAGGTGTTCAACAAGTCTAGAGTAGACATGTTAACAATTACAACTAGAAATTAAACGGGTAGCAAGAGGTGATTATTACTTTGTACCACGAAAGCTCTTTCCCATGTAACACTCAAAGAACCAACCAAAACGTCATCATGCAAAAATATCATGAAATCCTACCTGCAAATCATTGACGAACTTCTCGTGCAACTTATCGGGCGAACTCTGTCCGCTCGACAGCTGATGTTGCGTCATCTGAGCCAGTTGCTGCTGAGCTTGAACCTGAGCCAAAGCGTGGGCGTGAGCTTGCGCTTGCGCATGAGAATTAGGACTGCCCATTTGAGGTGGATGCGGCTGCTGTTGCTGGTTTGGCTGCGAGTTCTGCTGCTGCCCGTTGCTCTGCTGTTGCTGCTGCTGTTGCTGCTGCTGCTGCTGCTGTTGTTGCTGCTGCTGCTGTTGTTGTTGCTGCTGCTGCTGTTGATTCAACGCTGGCGACTGGCTCATTTGGTTTTGATGAGTTGGCTGGTTGTTTGGTTGTTGCTGTTGCTGCTGCGATGGTTGCTGCTGCATCTGCTGGTGTGGTTGCTGTTGACTCGATTGTTGCAAGGCTAGAGCTCCTTGAGTCATTATGTGGTTTTGACTACTGTTGCTTTGTTGCGATGGCGAATGGGCAGGTATCGAATTTGTTGAGCCAGGTACTGGGGAGTTTTGGTTGGAGTTGCTCAAATTTTGGGCCATGATTTGAGGCGGACCTCTCGCTTGGTTCCAAAAGTCGTTGTTCATTTTAAATACTGGCCTATTGTTGACCTCGGCCATTGGTATTTGGAGCGATAATGGTGTGGCGCGGAGGTCTAGGGCTGCGTTCTCCTGAATCTTGAACGAATTCTGCAGCCACTTTGCTACAAGATTCTCATGTTCGACTTTTAAGTTGTTGATAAGGTTTTGGTCCTCCGTTGTGAAAATTTTTGCGGTTTTGCTTACAGACCGGTGAAAATCTCGTTGCCGTCGTTAGCAACGTTCGGTTGTTTTTGTACTTTAAACGGGTGTATTGCACTTTTTTTTTACTCGAATTAGGCAGTCGATGTCAGTGGATTGTTTTAATGCAACCACCGACTAGATGAGTACTGAGGATGGCCACGTTGTTTGAATTGTTTGTTGCGTATTAGAATCAAAGGGGTGATGTGCCGTCTCACTCTTCGTTTTTTTCACGCGACAGCTGGCTTCTTTAGGTCCCTTTAATGTTGAGTCGTAGGTACGTGACGATCCAATTTATTTGGTAATAATCTGAAAACGATATAAACCATTAACACCTTGAAATAATTTAATCAGAAACATTAAAAATATGCACATAAATGACGCTTTTTAATAACTTTCTAAGTTAATTCTAGACTACAAGAAAACGTCAAAGGAATACCTTAGCATTCCAGGTATTTGTATTGTATCTTAGATGTGTGATACTAATGTATGTATCAAAACGGTCAATGTATATTCATGAACATATCTCATTAGCTGCCTAAGGAATTAATTAGATATTGAAATATTTAATTGAGCATTTTTTAAAAACTTAACTAGAATTGCACCTGAAAAAAGCAGATTTAACATAAATTGTTTAATGTATTAATGTAAATTATGGGCAACAATCTAAAGGTCGATGATGAAATGTCTCGAAATAAGTTCAACCCAATTATATGGTATTAAAATAATTAACTTATGGGTTTTATTCATTTATACAGTGGCGGTAAGTTCAAGCAATTAGCACCTTCGACTATGTGTTATGCATTTTGAGGGTTCTGTACATCGTAAGGAAACATTAAAATCTTTATGATCATTTGTCTGCAAATCTATCACAGGTGAATATCTCTAAAACTATTAAGGCTATAGATTTGGTAACACATCGCATAAAATTGTCATTTTCTTTCACAAAAACCAAAAAAAATTGATGTTGTTACTTATTTCATTTAGTAGTAAAATATAGCAGATTCGAGTTGCGAATAAAAATTTAAAAAAAAGAACAAACGTTTCGTTTAAAAACAGCGAAACCTATTAAAATTCAGTGGTTCTAATTTATTTTTCTGGTTTTAGAACTCTTCTTAAAAGTGCTTCTTAAAATTGTTATTTTTTTGTAACAAAGTAAAAACTGTGGAGATTAACAAGGAATTGTGCGAACTGTACACAAACAAGACGTTAATTGGAATTTCTATTTTTTCTTTTTGATGTCCTTTTCAGGAATGCATAAACAGAAAAACTTAATTCAATTGGGAGAATATTATAGTATAGTAATATTAAAGGCAAAAAAAATTGTAAACTAAAAATTATGACTATGACGTTCGACTTGACTGAATTACTCCGTTTCTATAAAAAAAATCTCGTAGTTTTTTGATAATCTTTTACCCAATATCTACCAATCCTATTAAAATATAAATTTTATCTTTAGAAACTTGAAATACAAAACTTGTCCCCTGAAACAAAGAGAGATCTCTCTGAAGATGATAGCTTGACCGTCGAAATACGTTAGAGCAACCTTTGTTGTGTTTTTTACTCCTTTATGGTTTCAGGGGAAAAGTTTTGTATTTCAATTTTTGAAGTTCGTTTTATCAAAATTTAGAAACTTAAAAGAGTAAGAGAAAAGAAGGACAATCATTTCCATGAAAATTTGAGTTACATCATTAGGATCGCTGGACTCAAAATTATAAAAAAATATATTTTTAAAATCCTGCGAGGATGTCCTTTCAAATGATATCTCACACGATGCGTTACTCCCTTTATTTTAATCTGTAATATACTTTTTCTAATCGTTGACTGGCGATGTTTTATCAAAATCTGTAATACTGTGCCATTTGGCACAAATTCTAAATTCCTAGATTACATAATTTTTGACAAAATCTCTTCGATGAACTGATCGGTGAACACAAGAGGGCGAATATAATTGTACCGTTTTTTAAAGGTACAAAACCCTAAACATTGGGTAAACTCTAAATTGGTAAATTTGATAGGCAAAAAACTTCCAAAAAACAACAGATTTAGAAACTGTGAAAATTACCAAGAATAACAGGTTTAGAAACTGCGAAAAAATTGGAAAAAATATCAGGTTTAGATACTGTGAAAGATGCCCCAAAATAAGTTTGGAAACTCCAAAAAAACGGTAGATTTTAAAGCCTGTGAAATCGATAGGTTGTGAAAAAGACGAATGTAGTAGGTGGAAAAAATGACACAAAACAAATTTAGAAATTGCGAAAAAATTGCCAAAAATACTAAGTTTAAATACTGCGAAAGATGCCCCAAAATAAGTTTGAAAACTCCAAAAAAAAAAGGTGAAAATGATAGATTTAAAAACTGTGAAATCGATAGATTTAAAAACTGTGAAAAAAAAAATATCGAATGTAAAAAAATGACACAAAACAAATTCAGAAATTGCGAAAAAATTGCCAAAAAACTAAAAATGTATAAACTGCCAAAGATAACCTAAAACGATAAGTTCAGAACCTACAAAAAATTACCAAAAAACGACAAAATTAAAATTACAAAATTACTTAAAAACGACAAAATTAAAAACTACAAAATTGTCAAAAATGAGTTTAGAAACTGCGGAAAAGTTGGGGAACTTCGAAAAATGAACCAAAAACCACAAACCACAAACCGCAAAAACTGCAAACAGCACCAAAAGCGACAAGTTCAGAAAATGCGAAGAAATGATCCAGCACAAATTTAGAAACTGCAAAAAAAAAAACGATTAAAAATTTGTTCAGAAACTGCGATAAATCTGCCAAAAACGGTAAGTTCAGACACTGCCAAAGATTACCGAAACTGCGAAAAAATGACCAAAAACGACAAAACTAGAAACAAAGAAAAATTACTGAAAATAGCAAGTTTATAAAGTTTCAAAAAAACGACAAATTTAAAAACTTTAAAACTTGTCAGAAATAACAAGTTTGGAAATTGCAAAACATCAAAAATGACAAATTTAAAACTGCGAAAAAATTATCAAAAAAACGGCAAAATTAGAAACTACGAAAAATTGTTCTATAGTTCTGTTGAACTTCCAAGTTATGAAACTTGTTACCGAAAGGAATTTTCCCCAAAAATTACAACCTATCCTTGTTTAAGAAGGCGGTTCATCGCCATCTATCCTTGTTTCCGCATCCTACTCGCAGTGCTTTGAAAGCATAATGGGGTTATCTTTTGCGAGTGGATTAAACTTATAAGAAAAAAAAATATTGATAACGACCTTGGAAACTCCAAAACAGCTAACCAAACGACAGATTTAGAAATAGCTAAAAAGTGTTCAAAAACAATAAATTTACTACGAATAAATAAACAAAAATCAGTTTAGAAGCCGCAAATATGGCCAAAATGACAAGTTATAAATCGGACAAAAATACCAAAAATGAGAAGTAAAAAAAATTACCAAAAACGACAAAATTAGAAACTAAGACAAAATACCAGAAAAAACTTCAATAGTGCTAAGAAACTGCAAAAAAGACAACTTTTAAAATTGCAAAAGGTACTCAAAAAAAAATTTAAAAACAAAAAAAATTATATCCAAAACGACAAATTTAAATATTGCGAAAAATTACCAAATACAAAAAAAGCGACCAAATTAAAAACACCCAAAAATTGCCAAAATCTACAAGTATACAAACTGCGAACAGTTATCGAAAATAGACGTTTAGAAACTGCAAAAATTGACCAAAACGATAAAATTAGAAACTACGAAAAATGACGGAAAACGGCAATTTCGTGAAGTGCATAACAGACAAGCTTAGAAACTGCAAAATATTTTCCAAAACGACAAATATAGATACTGCAACAAAATGATCACAAACGACAGATTTTAAAATAACTATAAAATATTCAAAAACAACAAATTTAGAAACTGCGAAAAAATAATTAAATAATAAGTTCAGAAGCTAAGAAAATTTAAGCAAAAATGATAAGTTTGATAACTAGGAACAATTGTCCAAAAATTAGTTCAGTTAATGAAAAAACAAAAGTGCGAAAAAGTACAAATTAGAATTGCAAAAAATACAAAAACAACAGGTTTAAAAACTATCAAAAAATCACGACAAATTCAGAAACTACGAAAGAATGATCAAAAACTACAAGTTCATAAATTGCAAGAAAATTTCTAAATAGAACAACCTTAGCAACTGCTAAAGATTACGCAAAACGACAAATTTAGAAGCGGCCAAAAATTACCAAAATGCGAGGTAAATAGAAACTACATAAATTACCAAAAACGAGAAGTTTAAACACTGCAAAAAAATGAGGTTTTGCAACTACCACAGCGAGAAGACAGGTTTAGAAACCAAAAAAAAATCATCAACAACGACAAAAGAAAGTGCCAAATAAGGACCAAAAACAACAAACTTAAAAATCGACGATACAAATACCCAGAAAAAGTGACGAAAAATAACAAGATTATAATTTGCAAAAAAAATTAAAAATGACAGGTTTCGAAATTGGGAAAGAATATCAATATACCTCAATAACAACAATAACAACAAATTCAGTCAAAAAAAATAACCTTAGAAACTCCATAAAAATTGTCAAAAACAAGCTTACAAACTGCAAAATATTACTAAAAATGACAAAAAAGTGCGCCAAAAAGGTACAAAAACGACAAATACTGAAACCGCAGAAAAAATTATCAAAAAGGACGAAGGATAAAAACGACAAAAAGAACAAAAAAACTGCTAAAAAAATGACTAAAAACAACATCAGAAACTGCCAAAAAATGCAAAAAATGACAAATTTAGAAACCGCACAAAAAAACTAAAATAATAGATTTATGAACTGTAAAGGTCAAAGATAAATTTAGAATCTGCGAAAAAATGGCGAGAAAGAACAAATTGAAAAACCACAAAAACTACCAAAAACGAGAATTTTAGAAACAGAGAAAGATCACCCAAAGCTACAACTTAGAAACTACAATAATTTACCGAAAACGACAGGCTTACAAGTTGAAAAACCACAAAACTGCCGAAAACGAGAATTTTAGAAGCAGCGAAAGATTACCCAAAGCTACAACTTAGAAACTGCAATTCCGAATTGGTCACTTTTGAACATTTTTTGCTTATTGTAAGCCTGTTGTTTCCGGTAATTACAATAAGCAAAAAATGTTCAAAAGTGACCAATTCGGAAACATAACATCTTGGAAGTTTAGGCCAGCACTTAACACGACATCTTGGATAGAAGCCTCGATAGATTACTCAAAAGGCGAGTTTACAAACTGAGAAAAACCGAAAACGACAAAATTGAAAATTATGAAAAAAAAAAACAAAAACGACAAGGTTAGCAACTGTGAAAAAACATTAATAACGACAAATTTATACAAAAAAATAACCAAAAATTTCAGATGCTCAATAAAAAAGACAAGTTTGGAAACTACAAAAAATTACCAAGACTTATAAATGCGAAGATCAAAAACGACAAACAAATCCAGAATTTGTGAAAAATTACCAGAAACATCAAGTTCAAAAATCACAAAAAGTGGCAAAAATGAGAATTTAGAAAACAATAAAACATTACCCAAAGCTACAACTCGATAGATTACTCAAAAGGCGAGTTCAGAAACTAAGAAAAACCGAAAACGACAAAATTGAAAATTATGAAAAAAAAAACCAAAAACGACAAGGTTAGCAACTGTGAAAAAACATTAATAACGACAAATTTTTACAAAAAAATAACCAAAAATTTGAGATGCTCAATAAAAAAGACAAGTTTGGAAACTAAAAAAAATTACCAAAACGACAAATTTTGAAATAAAAGATACCGAAAAGACAAGTTTACAAATTGCCTGAAAATTATCAAAAAGATTAAAGGAAAATGAACAAAGGCAACTGCTAAACAATGACTAAAAACAGCAAGTTTCGAAACTGTAAAAAATGTGAAAAATGACCAATTTAGAAACCGCAAAAAATGCCGAAAATGACAGATTTAAAAACTGCGAAGATCAAAAACGACAAATCCAGAATTTGCGAAAAATTACCAGAAACATCAAGTTCAAAAATCACAAAAAGTGGCAAAAATGAGAATTTAGGAAACAACAAAACATTACCCAAAGCTACAACTTAGAAACTGCAAAGATTTACCGAAAACGACAGGGTTACAGAAAGCGAAAAAAATGATCAAAAAGAACTAATTGGGAAAAAAATGACTGAAAGCAACGAATTTAAAAAAGTGCAAAAAATTACTAAACACGACAAGTTGGATAGAAACTGCAAAAGATTGTGCAAAAGGCGAGTTTTGAAACTGAGAAAATCAAAAACGACAAAATTAAAAATTACGAAAAATTACCAAAAAGCGACAAGTTTAGAAACTGAAATAATTATTAAAAACGACAAATAGAGAAACTGCGTAGAAATGAGATATGGTTCACCAAATTGTCATTTCTTTTTACACACCATTGGCATATTTAAAAAATAACACAGGAAGTTTAAGAGATTGTAACGAATCATATCTCTAACTGGAATTTTCATTTGGGAAATTTGGAAAATACTAGAAATGTCCAAAAAATGACAAATTTAAACACCTTGAAAAACACCTGAAAACAAAGCAGTAAACGCACCATAAACATATTAAAAAACAGCGAACACTTTAAAAAATTGTAACTAAAGGTAACCATACCTAGAATTTTTATTTGGCAATTTTGGAGATTCGGAAAATTACCGACAAATGACAGGTTTAAAAATTCTGAAAAATGACTCAAAACAATAAGTTCAGAAAAAGCGAAAAAATGCAAAAATTGGCAAGTTTAGAAGGAACAAAAAATTACCAAAAACGAACGCTTGCAAAAACTGATAAGATTGGAAGAAACTAAAAATAACGAAACCTTAGAGATTGTAAGGAACCATATCTATAACTAGAATTTTCATTTGGGAAATTTGGTAACTACAAAAAATTTCCAAAAAATTACAAATTTAGACACCTTAAAAAATAACTGAAAACAAAGCAGTAAATGCACGATAAAATATGCTAAAAAAACGAACACTTTAAAAAACTGACACTAAAGGCAATCATGCTTAGAATTTTTATTTGGCAATTTTGGAGGTTCGGAAAATTACCGACAAATGACAAGTTTAAAAATTGTGAAAAATGACTAAAAATAACAAGTTCAGGAAGTGCGAAAAATTGCAAAAACTGATAAGATTGTAAAAAACTAAAAATTACGAAATTTTGGAGATTTTAAGAAACCATACCCCTAACCAAAATTTTCATTTGGGAAATTTGGAAACAACAAGAAATGTCCAAAAAGTAACCAATTTAGGCATCTCAAAAAATAACTAAAACAAAGCAGTAAACGCACCATAAACGTATTAAAAAAAACGAACACTTTAAGGAAATTGTAATTAAAGGTAACTATACCTAGGATTTTTATTTGGCAATTTTGGAGATTTGGAAAATTCCCGACAAATGACTGGTTTAAAAATTATGAAAAATGATTAAAAACAAAAGTTCAGGAAGTACGAAAAATTGGAAAAACTAATAAGATTGGAAAAAACTAACAATTGGGAAATTTTAGAGATTGTGAGAAACCATACCTCCAACTAGAATTTTCATTTGGGAAATTTGGAAACTACAAGAAATTTTCAAAACTGACCCATTTAGAAACCTTGAAAAATAACTAAAAAGAAAGCAGTAGACGCACCACAAATATATTAAAAAAAACGAACGCCTCAAGAAATTGTAACTAAAGGTAACCATACCTAGGATTTTTATTTGGCAATTTTAGAGATTTGGAAAATTCCCGACAAATGATTAGTTTAAAAATTATGAAAAATGATTAAAAACAAAAGTTCAGGAAATACGAAAAATTGCAAAAACTGATTGGAAAAAACTAAGAATTACGAAATTTTAGAGATTGTAAGAAACAATACCTCCAACTAGAATTTTCATTTGGGAAATTTGGAAACTACAAGAAATTTTCAAAACTGACACATTTAGAAACCTTGAAAAATAACTAAAAAGAAAGCAGTAGACGCACCACAAATATATTAAAAAAAACGAACGCCTCAAGAAATTGTAACTAAAGGTAACCATACCTAGGATTTTTATTTGGCAATTTTGGAGATTTGGAAAATTCCCGACAAATGATTAGTTTAAAAATTATGAAAAATGATTAAAAACAAAAGTTCAGGAAATACGAAAAATTGCAAAAACTAATAAGATTGGAAAAAACTAAGAATTACGAAATTTTAGAGATTGTAAGAAACAATACCTCCAACTAGAATTTTCATTTGGGAAATTTGGAAACTACAAGAAATTTTCAAAACTGACACATTTAGAAACCTTGAAAAATAACTAAAAAGAAAGCAGTAGACGCACCACAAATATATTTAAAAAAAACGAACGCCTCAAGAAATTGTAACTAAAGGTAATCATACGTAGAAATTTTATTTGGTAATTTTGGAGATTCGTAAAATTCTCGACAAATAACAACATTATAAATTCTGAAAAATGACTAATAACAACACTTTTAGAAAATGCGAAAAATTGCAAAAACTGATAAGAAAAAAAAAACAAAAAATTACGAAATTTTAGAAAATGCAAGGAACCATATCTCTAACTAGAATTTTCATTTGGGAAATTTGGAAACTACAAGAAATTTCCAAAAATTACAAATTTAGACACCTTGAAAAATAACTAAAAAGAAAGCAGTAAACGCACCACAAACATATTAAAAAAAACGAACGCCTCAAGAAATTGTAACTAAAGGTAACCATACGTAGAAATTTTATTTGGTAATTTTGGAGATTCAGAAAATTACCGACAAATGACAAGATAAAAAATTCTGAAAAACGCCTAAAAACAACAAGTTTAGGAAGTGCGAAAAATTGCAAAAATTGGTAGTCATTTGGAAAATTAGGAAACTACAAGAAACTTCCAAAAATGATAAATTTACACACATTGAAAAAAAACTAAAAACAAAGCAGTTAACGCACCACAAACATATTAAAAAAACGAGCACTTTAAGAAATTATAACTAAAGGTAACCATACCTAGAATTTTTATTTGGCAGTTTTGGAGATTCGGAAAATTCTCGACAAATAACAAGATTGAAAATTCTGAAAAATAACTAAAAACAAAACTTTCAGAAAATGCGAAAAATTGCAAAAACTGACAAGAATAGAAAAAAACAAAAAATTACGAAATTTTAGAAAATGCAAGGAACCATACCTCTAACTAGAATTTTCATTTGGGAAATTTGGAAACTACAAGAAATTTCCAAAAATGATAAATCTAGACACCTTGAAAAATAACTAAAAGTAAAGCAGTAAACGCACGACAAACATATTAACAAAAAACGAGCGCTTGAAAAAATTGTAACTAAAGGTAACCATACCTAGATTTGGCAATTTTGGAGATTCGGAAAAATCCCGACAAAGAACAAGTTTCAAAATTTTGAAAAATGACTAAATACAACAAGTTCAGGAAGTGCGAAAAATTGTAAAAACTGATAAGATTAGAAAAACAAAAAAATACGAAATTTTACAGGTTGTAAGGAACCATAACCCTAACTAGAATTTTCATTTGAGAGATTTGGAAACTACAAGAAATTTCCAAAAAAATGACAAATCTAGACACTTTGAAAAATAACTTAAAGCAAAGGACTAAACGCACCATAAACATATTAAAAAAAAACACATTAAGAAATTGTAACTAAAGGTAGCCATACCTAGAATTGGCAATTTTGGAGATTCGAAAAATTCTGAAAAATGACTAAAAACAACAAGTTCAGGAAGTACGAAAAATTGCAAAAACTAATAAGTTTGGAAAAACAAAAAATTAGAAAATTTTAGAAAATGTAAGAAACCATATCTCTAACTAGAATTTTCATTTGGGAAATTTGGAAATACAAGACATTTCCAAAAATGACAAATTTAGACACCTTGAAAAATAACTAAAATCAAAGCAGTAAACGCACCACAAACATATTTAAAGAAACGAACACTTTTAGAAGTTGTAACTAATGGTAACCATACTTAAAATTTTTATTCGGCAATTTTGGAAATTTGGATAACTATCGAAAAATGACAAGTTTAAAAATTCCGAAGAACGAGTAAAGACAACAAGTTTAGGAAGTACGAAAAATGGCAAAAACTGATAAGATTGGCAAAAACTAAAAATTACGAAATTTCCGAGATTTTAAGAAACCATACCTCTGACTAGAATTTTCATTTGGGAAATTGGGAAACTACAAGAAATGTCGAAAAATGACAAATTTAGACATCTTGAAAAATAACTAAAAACAAAGCAGTAAACGCCCCATAAATTCATTAAAAAAACAAACACTTTAAGAAATTGTAATTAAAGGTAACCATACCTAGAATTTTTATTCGGAAATTTTGGAAATTTGGATAACTATCGAAAAATGACAAGTTTAAAAATTCTGAAGAACGAGTAAAGACAACAAGTTTAGGAAGTACGAAAAATGGCAAAAACTGATAAGATTGGCAAAAACTAAAAATAACGAAATTTCAGAGATTTTAAGAAACCACACCTCTAACTAGAATTTTCATTTGGGAAATTGGTAAACTACAGGAAATGTCCAAAAATGACAAATTTAAACATCTTAAAAAATAACTAAAAACAAAGCAGTAAACGCCCCATAAATATATTTAAAAAAACGAACACTTTAAGAAACTGTAATAAAAGGTAACCATACCTAGGATTTTTATTTGGCAGTTTTGGAGATTCGGAAATTTCCGACAAATAACAAGATTAAAAATTCTGAAATATGACTAAAAACAACACGTTCACGAAGTGTAAAAATTGCAAAAACTAATAAGAATAGAAAAAAAAAAAACAAAAAATGACAAAATTTTAGAAAATGCAAGGAACCATATCTCCAACTAGAATTTTCATTTGGGAAAGTTGGAAAGTACAAGAAACTTCCAAAAATGACAAATTTAGACACCTGGAAAGATAACTAAAAACAAATCAGGAAAGGCACCACAAACATATTAAAAAAACGGGCGCTTTAAGAAATGGTAACTAAAGGTAACCATACCTAGAATTTTTATTTGACAGTTATGCAAATTCAGAAAATTAGCGACAAATGACAAGTTAAAAAAATTTGGAGAACGACTAAAAACGACTCGGAAACTGCGAAAAATTGCAAAAACTAATAAGTTTGAAAAAAACAAAAAATTGCGAATTTTTGGAAAATGTAAGGAACCATATCTCTAACTAGAATTTTCATTCGGGAAATTTGGGAACCCCAGGAAATTTCCCAAAAATGACAAATTTAAACACCTTGAAAAATAACTAAAAATAAAGCAGTAAACGCACTACAAACATATTTACAAAAAAAAGAACGCCTCAAGAAATTGTAACTAAAGGTAACCATACTTAGAATTTTCACTTGGCAATTTTGGAGATTCGGAAAATTACTGACAATGACAAGTTCAAACATTCTGAAATATGACTAAAAACAACTATTTCAGGAAGTGCGAAAAATTGCAAAAACTGATAAGTTTGAAAAAAACAAAACATTACGAAATTTTAGAAAATGTAAGGAACCATTATCTCCAGCTAGAATTTTCATTTGGAAAATTTGGAAACTACAAGAAACTTCTAAAAACAAAGCAGGAAAGGCACCACAAACATATTAAAAAAAAACGAGCGCATTAAGACATGGTAACTAAAGGTAACCATACCCAGAATTTTTATTTGACAGTTATGCAAATTCAGACAATTAGCCACAAATGACAAGTTAAAAAATTTGGAGAACGACTAAAAACGACTCAGAAACTGCGAAAAATTGCAAAAAGTTTGAAAAAAACAAAAAATTGGGAATTTTTGGAAAATGTAAGAAACCATATCTCTAACTAGAATTTTCATTCGGGAAATTTGGGAACCACAATAAATTTCCCAAAAATGACAAATTTAAACACCTTGAAAAATAACTAAAAACAAAGCAGTAAAGGCACTACAAACATATTTACAAAAAAAAGAACGCCTCAAGAAATTGTAACTAAAGGTAACCACACTTAGAATTTTCACTTGGCAATTTTGGAGATTCGGAAAATTACTGACAATGACAAGTTCAAAAATTCTGAAATATGACTAAAAACAACTAGTTCAGGAAGTGCGAAAAATTGCAAAAACTGATAAGTTTGGAAAAAACAAAACATTACGAAATTTTAGAAAATGTAAGGAACCATATCTCCAGCTAGAATTTTCATTTGGGAAATTTGGAAACTACAAGAAACTTCCAAAAATGACAAATTTAGATACCTGGAAAGATAACTAAAAACAAAGCAGGAAAGGCACCACAAACATATTAAAAAAAACGAGCGCTTTAAGAAATGGTAACTAAAGGTAACCATATCTAGAATTTTTATTTGACAGTTATGCAAATTCAGAAAATTAGCAACAATTAAAATAATTTGGAAAACGACTAAAAACAACAAGCTCAGGAACTGCGAAAAATTGCAAAAACTAATAAGTTTGAAAGAAACAAAAAATTGCGAATTTTTGGAAAATGTAAGGAGCCATATCTCTAACTAGAATTTTCATTCGGTAAATTTGGGAACCACACGAAATTTCCCAAAAATGACAAATTTAAACTTGAAAACTAACTAAAAACAAAGCAGTAAACGCACTACAAACATATTTACAAAAAAAAGAACGCCTCAAGAAATTGTAACTAAAGGTAACCATACCTAGAATTTTCATTTGGCAATTTTGGAAAATTACTGACAATGACAAGTTCAAAAATTCTGAAATATGACTAAAAACAACAAGTTCAGGAGGTGCGAAAAATTGCAAAAACTGATAAGTTTGGAAAAAACAAAAAATTACGAAATTTTAGAAAATGTAAGGAACCATATCTCTAGCTAGAATTTTCATTTGGGAAATTTAATAACTACAAGAAACTTCCAAAAATGACAAATTTAGGAAAGATAACTAAAAACAAAGCAGTAAACGCCCCTTAAATATATTTAAAAAAGCGAACACTTTAAGAAATTGTAATTAAAGGTAACCATACCTAGGATTTTTATTCGGCTTCTTTGGAAATTTGGGAAATTTCCGACAAATAACAAGATTTAAAATTCTGAAAAATGACTAAAAACAACACTTTCAGGAAATAAGAAAATTGCAAAGACTGATAAGAATAGAAAAAAACAAAAAATTACGATATTTTAGAAAATGCAAGGAACCATATCTCTAATTAAACTTTTTATTTGGGAAATTTGGAAACTACAAGAAATTTCCAAAAATGACAAATTTAGGAAGATAACTAAAAACCAAGCAGTAAACGCACCACAAACATATTAAAGAAACGAAAGAAATTGTAACTAAAGCTAACCATACCCATAATTTTTATTTGGCAATTTGAAAATTTGGAAAACTACCAAAAAATGACAAATTAAGAAATTCTGAAAAATGACCCATAACAACAATTTTAGAAAAAGCGAAAAAATACAAAAACTGATAAGTTTAGAAAGAACAAAAAATTATCAAAAACGAACGCTTTAGTAACTGAAAAAAATGATCAAAAAAGATAAAAACAGAAACTGAAAAAAATGACCAAAAAAAAACGAGTTGATAAATTACGAAAAAATTATCGAATAGGACAAAAATACTACGAAAGATCCTGCAAACCAACAAATTTTAGAAACTGCGAAAAAATGACCAAAAAGGCGACAAAATTCAAAACTACAATAATTAACAAAAACGACAAGCATAGAAAAATTGCCAAATAGGACAAATTCAGAAACGATGAAAGATACTGCAGAACGACAAATTTTAGAAACTGCGAACAAATTACCAAAAAGACGACAAAATTACTACAAAAATTAACAAAAACGACAAGCATGGAAAAATTGTCAAAGACTACCCAAAAGAAGAAGCTTAAAACCTGCGAAAAATCTCCAAAGAAGGACAAAATTAGAAACCACAACAACTACAACTGCACAAAAATAAGATGTTTCATAAGATTGTCAATTCTTTTCACCCAAAAATGACATATTAGAAAAACAAGCAATTTCGGAAATTGTAACGAAATGTGGCCCTATCTAAAATTTTTATTTGTTTTATTCAACAAAGACGAATTTAAAACACAAAGGAATGCATTGGAAATTATAAAAAAATATGACATTCTCTCAAGCTTTTGCCAATTGTAGTAGCAGAAAGAGCAAATACCGACGAATTTCGTAAAATTATCCTGATTTGTAACGTTCAATGGCAACAAAATTGACGAAATCACAATTACAACAAATAGAAAACTACGAAGCAAATTCAATATAACAGTAACTAAACAGTAAAAAAAATAATAAATTTTATATTTTAGTAACACTATGGTAGATCTAAAATGAGAGAAAATGACAAATAGACAAAAATTGCAATAGAATTTGGGATTTAACTTATTCTAGAGACTCACAAATCCAGAAAACTACGAAAAATTTGGCGGACGCCAAATTTGGAAACTGACAATTGGGTCTAAGGAGTAAAGTTAAAAAAAAAGCAGACTGACCTATAAAATTTTTATTACTTTGTAAATAAATATAACTGATAATTTGTGAACTTTTATGAGAGTAAAAATTTGAAAATAATTATAGGAACCTTCTTTAGTCCTAAAAATGGTAGGTTCAAAATTGCAAAAAATGACAAATTTTTAAATTATTTTACTCTTACATATTTGTTGGTTACGTAGTTCGTTTAATAGTGAAACAATGCAAATTGAAAATTGTAAAATTTAATACATTTAGAAACGGCGACACATCGCAGCTGTCAAGACAATTCATGAGAATTTTCAAATAAGTAAGAATGACGACTCACGATTCGAAATAGTCAAGAATGATATACTGGCAAATTTAAACGGTCATTTAAAATTCTATTTTTTATTTTTTATCTTTAATTGTATGTTCCCTGTGACAAAAAAAGAGTCGAATTTGATTTGTTTGAAAATCATGATAAAATGCGGTTTTATAAAATTTTACGGGCTTAGGAAATATTTGTTCTTTTAATTCTGTAACATTTACGAGGTAATTAAAATTGAAGCCAATTTTTCTTAACTTGGCAAGAGAACGTTGATTTTAAAAGTTTTCTTCTCAACGTTTAATTTCAACGTTTAGTTACTATACTGTAACGTTTTTACTACAACGATCGTAATATTCAAACAACTTATAAATTTATAATGTACTTCTGAAATTTATTTTTGGCGAGAAAAATTCTACTAAGGTGCCAAATAACAAACAAAACTACTTACACTAAGTTAATATTGCACATACGTTTCAAAGCACACCTTGATCACAATCACGATAAATCGCGCGGAATTCGAAATAAAAAAAATATATCGCAAAATTCCCCCAAGTCACTATCAACAATCAACTAAAACCAATAAGCGAACGTCGTCGGTGACCGATGTTGTCGCTGACAGGTGGCCGATTCGACTTTGTTTTGATGCCAAAGTCGTCAAGTCAAGAAAACGTGAATTCAGCGGCAAGTGTGGGCGTCGTGAGGCGTCTAGACGCGAAGAAACACGCTGGATAACTAAGAAAACCGTCGGCGTCTGTAAAAGACGACCAGCGTCTCTAAACGACGCCTTTAAACTAAGAATATAAGGGTTGAATCTCAGGAAAAAGGACGGACTTATACAAGATGAACGCGGAAGAAAGAGACCCGATAAAAATAACAACCAAGGAACGAGAAAGATGCAGCTATACAAGTTTAATATTTCGAAGAGAGACGATTCGCACACATAAGGGTGTAGATCGAGATGGGTATATCCAAGATGAGTTGGTGGGAGCGAGACGGGGCATCCTTAGAAGTGTATCTTAGTTTTGAACGCGTGCGCGTGAGAGGGGATCAAGGGGAAGTAAGGAGTGCATCTAGTCCTATCCCCACTTCTTTCAGCCGAGGAAAAAATCTCCTTGTCATTTTTTCGCCATCCCCACCGCCGGAGAGGGGAATTACAAGTTCACTTCGAGGGGTGGTTTTTTCAGGTCCCGCTCTTTGGCTCTGTTTCGTTCCGTGTTGCTTGACCATTCGCGTTTATACTCATTCTAATCGAGAGCTTTCGCTCGCTTTACCGCTTTCAGGTTATACCTGAAAATCTACCTTTGACAATTTTCAATAAATTTTAGTTTTAGAAAAATGATTTATAGTGATTTGGTTGACTTATATTTAAAATTATATTTTTCATGTTCGAAGTTGTGCGAGTTGAAATTTAAATCAACTTTATTACGAGTTTAAACCTTGGAAAAATATTATGCGCAATTTTTTTATTAAGCAATAAAGACCTACACTAGTGGATCCAATGAATTATATATCAGAGTATGAATTACTACACTTTATAGCGTTAGTTCCATTGAGTGCTCTATTTTTAGTATAATATTCATGTATTACCAACATCCCTAAAGTGAAACTAATTAAAATGGATATAAATAAATATATATACATCTGCGTTAAACACAAGAATGGGAAGTATAGAAAAAGTGAGATTTTTCCTTATTCGGGGCACCAACGCCCTTTATATAGTAACTAAAAATAACGCAAAAGAATTATTTAAATTTAAATTTAAATATCTCTCTGAAGATGATAGCTTGGCCATCGCAACGCGTTAATGCAACCTTTGTTGTGTTTTTTATTCTTTCTTGGTTACAAGGGACAAGATTTGTATTTCAGTTTTTGAAGATAACCAATGACTAGTCCGTTCTACCAAAATTTAAATATCTTGGAACGACATCCTTGATTTTTTTTTGTCCCTTACTTTGTGAAATTTTTCAATACTCAAACAATATATTTAACTAGAAATATTTACATTTATTGTTAATATATTTTATGATTTCAATAATGCACAATTTTTTCTATCATGAAGCAAAAATTTTGGTTCCTTTTTCACCTGAAAAGAGTTAGAAAGTCCAGAATTAAACTTTAATTTAATTGTTGTAAATGACAGATTATTTTTAATTACCAATTATTTATCAAATCACAGATTTAAAATTTGTCTGTTGCCGTACTTTTTTTCATTGTCTACTGAGTCAAACGTTTTAAATCCATGGCACTCACTAGACAAATCAATAGAAACGAATCTGAAAAAAGTTGTTTTTAACAAGAAGGCAATTTTCTCAAGAGACATCCATTCATTACTTTGTTACTATAAGGGTTTACAGTATCCAAGAGTAAACTGAAACTATGTACGATCTGTAACTAGCCTTTTTAATTCTGCTCACCCTAGAAAAAAAAAAAACAACACATAAAAGTATATCGTATGTACTAGGATCATGGTACACCCCCTATTTTTTCTTTATTCAAAAAGATCAAATTTTCAAATTTGTTACACTTAATGTACTTATGAAATTTCAAATTTTGACACCCAAATGACATTCTTACTGCTGTCTTCTTCTTCTTCTTCTTCTTCTTCTTCTCCTTCTTCTTCTTCTTCTTCTTCTTCTTCTTCTTCTTCTTCTTCTTCTTCTTCTCCTTCTTCTCCTTCTCCTTCTTCTTCTTCTTCCTCTTATTTTTCTTATTCTCCTTCTTTCTGTTTCTCTTCTTGTTCTTTTATTTAGGTTTAAACCTGTTTTTCTTCACAAATTTCATGGTGTTTCTGTTGAAAGAGATACCGAGCTTTCTATTAATCTTTTTTTGCCTTCCTGGATCTCTCTTTTCTACTGGTTTCCGTCACGTGCTATTATTATTAATCTATCTTTATCTGCTCTTTGAACCTGTTTGTTCCAATTTTTTCGTCTTTTTCTCACAAATTTCATTATGTCTATTAGGTATGTTACATTGATCACTCATTGCTGCGTTTCTAAAACAATCTCTTCTTGTTTCTCCTACTATAGCTCTTAAGATATTCACTTTGGTTTTTCAAAGCAGTTGTTTTGCTCTGTTTGTATCAGCTCGTGTTTCTGCTGCATAAGTCATTGTTGGTCTGACTATCGTTTTGTAGATCTTCACTTTACTTTCCGTTATGAGATATTTGTTCTTCCATGTTACATCCCTTAGGTTGTTTTTCTTTGCGAATTTCATGGTGTTTTTGTTGAGG